>JARHVA010003535.1:1387500-1777500 GCA_037957365.1 Torreya grandis | reverse complement strand
CAAGGTAATGACCCAATCCCAAAAATGACTAAGTGTTAGAAACTAATTCTTTTGGTTGAACCCACCTGTGAACCATTTGTTCTTGTAGAAATGAACCTACCTACAGAGTCCATAGAAACCAAGTCTGTAGTTTTCTCTAACCTTGAAAGAGCTCATATAAATCCACCTATGAAGCCCGTTGAACTTGGCCTGCAGAGTCCATAGATTTCTCTTCCTGCTGAGTTCATAGATTCAAGCCTGCAGAGTCCATAGATTTAAGCCTGCAAAGTCAATAGATTCTAGCTTGTAGAGTCCATAGATTCTAGCCTATAGAGTCTGTAGATTTTTGAGAAGCTTGAAAAATAAGGAATTTGATTACCCAAGACAAATTTAGGAAAGGGAAGAGACAATTTTGGTCTATAGGACCAAAATAGTTCAAATGTTTTCCAAAAAATGAGTGATATTTTTGGGGGACAACAATAAACACAATTTATTTTGAAAGACACAACTTTTGAATAAGTGAAATAACATACAATGTTGTGATATAATTTAGAAAATAATAAAGTAGACTATTATAAAGTATCATAAGTCTCGTAGTGTAAGTAGATTTAAACTATGTGAGGATGTTCCAAAACACAACAATTCATAGTTGAAAATTTCATAGATAATACTTTGAAAACCTTATTTATTTTCATATAAACAACTAAAAATTAGTCTAGAGATAATCATTAGCTTGTGTTAGAATATGCTTTGAATTTACAAGCACTTTTGGATTGTACTACCGAACATTTTAAAAATTATTTTCATAAAATATTGAATGCTTTGAAATTTTTGTTTATACAAATGTGGGTCCTTATTTATAAAATAATGCGGGTGGGTTGGTTACAAAATGAACCCACCCTCTACTAAATGTGGCTTTAGACAATAACAACCCTATTAGTGTCAACAATAAGGCTAATGTCAAGTTATATAACATAGATAGGGCTAACAGCCTCCCCCATAAGGTCCATAGAGCTACTAAGATAGTAAATGATAACAAAAATGGTAGGCCCAAGACTATGTTCAGGGACCTTTCTATAAGAGGCAAGGTCATACACCTAATCAGACTTAGTAATCTAGGAATGTGGGCATCAATAGAGTTTAGACTACAATTGGTTCTACTACCAAGTTGGTATAACAAGATGGATGTTTTATTTTAAAAGGACCCCATTATTCCATGTATTTCCCATAGCAACATAAAATTATCATGGAGAAGACATAATCAATATTTTATTAGACTATTTGTAAAAATAGACATGCCCACATATTATATGTTGTAGTAAATGATCACAAGGATGAGTTTCAAGTCATAATGGTTGAGAAAACAAGTAATATTAGTGGTATTATAATGTTATTTATATTTTAGCCTAGATATTATAACTATTTTATTTTTCCTTTAGTGGTATATATCGGTGGATTCTAGTTTTAGTTCGGTAGTTGGATCATTAGGAGGTTGATTTGGGTCCTAGGAGGAGACCTAGTTGAAAACCTAATAAAATATATTTAAGAGGATTATGAATAGAATTTAATTTTGAATGGTAGAGGATATGAATGTGAAACAATCTAAATAATTAAATCAAATAATATTATGATATCCATTGTATATTTTTAATAGAAAAAATTATTTTGCTATGTTATTTAAAATATGTGAGAGATAAAATATCTGGTGTCTATGTGCTCTCTAATTTCATTCTTGTCTATTCAATTCAATGTTATTAAATGTGGTTCAACTTCCTTTTGAGTTGAAGAAGTTGATACTTTTGATGATGGAATTAGATAAACTAGTCAATGGGTGTGAAAGATTGGAAACCCAAGCACAAAGTTCAACCATATATGTGTGGTAGATTTGTACAAAAATATATTATAGTTTTTTAAAAATAAAAGGCACACTTTCATCTCAAGTATGTTTCTTCTTTGAATATTAAACTCTTATAAGGTGCACTATCATCTTATTTACCGCTTCTATTTGTCCATCAATTTATGGATAAAAGGTCAAAAAATTGTTTAAATTTTTGTCTAACATAAACAAAAGCACTTTCTAGAAATTTATCAAGAAACTTATACCCATATCAAATAGGATTGTTTATGAGATTCCAAATTCAATCTAGACATGTTAAAAGTGCAATTAAGCTTTTTCTAGAGCTGATATTATTTTATTAAAAGTTATGATTTTTGATGGATCATTTGGGACTTGAACTTAGACATGGTAGAAATCTAACCATCCTCTCTTGAAAGGAAATAGAAATATCCTCAAGATTTGTTAGCACAAGGTCTTGGCTTATAGGGTAACCTAGTTGTTGATGTTAAACTATTTCATTTGAGGGGTATGTTTAAAATATATTTAGATAAATGATAGATGATGATAGTCTTATGTATCTATTGTATAGGAAATTAGTAGATGTGCATTTTTAATGGAAATACAACTTGTAAGATGATAATTATGACCAATTGAATTTGATTATGCAATCAACTAAAACTATTCAAAATACCAATCTACCATTAAAATATAGAGCCATTAGGATCAAAATCACAAAGACAAATAAAAATTTGAAATCAACATTTAAATCCTAAAGCTAAATGATCTATATCAAGATCAAACCAAAAAAAAGACTAATTGGTTATGGATTGTTTACAAACTTAGTATTTGCAATAATAATGGATTATTTGGTTCTTGACAAAATACTAGGATAGTTTGATCAATGGATAAGTAAATTTGGAAGGTATTATATTCATAATTAAGGCTCATTAATTTTCTACTTAGATTGGCGATGGAAGATGAGTTAATTTGAATAGAGGAAGGAGGGATAATTAAAAAGAATTAAAAATTCCTTGAAAGCCTCTATAATTAGATGATTCTAGAGAGAAGGTCTAAGATGGAGAGGATTCTGGAATATGGAGAATTCAAGAATTCATTAGGATGGGTTAATTATGATTAAAGAGAGGTTAAGTTAGTGATTACATAAATGTTAGGTGAATAGGGAGTAGTATTGTAGGAAAGGCTACTCCTAGGATAGGGTAGGTGGAAGGGAATTTAAAATTCCCAAATATTAGAAAAGACAATATTTTTTGGAGGATAATGAGGATTTAGGTGAAATAATTAAGCATGGGATTTTATAAAGTTAGTGTAGGGTGGGGGATATATTATAATTATTTGATTAGGACTAGGATAATATGATATTAGGATACATTAGATAGAAATAGACTAAATTAGCGAGTTTAGTGATGAAACAAACAAATTAAGATACATACACAACTAATATAATGATTTTTCATTAGATACATAAATTCAAAAATATATTAACAACAATGACAAGTAGGTTTTTCAATCAAAATATATGTGTAAACACAAATTTTAACATTCAGATATATTTTACCTACTCTTATATGTTTATAAAAAATAGAAAAAGAGAAGGGTAAAGAGAAATATGTAAGCCTATTTTAAAGTGAATATAAATTTGATTCATTTGATTAGATGAACTCCATGGAATTAATTTCTTGTCTAACTAGTATGCATATAGCCATGAACAAAGATGATGCAAGCATTTGAGGTATTAAGCTATGAGGAAAAATGGAAAAAATCACCATATATGAGTGCATATAATGAACAAAAGACTTTGCAACCTTTCAATTAATAGATTTTTACTTTAAAAACAATGTTTGAATCTAACATGATAAAGGAAAGTACATAAAAAACTTCACAACAACATTTTGCACAAGAAAAACTAATTGAAAAATCAATAAATCAAATAAAATATGTGCATAGTCCTCTGCTTTACTCTCTAATACTAATGAACCATCCCCTAGATTAGTCTTATGGATGGATTTATATATCCTTTAGTTCAATCTTATCCACCCTCCAGGTAGTTTAAAATATTAAATGAAAGACACCGATTAAGTTTTAATTCAATGTGAAATTACATATCCAAGGAAACACATGCCAAAGTAATAAATGATAGGATCATATTAAACTCAATGGCAAATAATTATTGAGAATAATAAAATATCCCAAGTGTCCACATTCAACACAAGAGCCCTTTCATATATGCAAAGTTTCTTCCTACTTTTTATCCTTTGTATACTTACAATGTATTAGTCATAGCTCAATTTTATGTTGGTGAAAAGTATTGTCTTTAATAATAAACTCATATTATTTGAATCATATCAAAACATTATATAAAAACTTACTAATTTATTATCAAAGGTAAAAGATATGAAAAATTAAAAATAAATAGTATTTAAAAGCAACAGAATCCCAAGATTAAAATATTGATAGGTTTTTTATCTTGAATTTCTCAAATTATAAACTAACATCATTAGAAATATGGATAACCCATCTTTCCAACACAATAAAAAACATCAATAATGAAGTATCGAATCAAAATATAAAGCTCAAAAACTAACACGCAATCATTGGTAACCTCATTAGCACCTTTAGAATACATTAATAAATAAATTCACATGATAAATAATAATCAATACCCATTGTATCTTATATTTATAAAAATATCTTTAAAATGTTCTCAAAATGGTATTTTTAGTTTTTTTAAATATTCAAGTTAATCCCAATATAGTATCCTTTAAGATTTTTTTGATCAAAAGTTGACTAAGTGATGAATGTTACTAAAAGAGTAACTTTTCATTATGATTATTATTTATTAGAAAATATAAAAACTATGAAACCAATTTAATTCTTTTCTCGTGTCATTATTGTATTACCATACAAAATTTATAGTTTACTTCATTTGGTCATTTGAACATAGGTTTTAAAAGTGTACACTATGTGAATTTGGTAATTGGGAATACAAAAAATGATTTAAGTAAATATCAACGTGAAAGTAAGTTTTCATCGTTGTGTGGTTTGCATGTGAGAAGGCATTTTATATGACTTTGTTGAATTTAACATTTTTTCCACATTTAACCATCATTATTCAAGTTTTTAATATGATTAGATCTCATTTATTTGTATGAAATTACTATTGAAAAGTGTTTTCTAGTTAGATTTTTAAAAATGAAAATATAGAAAATGATTAAGTAAAAATAATCATAGATGTCAGTTTTAATCACTTTAAGTTTTGCACATAGGATGAAATTTTGTGTAATTATTTTACAAATAAATTTTCTTCACATTTGGATATGATCATGTAAAATTTAAATTAAATTTTATATATTTTATCATTTTAAAATTTTGTTTGAAGAGTGTGCACTCCAAAGATTTGGTAACTAGTAAGATGCATAAATTGATACAAAAGATAGTTTTGAGTTCTACATAATTTGAATGTGGGAGATAATTTCATGAAAATATTTTAACTATTACATTTTTAACACATTTGAATATATTTAGGTTTTTTTGTCATAATTATACTTTTTTTTCTTATATGAAATTAAGCTCAAAGAGTGCACTAACTAGATTTGGTAATAGGGAAGACACATAAATCAACGTAGAAGACAATTATGATAACTATGTTTTTAATATGTGTGAAACAATTTCATGTGAATTTATTCACCATGGTATTGTAATGTCATATGGTTTAATACCATATAAAATTACTATAGTATTCAACTTCATTTGTCTATGTGAAATTAAGTTTTAAGGCTGTGTACTTGGCAGATTTGACAGCTGGGAAAATGTAGAAATCAATGTAGAAGGAAATTTTGATTGTTGTGCAATTTACACATGAAAAATAGTTTTTTGATACATTCTTTACAATTTTATTCTATGACATTTAACTGATCTCATGAATAATTTCATAATAAATGGATGTGTTTTATCCATGTTAAATGCCTTATGAAAATTACTTTTCAATGAAATTCAAAAACCAAAAACAAAAAAATGACAAATTAAAATTAGTTGAAATGCCAATTTTTTTGCTACACATTTAATATTTAGGTTGAAATTTTATGTGAATTATCTTTACCTTTATATTTTTATTATGTTTTTATATCTCCATACAAATTTTCAATAAAAACTAATTTAAATTACCCTTGTGAAAATACATCTTAAAAGTGTGCACTAGGTAAATTTGACAACTAGAAGATGTAGAAAATAAGTAATTAAAAATTAATTTAAAATTTAATTTTTATTGTTACACATTTATAAATTTGGAGTTTTTTTATATTAATTTATTCACATTAACATAATTTCCATATTTGTCTACAATCTTGGAAATTTTCATGATTAATGGGTATGATTTGGCCATGCGAAATGCCACCTGAAAAGTGATTTTTAGTAAAATTTGAAAACTAGAAAGACACAATTCAATGCAAAATCTTGTTTTGATTTCTAAATAATTATCACATGGGAAGAAATTTTATAATAATTTATTCAATATTTAATTCTAATTACATTTGACTATCAACATGCAAAATTCTTGCAAAATTAGACTTTGTTTAATGGTTTGAAACTACATTTGAAAAGAGCCTAGTGGTAAAAATGGAAGCTACACTACACACTCAAAACACTTCAAAAACTATATCTAAAAGTAGAAATAGGTTTCAAAATATAAAAAATAGGTTCTACGATTTCAATGATAAAATTAGGACATGTTGTACAAGCAACAACAAATGAAAATTCCATTGTAAAATACTCCTAAGTATTTTGGAAAAATAAATAGTCAAAGAACCCAAATTTTTTGGCTAAAGTAGAGCATAGAACAAGAACAAATCCAAGAATGGAGAATATGGGAGTAGATAAGTGACCAAATTCAAACATCCTTAATTACTTGGTGTCTGCAAAATGATGTTTATTTACCATTTTAATGACCTACAAGGATTAAATACATAACTCTAACCATTTGGATAGTGAGTTGTACCTTGAAATATTTTCTTGAACATTACTCCACTACCATGCAAAGATCTATAACCCTGATGTATTTATCTCTAATCCCACTCAAATACTTTCTCCACTTTTATCCAAGCTAGAAATCCTATGTTGGAGATTGCTTGAATCACCTAGTATTGAGTTTTTTTAAATTGATTTTCTTTTCTTTTCTCTTTTCTTTTTTGTATAGTTGGTGATTTATCTTAGTTTAGGGTTGGGTAATATTATGGAAAATGAAATGCATGAATATATATTTTTCACCCTAGGGTTTCATCACAACACGTTCACCCCAAAAAACTTATAAATTATTTAATATATGAAATTTGTGTTTGGTATCAAGGGGATACCCTCAGTAGCCAACTATTTTTACCCAAACTTAGCCAAACTAAAACAAGTCCAGAACACATCTAACAGTCCATGCCATAAAAATTAATTTAATAACATGATATTAAGAAACAAAATAAATCATTAAACATCCTCTAAAAACACAATTATTTATACCTACTTTTAGGCCTTTCACTTAATTATATTTCATAAAAAAATGTGATCTAAGACAAAATAATTATGATAAATCCGACAAGGAAAGTAGAAAACAAAGAAAGAAAACAAATCTAAACCAGATAATAAAATAGAAAATAGAACAAGAAAGGAAAGGAAAGGAAAGTAATAAATTAAATTATTTATAAGATCCTGCCAAGAAAATACATACTTGGAAATAAAGTTTGATTGTTAGGCAATGGAATGTCCTCAACAATTAGACACCTAACACAAAAGATATTGGTGTTCAGGATTTGGAGAAGGTTTGTATTAATCCTACCAAAGTAATACCTATACTTACATATATTTTGTCCTTTACATTGGAAAAAATTATCCTAAAGATACTTATTAAAAATGTTTGCATGCAAGTTAAGAAAATTTATGATAAAAATTTCAATGATATCTTTACATTACATTAACATGAAATATTTAGGATAGATTTTAGGGAACACCTCTACCCAAACATTAAATTGTGGTGAGGGATAGGGGTGGAAATAAGTACATACCATAGTAAATTATATACCCAAGCTAGCCAAAGAATTTTATTTGTGACAACCAAGTGGTTAATCTAATATTGGTTGTTCTCTAGTTAACATGGACACTTTGGTAATATCTATATTGTCATTTTTAACATACATAAGTTATGGACTTGATTCTTCCCAAGTCAAGGAGATTATAGATTTATCATCAATATCTAAGTGTGTGAAGAGATGTATTCAATCAAGTCATTATCAACATTAACTCTTATGAGCTTCATTTCTTCATTCAAGCCACTGTGTTTAGGGTTGTTCATTTCATACTTGTCTATGTCTATTTCCAATTGAATCTTATATCCATTATAGTTCCATAGTAAAATTTGCTTCAAATAATCCAATTCTTCAAATGCAAGGGTAACCACTTATCTTTTAATTCCTCCATCTCTAATGAAATGATGGGGATCAATTTGTTTTCATCAAGTTGTTGATCTTCTGAAACTAGCTTATCAAATTTATGAGTATCAATATGTGTTATAAATGTTTCAAATATATTGCATGCACCTTATTCATCTATTTTCTATAATTACTTTATTTCATTTTTAGTTTGACTATAATAAGCAATTGATTATTAATTTCTTGTAGACACTTCTTTACTACTTGAATCTTCATGTGGGTGCTCATTTGAAATCACTATTTTTTCTTCATCATCAGAATCATCATCATCACTACTCTTAGGAATTAGATTTTGCCTAGTTAATGGGGTATTTCTTGTTAACATGACTACTTCATAATTTTTTGCATTTATGTATCCATAGTTTATAAGTTGATTAGTAAAGTATCCCATGTATTAAATGACACTTGGTTATTAAAATCACCTAAAGACACTTTATCACTAAAACAAGGTAAAACATCATGCTGATTAAAAGTTAAAAAATCATAATCATATGCATTATAAACCATAATAGGTTTTTGATTTGTCATTGATAAATCATATTGATTATAATATTGAGGTAATTATATATTATAATGCACACATTGGTCCATAGGTTGACTCATAAGTAGATAAGTTTGAGTATATTGAGTGTGAACACCTAACTATTTTGATGAGAAAAATGGATCAACACCATATCCATGCGGCATAGTTTGTTATTCAATAATAAATGCCTCTTGATAAGTATATGCTAAAGATATGAGTGAAAATGAGGTCTTCTAAATAAGTATAGTAGTTAGGGGATCCAGTGTTTGAAGGTAAAATTTAATAGCCACCACCTCTATCTATAGAAATGGGTCTTTCAAGCTCATGTATATCTAGTAAAAATGACTATTAAATGAGCTCATGGGTTCATTAGGCTCCCTAGAAACTATATCAAACTAATAATACAAGGTAGAAAGATCAATAGGCACACTAAAATGATTAATAAATGTAGTTTCAAAGGTATTCAAAAATGTAATGTATCCATCAAACAAACCTAAGTACCAATAGTAATCTTCTTCATCTAGGGAATAGGTAAATGAGTGACAAGATACATCCTCATGTTATATATGGATTAGGATGATGGATTATTTAAATACCTAGATTTTTTCTTCAATAGTGTGAATCCCTCTATGTGTATATTTTGCACAAAAATTATCAATATTTTAAAGTAAGTCATGAGTAGGCCCTAAAATATTAACATGGAATAAAATTACACCAATCCAACATAAGTCCATAAGTGGGTCCAAATCTAAGCAAGAAGATTAAAATCAAACATACACATTAGATAATATTCCATTCAGGTCCTCTTTATTACTAAAAATATATTGATTATGTTTTAATCATATAATAGGGTGGGGAAAAAGCATGAAAGATGGAAAAAATACATAAATCAATCACACATTTAAAAAATCAATCATAAGCATGAAATTATTCACTTAGACCCTCTTTCTAGTATCATTCTATAGATACATTGTTTGGAACACCAACTTAGAAAGGGTAAAAATACACATAACCTATTCTGAAATGAGATAGAAATATACCCAAAGTTTGTTACCACCAAGTCTTGGTTTGTAGGGTAACTAATTTGTTGATGTGAAACCATTTCATTATGATGGGCATGTTTGAAATTTATTCAAATAAATGATGGACGATGATGGTATTATGGATCTATTGATTATTAAATTAGCATTTGTTGATTGGTCATGAAAATATAATTGATCTAATGATTGTTCATTGCATATATTCAATAATCTATTAAAAATAATGAAGAATAGGTTTTGAAATAAATATATACATGTAAATATAGATTATAACTTTTAGATCTATTCTACGTATTTTGACATGTTTATAAAAATTATAAAAAGATATGGGTAGAGATAATTATGTGATCCTATTTTATAGTGACAATAAATTTGATTCATTTGATTAGATGAACCCCATGAAATAAATATGTTTCTTAACTAGTATACACACAACCATAAACAAAGATGATGCAAGAATTTGAGGTATTCAACTATGAATATATATGGATAAAATCATTATATACATACATAGATAATGAATAAAAATCATCATAACTATTCAATTTATAGAATTTTTCTTAAAAAATAATGTTTGTATCCACCATAATTAGGGAAAGTATATAAAAATTCTTCACAAAATTATTGCTCACAAGAAAAACTAATCAAGAAAGAAAGAAATTGAATAAAATAAGTATTTTGTCCTCTTATCTACTCTTTAATACTAATTAACCAATCCATTACATTTTTTAGTCCTATACTCTACACTCTAAGACTAATGAACAAACCCATAACTTAGCCTCTACTCTACTCTAAATTAGTCTATATATACTTCAGTTCAATCTCATCCACTCACTAAGTAGTTGACAATATTAAATGAAAGACACCAACCAAGGCCAAGTTCTATGTAGAGTTACATATCCAAGGCAATATATTCCAAAATAATTAATGATAGGCTCACAATAAATTCAAGTGGTAGATAATTATTTGGAATAATAAAATATCACAAGTGTTCATGTTCAGCATAAGATCCCTTTCATCTATGTAAACTTTCTTCCTACTATGTCTCCTTTGTACACTTCCAACGTGGGAGTCATAGCTCCATTTTATGTTTGACAATTCCTTCCTTTAATAATGAATTCCTCTTAGACAAATCATACCAAAAAATTAAATAAGAACATATTAATTTATTATAAAATGTGAAAGATATCAAAAATAAAAAACACACAATAATTAGAAGCAACAAAGACCTAAAATTAAAATGTTGACAGGTTTTTTATCTTTTATTTTTCCAATTTTAAACTAACACCATTGTGAATATGGATAAACCATATTTTCAACACAATAAATGACATCAAAAATGAGCTACATGTCAAAATATATGGCTTAAAAATCAACATGTAGTTGTGGATAACCACATCAACACCTTAAGAATATATTAAAAGATAAATTTGTATGATAAATAATAATCAATACCCATTATAGCTTATATTTATGGAAATATCTTTAAAACATGCTCAAAAGGGTTTTTTTTTCAAAATAATCAAGTTAGTCCCTGTGTACTACCCTTTAATTGATTTCTAATAAAAAATTGGCTAAGTGACGAATGCTACTGAAAGTGTAACTTCACACTATCATATCTTTGTATTGGAAAATAAAAAAACTATGAAACTAATTTAATTATATTGTTATGGCATTAATGTACTAACATATAAAATTTAAATTAATTTCAAATTAATTTGGTCATGTAAACATATCTTTGATTTGGTAATTGGAATGTTAAAAAATGTCTAAATAAAAACCAATGTAAAAGCAAGATTCATTATTGTGTGTTTCACATGTGAGAAGGAATCTTATGCGATGTTGTTGACCCTCACATTATTCTCACATTTATCCATCATTATGCAATTTTTTAAGGTGATTAAATCCTATTTATTTGTGTGAAATTCATACTAAAAAGTGCTTTTGAGTTAGATTTGAAAAAATGAAAAGACAAAAAATGACAAAGTAAAAATAAGTGTGTATGTCAATTTTCATCACTATGAATTTTGTAAACAAGAGAAAACAATTTGTGAATTATTCCACTTATGAATTATCCTAATTTTTGGATATTATCATGTAAAATTTTATATATTTTACCACTTCAAAAATATGTTTGAAGAGTGTGCACTAGAAAGATTTGGTAACTACAAAGGTGTAGAAATCAACGTAGAAGGTAGTTTTGATTATTGCATAGTTTAAACATGGGAGACAATTTCATACAAATTTATTCACTATTTCATTTATACCACATTTTAATATCTATAGTAAATATTTTTCATAATTATAATTTGTTTCCTTGTGTGGAATTAAGGTCAAAGAGTGTACACTAGCTAGATTTGGCAACATGTAAAATGCAAAAATCAACACAAAAGGCAGTTTTGATGACTATCATTTTCACATGTGAAAACTAATTTTGTTAGAATTTATTCACCATGGTATTATAATCACATATTTTTTATATCATGAAAATTCTCATATAGTTATATTTCATTTGGCTGTGTAAAATTAAGTTTTACGAGTGCACATTAAGTAGAGTTGATAGCTGGGAAAACATAGAAAGCAACATAGAATAAAGTTTTGATTACTGCATTAATTACACATAATAAACAATTTTGTGTGATATGATTTACCATTTTATTATAATTACATTTTTATAGTCTCATTATAATCTTCATAAGAAATGGATCTATTTTGTCCATGCAAAATGCCTTATGAAAAGTGCTTGTCAGTGAAATTCGAGAATCAAAAACAAAGAAAATGACCAAGTAAAAATTAGTTCAAATTCTAGTTTTTATTTATATTCATTTAATGGATAGATTAATATTGTGTGACTTATCTTCGCTCTTACATTTTTATATCTTCATACAAAGTTTCAATAAAAATTAATTTAATTTACCACTATGAAAATATATGTTAAAACTGTGCACTAGGTAAATTTGAAAACTAGAAGATGTAAAAAAAGACTAAGTAAAGTTAATGCAAAATCTAATATTTATTACAATACCTTTGGCACATGGAAAGTAATTTTATATGAGTATATTCACCTTAACATTATTCCCATATTTTTTAGCATCTTAGAATTTTTTTTGATAAATGGGTATGATTTAGTTATATGAAATGCCTCCCAAAAATTGATTTCTAGTGAAATTTGAAAACTAGAAAGACACTGAAATTAGTGCACAAGTTTTTTTATTGCTAAAAAATTAGCATATGGGATGGAATTTTTTGAAACTTTCTTCAATATTTAATTCTAATGACATTTGACTATCAGTATTCAATATTATTTTAGAATTAAACTTCACTTAATGGTGAGAAATTAATACATTTGAAAAGTCCTAAGTGGTAACAAATAAAAGCTACATGGTGCACCCAAAATACTTCAAAAACTATCTCTGAAGGCATAACTAGGTTTAAAAATATTTTTAAAAAATGGGTTCCATGATTTCATTGATGAAATTAGGGTGTGTTGTGAAAGTAACAACAATGATACTTACCATCTTTAATAATATATTAAGTCTTGCATAACAATAATCATTACCATGTTTGGTATTAGGGTAGCCTTAGATAAAAATACATGTAAATAAATTCACACATTCTTGTTGGTACTACCATAGGTCTTTACAGACCTTTCTTATTGTTAACTGACTTGATGATTGCACATGGTACAAGACCTGATATATTTGGATACATCAACCTTGAGATGTGGCTAGGATAAGTACTTATACAACACTAAAAGAATATTTTCAACTAGAAAATTTCCTACAACTTTTCGTATGTGTCTTACAACCACAACATGGATTCAAAAATCCATAACTCTCTTAAACACATAACAATTTTATAATGAATTATCAAAATAACCTCACAATTCTCTCATAACAAAATCTTCCCACAAAATCATTTCATATTCTCATTAATTCACATAAACATTAGAATTCAAGGCCATGCCATCAATGCATACCATAAATAAGATTAATAAATATTCTCATCCCATATTACAAACTTGGTATCCCAAGCCAAGGAGGCTCTAAATATTTCACACAAGCTTTTTTGCCAAACTATCCTAACTACAAAGCAATGAAATACATTTATTTATAGAAATACAAGGATAGAATGAGAGAGAAATAAATGAATCCCAAAAATTCAACCTCCTTCACTTTTAAGGACTATTCATCAATATTAAAAGATCCTCCACCATGTGATCCACTTTAGTTTGGATCCCTCCAACAATTAGAATCTTCAAAAGGTGTTCCCCACTCCACATATGCTTCCAAAAACTAGTGGAAACTCCTTTTGGCAAAGATGAAACCCATTAACTTTTCTCCCCACATGGAATTAAACCCAATCTCATAATGGAAATAAAAATCAAGTCCCCACATGGAAATTTGACCCACTTCACATGGGTGCTCAATCTGGAATAGTGGTCTTTGTCTCCCACTTGCACAATAGTCAAAAAAGGTAAAGAATATCTTTTTTGACATGAGATCAATTCATAATTATGGATCTACACTAAAAATTCATCCCATATCCATCCATATTAACCCAAAATTATATGTCCCATGTACCTTGGTGGATAATTATACCCCACATACCATCTCACCAGGATGAATAGTGTCTACCACATCATCAATGAATAGTGTTTTTCTACCACAACAATCACCTCTAGTTAAAAACAACTGAGATCCTATAAGTTATCATGATTGTATCCATGCCACTTATTCTAGAAAAAAATCACACCACTCTTTTTTTAGTTGATGCAATATTTTTTAAGCCCTTGGATGCTCCTACATTAGACATATAATGTAATTAATGTGATATCTTTATCACATAGATGGGGTGAGTGGTAGAACCACTATTTTTGTCACTATAAGTAATGCCCATGTCATCCCCTTACAACACACCAATATACCTAAAGAATATTATTTTTCATTCTACACTTTTAGCATCTATGTACTAGCCCTAAAACCATCCTCCTCAAAAATATCATCCATATTCTAATGGATTTAAATATGAGATCCAACCCACCACAAAAACTTGTGGGATCAAACCTCCCATATGAAACTAACCTCCTCCACCAATATTCTCTACCATGTATCTTATCAACCCATTTGAGCTCTAGACCACCATTGACCATCCACCTCCACCAAAATCCCTACTAGATTTCTTCTTTCACCATCCAACCACTTTTTGGACTATTTTCACCATAAAACATACCCACTAGAAGCTCCTCTTCCATGACTATAACTATATCCTTTTCACTCTCATCATGTTCATCTTCATCAGGGGGGAAAAAAACCCCACAATGATATCTTCTTCATCCTCTAAAGGCATGTTCTCACATTCATCTTCTATGCTCTCCACATGTACACTCTTTTTCACAAACATATCCTACATTTTTAATACTCCAAGGCTTCAATATTTTTCTCCTTGTCACTCCCCATGGCTAAAATTTTTTTCACTCACATTCCATACCACATTGCTGAAATCTTCATCATGTGCACATATTTTCACATCATCCCCCAAACTTTACCCCAAATAAACTTGAATCTCCTATTCAATGTTGGCATGCTCCTCATGATCTTTAATTTTACTATGGGATTAAAATGGCCCATCCATAATAACCCCAATGGTTGTTTCCTCATCCTCTACACTCTTCACATGTGCACTTTCTTTCACATTATTTTCATCAATTTCTTCTCCCAAAGAACCCTGCAACTCTATATGGCTGCAATTTTTATCTTCCATCTTCTATTCATCATCCTCCACATGGATGTATTAAACTCTTTCTTCAATAGGAATCACCTACATATCCTCTTGCATGAGGATTTCTTCTTCTATTTACAACTCTTCATAGCTGTAATATTCACTTTTCCATGTAGATATTTATCTTTTCAATGAAGCCACCTTTACCATTAAGGAGTCTACTATCTCCCACATCATCTCTTCTTCTTCAATTTTACTCTCTTCAATTTTTTCCATCAATAATTACAATAATCTATTCCAAGTCTAAAAATTCTTTTCCCATTCTCTTTCTGGTGGAATACTTCCACTCTTCTTCTCCATCTCCATCTGCATACTTGAAAAAACGTACAAAATAATTCACTCTCTCAACTCAACACTCTCGTTCCAAGGAATCAAAACTTGCTCTGATACCACTTGATGTGGATTTTATACCACTTAATGTGGCCTAAAAACACAATATTGATTAAACAATTCATAACTATCTTAGACACATAATAATCTCATAATGAATTCTCAAAATAACCTCACAATTCTCTCATAACACATAATCTTCTCACAAAATCATTTCATATTCTCATTAATGAAAAAATCATTAATTAGCATAAACATTATAATTCAAGTCCATGTCATAAATTAATGTCATACAAAAGCCTAATCAAGCTTCTTATTCCATATTACAAACATGGTATCCCAAGCCAAGGAGGCTCTAAAGCTTTCACACAAGCTTTCTTCCCAAACTAGCCTAACTACAAATTAATGGTATAAAATTATTTATATAAATACAAGGATAAAATTAAAGAGAAACAAAGGAATCCCACAAATTCAACCTCCTCCATTTGTAATGACTATTCATCAATTTTCAAATGTCCACCATTATGTGATCCACTTTAGTTTGGACCCCTCCAACAAGTATAATCTTCAAAAGGTGTTCCCCACTTTACATGTGCTTCCAAAAACTAGTGAAAACTCCTTTTGAAAAAGCTCAAACCCATTAACTTTGATCCTGACATGAAATTAAACCCACTCTAATAATGTAAATCAAAATCAAGTCCCCACATGGAAATTCGACCCACTTCACATGGGTGATCAATCTGGAATAGTGGTATTTGTCTCCTACTTGTACAATAGTAAAAAAAGGTAAATAATCTCTTTTTTTACAAGAGATCAATTCATAAGTATGGATTCCCACTCCAAATTCATCGCATATTCATCCATATCAACCCAAAATCAGATGTCCCATGTGCCTTGGTGGATAACTATGCCCGATATGCCACTTCACTAGGTTAAACAGTGTCTATCACATCATCAATGAATAGTGATAACATGAATAGTGTTTATATGCCACATCATTTTCTAAAATGATCCTCTCATATTATTTTGTCTCTATTTTGCATGCAGATGCATAAGTTCCAAAGGTGATATAGGAATCCATCCTACAAATAGAAGTATGAAACTAAATTATCATAAAATAAATTTTGATAGATATATATAAAACCCATGTCTGATGGATACAATTATTACCATGCACTCACTTCATTCCCACATGTATCAAGTACCAAAATTAGATATTAAACATGTAGATGGATTAAATAATATGTAACTAGGTTTTCACTTCCCTTCTTATAATTAATTTTTACATGGAACTATAGAAGATAAGAAGACCTTTTCTTTTGTCATTCCAATTGAAACTTGTTCTGAGTCTGAAATAACTCAAGTATCTTGTTTTATTTTTGGATCATAATATCATTATATAATGCTTCCAATGCTTACATTCTTGAATAATAACATTAATCTTAAAATCATAGGTTAGATAGTTTATTATTGAGACAATGAAATTTTTTCTATGATAAGCAACCAGGTGATCATATTCAGTGAAGAAATATCTAATTTTCAAGTCATATGTGTTTATCTCAAACTTAAATTATTGATAAATATCTGGTAATATAAGCATTGGTGTGAAACATAGTTTGCATTTCAATTCTTTATATGTTTTATGTTTTGCAACTTCCTAAATGAATTTTTTTTAGCATAACATTTGGTAACTTGGCTTAGAGGCCAAGTCACATGATAAAAACCAAGTACAAATCTCCTATAGAACTTTTATAATCCCAATAAACTTCAAATATATATGAGATCCTTTGGTTGTGGCCATTCTTGGATGACTTGAATCTTGGATGGGTCTACATGCACTCATTATGTGTTTACTATGTATCCAAGCTATTACATCTTATACATAGTACATAAATATTTATTCATTTTTTCATATATATTATGTTTTTAAAAAATGTCAATCACTTTCTCTCTATGGTATAAATGTTCATCCCATGTTTTTATGAATAATAATATGTTGTCAAGGTAGACTACAACAAATGAAGTAGTGAATGGCCTGAGAATTCCATTCATCATCCACACGAATGTATTTTGTGTGTTAGTAAAATTGAAAGGCATGACTAACCACTCAAATAAAACTTATTTGGCCTTGAATTTTGTTGTTCATACATCTATGGTTTCAACAAGAATATAGTGATACCCAAACTTAAGATCAAATTTGGTGAAGTATGTTTACCAAATAATTTATCCATAAAGTCCTCAATCCTTAGAAGAGGATATTGATTATTTTGTGTTAATTTTTAGATATTTTTAATTGATCCACAATCTCCAATTTTTTTTCTTATTTGGCACAAGAAAAATTTAGCTACTACAAGGTGATTAGTTGGACCTGATATATCCTTTGTCCATGATTTCATGGATCTATCACTTGAACTTTCATTATGTAGAATTTGTCTACCATATATATAATCATTAGGTAAATTTATTACACTAATAAATTCAATAGTGAAAATTTCCACATATTTTTAAGGCACTTCCTTTAGTGACTCAAAGATATCCTTGTATTCTTCCAACATGTTGTTCAACTCTAATGTCTCTACTATTATTACTTGAGTAAATGAATTATGAATTAGTGTCATGAGTATGTTATTATGTTTATATATTACCATCAAAATTTTTAAAAAAAAAAACCTCTTATTATACATGAATCATTTAATACATTGATTGACACTAATGAATGATAACTTAGGAATTAATTCTAGTATGTGACTTCTCTTATCACCAACATCTATGACAACATTTTTAGGATTTAGCTCATAGAATATTTTTTAATGGTAAATATATGGTTGAATAATTAAAACATCACAAAACTATAATATAACAACATCACAAATGAATTTATCTTTAAGGAACTTAATTTTTTACACCAATTAACTTTTTTGCATGACATGTTTCTCACTTCCCACCTTAAACCATCCAATATAGTATGTTTTTAGATAAGACATTATCATTAAGTTCAATTTTAAAAAAAAATCAAGATAAATAAGGTTTTTTTGACTTACATTATCAATAATGAAGTGTATTGGTTGAGCATTGATCCATATTTGAGAATGGAACAATCTTTCAACTTTTATTTTTATAGGGGTAGTATAGATGTTTTTGATACCCACCATGGTGTTAGGTTGAAATTCCATGATGTGGTAATTTTTATCCAATGATGTAGTTTTTATACATTCTATCTCATGTTGTGAATACATACTTCATGGCATGGCACTCTTCATTAGAATTAATTCTAGAGTTATGAATTGAAAACCACTTGCAAGCCACATACTACTTATTTTGATCACTTGGTAGTTTTTTCTTATTTTATGGAAGGTACTTGAAGCTATTCTTAGGTTTTAAATTCTACTTTGGTGATTTATATTAATTCATGACTAATAATTAAAATATTTTGTCTTAGTCTTACCCTTGTCCTTTTCCTCAAACTTGTAATAGAATATAAAAGACTTTTTTATTAAACATATATGTAAGAAATATATATTTGATTGGATATGTGATCTCAATATTGGCCTATTCCTAAAAATTAGGTTTTTTTCTAAATATTGAACACCTAGTTCAGATATAAAAGTGTGAAACATATCTATATACTTTTACACAAATTATTCTTTCCCTTGGCTCAATTCAAAGATCTTGATGTATTGATCATCATAGTTTTCAACATGGTAATATGTTTCTTTGAATACTTCTACAAAACCATTCCATGTGTCTATAGATGTGTCTATATTAACTTCATCTTTATGATTATTATGTGAATTTTAGTAGTTTTTCCACCAGTTATTTGTTCATTGAAACTTTTAGAAGAGAGAATGAAATATTTTATTAGTTAAAAAATTGATTAGTGGTTTAATATGAACACATTAGGTTAAGCTAATTATCTAGTTCATTTACATCTATTTTGACTTCAAACATAAATATGTCTATATTTACTTGTACCTTATATGATTTTTTACCATGAAATGGCCAATGATAATTGAAGGTGTTGGAAAGTGTCTATTCATTTAGAAGTAGAGATAAATAGTCACTGAGAATAACTCATTATGTGTATTACATTCTTCCAAATATTATAGATTTATTTGTAATTCATCATTTATCATATTATATAACATTTCTAAATTTGGCATTGCTAAAAAAATTTCTCCCATTTGAAGATGTGAAGGATGGTACAATGAAGGATCACAAATATTGAGACCTATCTTCCTATAATCTGACTTAGTATGAGTAGGCATACAAATAGGGATGAATTTTAAATACACCATAATACTACTAAAATATGATATGAAGTGTGAATTATATAATAACACTAATGCAAGGCACAAGAGAATATTTGATGGATAACCTATTTAAAAAGATGTAAGAGGGTTATAAATGGAAGTGAATTGTGAATGAAAATTTATATAAAGGTGAATTGTACTAAATAATAAGGAAAATAAATAAGTTGATCACAACCAATATAGAATTATAGTAGCATATTTTTATTATGCCATTTTTTTACAATATTTTTGAGATCATATATTTGGTGTTTATGTACTCCCTAACTTCAATCATGACTATATTAATTACTATAAAATATGGAATTCTAAATCAATATATAAAGGATAGAGATGAATCTTTAATTTAATGATTATAATACTTGGTAAAAACCACTTCATAACCAATAATTTTTTTGATGTCACTAACTATCATTACTAACAAGTTGATGTCTATAGTCATGATACCACAAGAGTTGTGTAGTAGCATAGAAGTAGAGTTAGATCTTCTAGATTAGTATGTTAGTGTGGAGCCTAATTTTTGTGTTGCTTACATTAGCACAAGGTTGGATATGCAAAAATAATAAACTTTGTTAATATCTAGTGATCCAAATCCTTTTACATTAGAGGTTGAGATGGTTATTAGGGCTAAGAATCTTATTATTTATTTATTCCATTATTTTTATCTTATTTGGGAGTATTTCCTAACACTCTAAACCTACACATTATTCCATTGGGACCATACAATGTATTTTTGGGCATGGATTGCTTATTCACCCATAGATATTTTATTGATTGTCAAGCTAAGATAGATGATTTTTTAGATGACTTGGGAATAAATATAGTTATCTATAGTTTTCATAACCTTTTTTCCCTTCATATAATTTCTTCAATGCAACTTAAGTTTAAAATATAGAGGGTTATATATATATATATATATATATATATATATATATATATTCCATTAGGTAGAGAAAAAAATCTAAGTATATCATTGATGTTATTTATTTGTATTCCTACCCCATTTTATGTGAGTTTTCCAAATTTTTTCCAAGTGAGTTGTTTATCATGCCCCCTTGGTGAGATATTGACTTTTACATTGATAGTGTGCATGGGGTTAAGAAAATATCCAAGGATTCATATAGGATGACCAAAATTGATATAAGTTCAATATTTAGATATAGGATATTTTAGACAACTTCCATATACTCCCAAGTATATATCCTTAAGGTGCACCTATGCTCTTCACTAAGAAGAAGGATGGCTCTCTCTGGCTTTACATTCATTATCATTAGTTAAATAAAATGATTATTAAAAACTAATATACTTTACCCCATATTAATTACTTATTTGATCAAGTTAAGGGAGATACATTATTCTCTAATATTTATCTCAAGTTGAGTTATCATCAGTTAAGGATAAAATATTCAAATATTCACAATACTATTTTTAGGATATGATATGACCACTATGAGTTTACAATGGTACCTTTTGGGCTAAAAAACACACTTGAAATATTTATGAGCCTCATCAATGGTGTGTTATAATATAATCTTCATCATTTTTTATTTGTGTTTCTTGATTATATTTTCATTTTTTTCCCTTGTATTGGTGGAACATGAAGAGCACATACGAAACATTATTCATTGTCTTCAAGAGCACCATATGTATAATAGCTTGGCTAAATTTGATTTTTTATACAAACAATTAGAATTTGGACCAAATTATTTATAGTGATGGAATATTAGTATATAATTTAAACATCTAATATATTTTAGAGTGGACAAAACCTACCTCAATTACTAAGGTACACATTTCATGGGATTATCTAGTTATTATTGTAAGATCATATCAAACATCTCCCATACATCTCATACCATCAATTCACTTAATAGGAAATGAAATAATTTTATATATATTAAGGAGTGTGAGGGGGACTTTCATATTTTAAAATTGTACCCCACTAATGGACCCATCCTTATAATTCCCAATCCAATGAAGGTTTTTTTTTATTTTTTCAGATGCATCTAAGGAAGGAATTAAAGTTATTCTCATATAGGATGTTAGGTTGGTAGCTTATGAGTCATGGAATCTCAGGTATTATGCGCTCAAATACCCATCCCATGATTTTTAGTTTTCTAAAAAAAATCATGATGTTATGTGATAACATCACTTCCTAATGGACTTACACTACAGAGTTTATCACTTTTTCTCTTTTTTTAATCTAAAAACATGTCAATGGCATTAGATGGAGCTCATGTTTGAGTACCAGTTTGATATATACCACATAAATGGAAAAATAAAAGTGTTTTTTTTTTCATAAATTCCCTTAGTAAGAGGAACCATTAGCTAAGTGTGATGATGGCAAGGAATAATTTGAGGGCTTGCATTATTGAGTGACTCTCAAATGATAGGATGTAGCCTAATGTAAGATGGAATTTTGATTCATATAGTTCCATAGTATAAAATGTTTCATACAATTATGTTGGGTCTAATGGTCTCATGTGCCATCAAGGGCACATTAATGTACTAGAATCTAGATATTTTTGAAACTTGATCTTGTATGATGCACATTGAGTCCTATATTAAGTCCATCCTAGGTTAAAACATGTCAAATATAATATTATCCAGTTGTATTTTTTGTCTATAATATAAATAGATATTGTTTATTTTGTATATAAGTGTCTTGCATTATAGTGCATCAAAGTGAAAAATTAGCATCTGACAGAAATCATTTACTCCCTTGAGATTTTGGAGTAAAAATAGAATACCATTTCCATGGATTTTATTTTGGTTATCCCTATGTCCAATAATCATCATGAATTCATCATTGTGACATTGGATAAGTTGACTATGGAGGAGCATGTTTCACTGACAAAGACCCTGTATAATGCCACTATAATGACTAAAGTCTTGCTAGATGGCATAGTCAAATTACATGATCATTTCTTATTGGGGTCTTATATACACTTATAATTTTATATGGATAATTTGGCACCATGCTCAATTCTTTTATGTCCTATTATCTCGAGATAGATGGACATATAAAGTGAGAGAACCACGTTCTCTTAAACATGCTACATATGTATGTTGTGGACCTATAGTATTATTGGGAAGGCTATATCTATCTTATATGATACACATATAAAAGAATATATAATAATTCCATCAATGTGGAACATTTTGATCCTTTTTATGGAAATAGTTATAAGTCTCAATTGAGTTGGGATGGCATTTATATTAGACCTGCATTAATTTAGGATATGAAGTAATGGGTAGTTCACATATGATTGTGCCTTCAAGAGATGAAATATTAACATAAGAGATAACATAATAGAGTTCACTTATATGGTTATGAAAATTTGGAGGAAAACATTTTCTATAAATATCTAACATTCATTGATATATTTTATGTAGCTTGAATTTGCTAATCAGACCCAACCTCCTAGAAAGTGGTATGTGGGACCAACATTGAGATTTTTATATTTTCACACAATTCTAAAACTATGTGGTTTTATGTATTTTTTTGGTATTTGCACCAATATGACCCATACTATATATAATATGGAGTAGGCGTGATGATTGATTCCCCCCATTTAGAATTATAATGAAAAGATTTAATACTAGAAAAAATCATACATAATGTTTGTTATGAAATATTGTTTTACATATTGGATCTCCAAATTTCTCATATTCAAGTGTTAGATTATTTAATTTGTTACAATATTTTATTTATGTATATTTTTTAGACTATATCTATAAATCAATCTTGAAATATCATTTTTATGAAATATCATGTATTACCTTGAAGATTTTCTAAGTTTTATTTGTATTTAAGTTTTTTTATAATTTATATTATTAAAATTTATCTAATAAACATTGTATTTAATAGATCTAAATAGTAATCAATTAGTAAATAATAAAAGATCAAGATGACACAACATATAGTGTGGAAAACCTAAGAGAGAAAACCATAGTTGATATTCATTTATTGAGAAACCATGCCGCACTACATAAATCCCTCTCTTCTCTCTTTTTCTCTTTCTGATCTTCACAAAAATCTCTGAATAATATTTACCACACAAATATCTCTATGTCATACTAATAATAATCACTTCGTATTTCATGAATCATGAGTGATATACCAAAGGGGTAAAACATGTTTATATTAAGGTGTGGAGGTCGACCATTGTAACCAATGGGTCCAAACTCTCTTTGAGAATAATTAAAATAATGGTAATAAATAAATATATTTTACTATTTATTTACATGATGTTTTCTACTTATGTTAATAAATAAAAAATTATTACTTAATTAACTAACATATGCTAAGGGTCCATAAAAGGTACCACTTAGACATTAAATGTTCCAACACTTCTTTTATCAAACATGAGTTACACCCTTGAGGAAGGTCTTCAGGGTTCCTCACCCAATTGACATAATTGGAACACTTTCAGGTTATGGGTGACCTATAATGGAAGTAAACCTCTAGACAGGGTTCGTTCCCTTGATGAATCACCTTGATCTTCACCTAAACTATTTCTTGATAATGAAAAGAGAGAGAGACATAGATATTTCATATACTTCTACGACTAACTATATGGTGATGCACAAAAATTGAATACCTCAACTTCTTTGGAAACACACAAAATCAACTCAAAGATAACTCACATAAACACAATTCACTATTCACTAATGAATCTTGTGAATAAGTGTTTTGTAGAAAGGATTCATCTTATAACAATACATATTAGGATGACTACTTATCTTATGAATCTCAAATGGCATTCATCAAAAATATGAATTATATAAACTCTATAAGACACAAACTACAACCTACACAAGATCAAGTTTGATGCATAAAGGTGCATAAAATTGAACATAAATCAAGTATAGCTATAATCATCATAATATTACATCAACAATTCACCAATTTCACATAATAACTAGCATATGAGAAGGTAAAATCAGTTTCTTTATTGCTAAATAAGGTGTTTAAAATTTTGAAATTTGATAGGGTTGAGCCACAACCAGCTAGAGGTATCTTAAATAACATGTAAAAATCAAGTACATATAGTGAAATCAGCCTTTAGTGAAGGGACCAACATGCAAGCTTGTCATCAATTCACTCATTAAGGATAAAAATTGAAGCATAACAAAAAATTAACTTTAATTGATATATTTTACTCTTATATAATTAATTAACACTTGATTGTAAGTCTCTAGGTTGGGAAGAGGCATAAAATTCCTTGTTGGAGGCTTGAAGTTGTCAAAGATCAAGAAGGTTGACCTATTTTAGAGGAGAGTTGTCTCTTAGAATTTAAATATTGAATTATAATTCAAGCAAATCATCCAATATTTCATTATTAAACTCCTCTTAGTCCTCAACTAACTCTTCCACTCTTGCATGATGAAACTTCACGTAGTCTTCAACCAACTCCTCCAATCTTGCATGATGAAACTGCACTTAGTGAGGAGAGTTTGAAGACTTCTTATTTGATTTGAATTATTATCTTTTTGTTTTTTTAATAGAGGTAATAGGTTATATCACTTAGGTTTTTTATGTCATATATTGAATGTAAATTATGATGGTCCATTGATAATACACAACTTTAGCTCCTCATTTGATGACCTCTTAACTATGTTCACATTCTTAATTTGCATTGAAACTTTCATGAGCATGATTTAAGACCTAAAAAACTCATATTAAATGTTAAATAATTAAATATCTACCTGATATTATTTACTTTTATGCCCCTCAAAATTTTCTTCATGGCTGTTTAGGATGATTTAGTTCAAATTTGTATGTGTGAGCTCCATTAGTGCTTGAGAAGCTCTTGAGAGATATCTCTCTCTTCATTAATTCATTAATGAATGGTATAAAAAAGTTTTAAATACCTTTATTTAATTAATAAAACCTTTTAACACATACACACAAATTTTCAAGGTATTCAGATCAATAAAACTTGAGTTCTAGCACTTTTAGCCTTCTTATGAACTAGTTTTCAACACTTTTGCATGTACAAGCCTGTAATTTTTATTTTTATCTCTCCTTAGGTACTATACAGACATGATACCACCACATAAAATTATTAAATTTTTACCCCCACCTTAATTTCAAATTTAATAGGGTTTAGATCAAAATAACTCAAGTTATGCTCCTTTTTATGCACCTAGGATCTCTCAAGGCAACGAACATGCCAATCAATATATATATATATATATATATATATATATATATATATATATATATATATACGTATATATATATATATATATATGTATATATATATATGTATATATGTATATATATATATATATGTATGTATATATATATATATGTATATATATGTATGTATATATATATATATGTATATATATATATATGTATGTATATATATATATATATATATGTATATATATATATATATATATATATATATGTATATATATATATATGTATATATATATATATGTATATGTATATATATATATATATATTGAGCTATACATGGTATCAAGAGATCATTATTTTTTTATAATGGTTGTATAGACACCTTATAAATATTATAATAATTTAAATTACATGTTAAATTGAAAAATCACTCTAAAAGCACACTTTCAAGTTTACATGCATGTAGGTGCTCATTTCTCATACATGCTTGTCATCTAGGTCTATTTTTTAGGTATAAAACCTTATAACTTGGTTTAATTTGTTATTATATCATGTAAATGGAATATAAATAATTCTTAATGCTTTATAAATCTTTAGAACACTTCGAAATTTTAATTTTTTAGGTTTTATGCTCTCTAGATAGGGTTTTAAAGGGTTTTGGAGCAATCTTGCTTATTAAAAATTGTTCATAAAGATCTATCATTTTTTATGAGACTAAACACCATGATATTTAAGTACACCACCATATTAAACCATCTACCTTTTGTCATTTTTTGGCCCACATACTAAAGCTCTTGCATGGTTTGATGAAGTAGTGGATCAAAGGCTTGAGAGAGGATCTAACCAAGGTTTTTTAAGGACCCAACAATAGTGATCAAAGATAATCCTACAAGATAGAAGCTAACTGAGAAAAAAATTATTTAGCTAAGTCTTTACTTGTTCATTCATTCAGACTTTGTGGGGACTAAGTGTTTCTTTTCTTTCAGGACCCTTTTTTGGCTGAGTGTTGAATTCTTTCAAACAAGTTATCCAAGATAAGGTTTCTAAAGGGATATTTCTTTTAGAAAAAATGTCTGAAGCAAAATACAAAGACCTTTTCTTTCACAAAAATTTTCCTATAAAATTTTCCTGAAGGGTAACTCTTTAATGGTCCTTTTAAAAGTTTAAAAGGTTCTTTGCAAAATTATAAAAGGTTCATTGCAAAAACTCTGAAGGGTATTTCAAGTGAATATTAGGGCACTTTATAAATTCTTTCAAAGGTCCATTTTTGAAGAAATTTTTTCAAGGCTGAAGAAAAGGATTAATTCTTTCATGAGATTTGTCCATGAGCAAATAGTCAAAATAAATGGCTAAAAACAAAAGTTTGAATGAATTAATGATGGGCCTCAAACATCAAGTTTGAGCCCCTACAAGTAGCCATTGCCTTTGGTCAAGTTTTTTTTTAAAAGTTCATTAAGATTGCCATAAGCTTGACACTTGTCAAGATCTAGCAAGGAGATCAATGAGTGAGAAAAGGCCAAGTTTTCAAAAAGATCCTAGTGGGATTTTGATAGCCAATCAGTAGAAAAGGATGAAGATTTCTCCTTTCCACTTTGATGACATGGTCTACAGCTCACAATCAGAACATATAAAGTGGTCAAACTAAGATTATACTCATCCAGGTGGAGTAATGGACTTGCAAAGTGAAGAAACATGCCAAGTTTTAAATGCAAAAGATCATATCATTTACACTTTGTAGGAACATGCAGCTACCCATGACATGGCTCTCTCAACTCCAATCAAGGGAGACTTGAATACATGAGGGGATCAAGGAGATTTGTGGTGATCTTGGATGACTCATCTCATGGTCAAGGTAGTTACAAGGATATAGAGGTGGTTGTAGCCATTTATGACACCTCTCTCCATTTTCTCATGCAATCCCCCTCTTCTCTCATTCCTTTTTGTTATATATAGATAATTTTGAGCCTAAAAAAAAGATATTCTCATTTTACAAGAAGAAACCCTATCAAAATTTGTAATAAATACCTTTTGAAGCAATAAAGATCAATTCTTACCTAGCTCTTACCTCTAAATTATGCTTAGCAAGCTTGTACATGATGGCCTTGTGAAGAATTGTTCTTCCATATCCATCGTCTTTTTTTTTCCTATTTTTAGGTGTTTTCAAGTTAGTTTTAGGTATGAACTTGAGCTCTTTCCACCATTAATGGATTCTTGGTGTGAATTTTAAAATTCTTCTTTGCTTCATGTATTATTTGGTGAGCCTAGTTTATGAAACACTTATGCAAATTAACTAGTTTGTGAGGTTATGTGAGCAAGAATTACCTTATACTAAATTAGTGTTTATTTCATGCTTATGTGAGTGTCAATTAATTTGGTGTATCACCCATTTATCTCTCTTAGTTACCCTATACCCTCTCTCCACCTCTTTTCGAAGTAGAAACATTAGTTTAAGTGATCTACCAAGAGGAAGTTAGCCTTATTTGGAGGTTCAACCTCACTACAAGATACCCACAGCCTGAGGTTACTCTAATATTGTAGCTGAGAGTGAGAGAGACTAAAAAACTCTCTCACAAGGGTGAAATTATAGACTAGAATAGTTTTTAGCATTTTAAATGAGACAAATTTCAAGGAATATTGGTCAAGTTTTATGTTGGTTTGATCAATTTACAATGGTTATAGCTTTCATCTTTTAGTACCTAGTGACTCTGAAGAACACTCAACAATCTGGTGGTAGAATAGTAACTATCTTTCATGTCAAAGGTGACTACAAGATTATCTTCTGGAGGTATTCCTTTTGAATTTTTTGAATTACATTTAAACTTATCAAGAAGGTTAAGGTTCACCCATATGTAGGAAATTATTTTCCTAAACTAGTCATGAGGTATACCTACACAAAAAGACCTTTGTTAGACCCTTTTGTTACCATGATTCCCCAAAGAGATTTTGTAGACTTCAATGGCCAAAGTACTTTAAATCTACCATAATACGATCCTATACAAATAACAGCTCTCAAAATCATCCCATATTTTATAGAAGACCAAGCCATGACCCCTATTGAACTCATCAATGGCATAGCCATTTTTTGCAATATCCATAATGTCATTTAAAAAATATAGCTATTAGAATATTAGTTGTGTCCCTTAAGGGAAAAACTTTAGATTGGTATATATTCTTAGCTCCTAATTATATTCAATCATTAAATCAACTAGAAGTGGCCTTGTGTAAAATATTTGTAGACAAGAGTGACCATTTGTCACTAGCAGAATAGATTACCACAATTAAGAGAGGCTCCCATTAAGTCATGCAAGATTTTAACACAAGATTCTAAAAATCTTGGGACATAATTCCAATTTTTATTAGGTTGTCCCCCAACTTTACATTCCTATACTACTTGAAGGCTCTAAATAGTGATATAGCTATAATGATCTAATCTATAGGAGGGGACATATTGCCAGATGCTTATGAGGTGGTTATTAAAGTAGAAAATTGCCTAGTTTATTTTGGCAAGATTTATCCTAGACCCCTAATGCATATTTTCCCTAAAATTATACCACCCCCTATGGTTATTCCCTCACTTGATGTTATTATTCTAACTCTAGTAATTGTTGTTATACCTTCACCTAAATAGGAAACACCATCCAGTATTGGATCAAGTGATTCCCAAGAGCAAAAAAACTACCTAGAAATTAATAGCATGATATAATCATTAAAAAATGATGTGATATATGTTAAAAGGTAGCAAGCTTAGTTCAATAAACCCTATCAAGCTCCATATTAGCCTCAATAGCAATCTTATCAAGGGAATAAATCACCCTTCAAGGGAAATTTCCAAAACTAAAACCATGTGCAAGGGCAAGGACAAGGAAAACTTAGCTACAATAATCAAAGAAACTATAATCCAAATTTTTTAGGCTCTTCCAACTCCTTGGTTCCTATTCAAAACAATATGGCTCAAGAGGTTGAAGGGACCATACCTTGGGATCAATCTTTTGGTCAATCCATTATCCCAACTAATGGTTTTAACTAGGCATTCAATGACCAATGGTATCAAGTTGTTTCGTATGGATAGAATCAAGTCGTAATGGATCAAAAAATAGAGATCCCCATGATGAAAAAACTACTATAGTCTCCATAGGACCAAGGATCTGATCAGGCACCAAACTAGCTAGATGTTACAATGGTCATCAGTGAGCAAGAAGAGTGTTATGCACTCAATCAATAGGCTAGTTTTAGCCAAACATACATTCTAGTAGTAGCTAATACAAGGTTCAAAAGAAGGAATATGGATGGTAATAAAGAGGTGTTCAAATAACCTCATATCATTACTCCTTCATTATCTAATCCTGATGAGCTTGCTATCACTCCAAAGGTCCTAACACCTCCTAAAAATTAGAATCAAGAGAAAGGTTCTAATCCACAAAACATACAAATTCAACAAACAATAGTGGTGGCTCCCAAAGCTCAAGTGAAGGTTTTTAGTACACCAATAAACATTATTAAACAAATGAAAAATTCCAATGTGAGTGTGCCAATATGGGACATGCTTTCCATGCCGGATCAGGTGGATATCCTTCAAGAAGGTTTATCCAAGATAGGTATTACAATAAATGCAGACGACCAAACAAAGAAACTATGTCCTCACAAATGTAATCCATGGTCATATGGGATAAGGATCAAGTAAAATAGTCAAGCTTCCTCTATTCTACATTTCATTAATCACTGATAATTCCTTAGTGCATAATTGTTTGGTAGATAGTGAAGCTAATAATTTAGTAATGCCAAAGTCTATAGCTAATCAACGAAACCTCAAATATGAGTCACATACTAAGGGAGTTATGAAACTTGATGGTTATTTCATAAATCCATTTGGTATCATCAAAGAATTGAGCTTGACCCTGCATGCTTGTCCTAATGTTTCAATGGTTCAAGATGTGTTGATCCTTGATGTAACTCATTGCTTTCCATTATGCCTCTCTAGAGAATTCACAACCAAAATTGAGGGTTATCTAGTAGTAGATTGGTCCTACATGGCATTCATAAGAAGGTATGGGACTAAGGTATCAATCAAGGTTGAGCCCATGGCATAATTCCACATTAAACCCCATCAACCAGATAGCATAAACCTCAATTGTACTATCCTTGATGAGGATGAATTTATAATTGTCAGGAACTAAATACTTATCCTGAGGAGATTCCAAACTTATTCTTGGATGAGCTATGCGGGAATAATCAATTTCTAAACCCTTTAGAAGGTGTTGTAGAAATACACATGGGTTTCTATCTACTACATGAATAAAATCAACTCATGCCTTCCTTTATTAGACCTAAAGAGGACCTCAATGGTATGTGGAAATTGTTCTTTGATGGTTCAAGGAGAAAAAATGGAGTAGGTGTAGGGGAAATTTTGGTTTCCTCTTCAAATAATAATTATTTATCTTCTTAGAGGTTCCATTTTAGTTTCTCCTCCAATACAACAGAATATGAAGTCATAATCCATGGCCTCCAATAAGACCAGTAAGAGGGGAATCAAGTGGTTACAAGCATATGGAGATAGTGAGCTTATAGTGAACCAAGTCAAGGTCCTAAACATTATGAAGAATCCTTTTATGATGTCCTATAAAAGTAGAGTGTGGGACCTAATTGAAGAGTTTGAAGCCTTTCACATTCAAGTTGTGTTGAGAAACTAGAACCAGCATGTTAAAAGGTTGGCAGTTGTGGGAGCACAATTTGATATTCCAAGTAAGCTAAAAGAGGCCAAGGTTTAACCACATGTCAAGGTGGTGGTAAGGCCATCAGTACCAAATAATGAATCCCACTGGTAGGTCTTCAAAAATTATAAACAAATTGCTTATTTCTTGTAGTAAGAAATAGAGTTTTCCTCGATGAACCAAGGTAAATTCTAGCATCAGTATGAGGTTCAAATTATTTAACTGAGGTCTAACAAAATCCCTAAAGGGATGGTCACCCTTGAAATTATTTTACATTAGGGAGACCATATGAGGAAAGATAAGGCAGTGATGTAAACTAATGAGGAAAATTATGAAAGATTCCTTATTTTCAAGGACAAGATCCTCAAGCTTAGGAAGGTAAACAATGAGACAAAAATACATGCTTTCATTGAAATTTGTAGGGAATATTTAGACAAATTTTATTGGGAATATAGTGACTTAAAATTTTTTGATCCAATTTTATCCCAACATAATATAGAACTGGAGGCTAATGATAAGCCTATGAGGCAAAAACAAAGGCCCATTAACCCCAAAATAGAAGAGCTTATGAGTAGAGAGTTGACCCAATTAATTAAATCCAAGATCATCTTTTCCATCAATCACTCATCATGGGTAGCCAATTTGGTGCCCATAAGGAAAAATAATGAGGAGATTAGGCTATGTGTTGAATTTAGAGATCTGAATAGGGTCTCCTTGAAAGACCATTACCCTCTACCATCCATGAAGCATCTTCTTCAAATAGTTACAAGTTTAGAACATTTTTCTCTTTTGGATGGATATTCAAGTTACAACCAAGTATTAGTAAATAAAGAAGATCAGTATAAGACTACCTTCACCACCAAATGGGGCACATATGCTTATCAAAAGATGTATTTTGGCCCATCCAATGCTGGGGTTAATTTTTAAAGAGCAATGGATATGGCTTTCTAAGGGCTTCTAAATCAAATGGTGGTGGTCTACTTGGATGACATCATAGTTTTCTCCAAGGATTCCAATGAGCACATGGACCACATGAGGTTGATCTTTGAGAGATGCAGAGAGTATGGGATCTCTTTGAATCCTATGAAGTGTGTGTTTGCTATATATGAAGGTAAGTTATTAGTTCATATTGTCTCAAAATAAGGATTAGTTATTGATCCTGATAGAATAAGTGCATTCTTGGCCTTATCCTTACCCAAGCATAAAAAGTGACTCCAAATATTCCTTAGGAAATAAAACTTTGTGAGAAGGTTTATACCTAGTTTTGCAAACTTGGTCAAGCCCATCACTGTTATGCTAAAGAAGAACCAAGTGTTCACATGGTTAATGAAGGTAAATAAACATTTGAGGCTATCAAGCAATCCATTTCCTAAGCACCCACACTCATAAATCCTAATTTTTCAAGGGATTTCATATTGTATGCCTTTGCCAATATTGATAATATATCAACTATATTGATGCAAAAGAATGGTGAATTACTTGAGTAGCCAATAGCATTTTTTAGTTAGGGGCTTGAGGGGTATGAGGTGAAGTATAATTTTATGGAAAATTAAGTCCTTTTAGTAGTAAGAAGCATTAAAAAGTTTAGGCTAATGCTCCTCAATATCAAAATCTATCTTATGGTGTCTCATCCTAGAGTGAGAGACTTCCTTCTTAACAAAGACTTGAATGAAAAGAGAGTTGATTGGATTATCAAGGTCATGGAGTATGATGTGGAGATCAAGGTCACTAAGCTAGTAAGAGGTAAAATATTATGTGAGCATATGGTAGATGACATTCATCAAGATAAAGAGGTTATCTTGGTAACATAAGATAACCCACAAATAGATGCACCTCTACCTCACACTAGTTGGCTCCAAGGTATGACATATTTCTTGATAATAGGTGAGTGCCGTTAGGGTATGGAAAAGGCAAAGATAAGGTATTTTAGACTTCAATCCATACCTTATGCATTGGTTTATAGGTTTTTATTTAGAAATTATCTGAATGGAGTGCTCCTAAGGTGCATATATAATGACCAAGTGACCAAACTTTTGGAGCAATTCCATGATGGACCTACACGAGGTCATTTTGCACCTAAAACCATAGTAGAAAAGATAATGAGGGATGGTTATTACTAGTCCAACTTATTCAAAGATGAATATTCATGGGCAAGAAAGTCTCAAAAAAGTTCTTCCTTTTTGGGTAAGCAAATATTATTAGCCCTTCCTCTCAGCCTAATTCAAGTAGATCAACCCTTCATGTAATGGGGGAAAGATTTCATAGAATGATAAATCCTCCATCAAGTGTAGGACATAAATTGGTGATTACTACAATTGGATACTTCATCAGGTGGGTAAAAGCCATTGCATTTAAATAACTAATGAAGGTACAATCCTAGACTTCTATGACAATATTATGGCTAGGTTTGGCATTTCATCCACTATCATCTATGATAATGAATTAATATTCCTTGATCTAAAAATGAGTGAATGGTCTCTAAAAATGGGCATCTACCTCAGCACCTCTTCCAACTATTATCCTCAAAGAAATGTACTGGCTGATTCCATAAATAAAAGTTTACTAAGAATCATCAAGAGAACTATGGAAGAGAATCATAGGACATGGCACACTAAACTAAAGACATCCTTGTGGGATGATAGGGTGACTCAAAAATATACCATTTTTGATTATCCATATGTCTTAGTATATGGAAGGGAGGCCAAGTTTCCCATTTTTATTGAACTTCCTACATTAGAACTAGTCCATCAGCTATGATGGTTAATGAGCCCATGCATGTGAGAGTTGTAAAACTCATGAAGCTTGAATAAATGTGAGACCTTGTGATGAAAACACTAGAATCACATCAAGATCAAGTCAATAAATCCTTTGACAAGAGATCCATAGCAAGGGACTTTGAGGAAGGGGATCTAGTCCTCAAGTGGGATTCAAACAAGGCTAAGCCAGGCAACCATACCAAATTTGATAGCTTATGGAGTGGTCCTTATTTGATCCATGGATGCAAAAAACATAATGATTTTTAGCTAGCCCAACTAGATGGAGAGGTATTATTCATACCAATCAATGGGATTCATCTAAAGCCTTTCTATTAGAAGAGTTTGCAACCATTGTATATATTGTACATTTTGTATAGTTTTCATGTTTTCTCCTAAGTGCCTTGGGTACAGTGTTTGTTTTGTTCTTGTTGTCCCTATTGCTTCAAGGGGAGTTTCCAAATAGAGTTATCCTTGTCAAATAAATTATTAACTCCATGCCCAATAGATCAGATGAGGCAAATGAGTTGGTTTCTCAAGAATAATAGGCATGCTTCGCTGTGAGTTGCTAGAAATGTTGGCCATTTTTGGCCCACATACTAAATATCTTGCATGGTTTGATGAAGCAATGGATCAAAGGCTTGAGAGAGGATCTAAGCAAGGTTTTCTAAGGACCTAGTAGTAGTGTTCAAGGATAAGCTTACAAGCCAGAAGCTAAGCACAATTTTTTTTATTTAGTTAAGTCTTTACTTGTTCATTCTTTCAGACTTTGTGGGGACTAAGTGTTACTTTTCTTTCGAGACCCTTTTTTGGCTAATTGTTGAATTATTTTGAACAAGTTATCTAAGATAAGGTTTATAAAGGGATATTTCTTTTAGACAAAATGTCTAAATCAAAAGACAAAGACCTTTTCTTTCAAGAAAATTATCCTAGATAATTTACTTGAAGGGTAACTCTTTAATGGTCCTTTTCAAACTTTAAAAGGTTATTTGAAATTTTTTGAAAGGTTCATTGTAAGAAATCTGAAGGGTATTTAAAGTGAAAAATAGGGCACTTTATAAATTTTTCTGAAGGTCCATTTTCAAAGAAATTTGTTCAATGCCAAATAAAAGGGTTAATTCTTTCAGGAGATTCATCTATGAGCAAATAGTCCAAAGAAATGGCTGAAAATGAAAGTCTGAAGGAATAAATGATGGGATCACAAATGTCAAGTTTGAGCCCTTGCAAGTATTCATTTCCTTTGGTCAATTTTTTTTAAAAAAGTTCATCAATATTGTTGTGAACTTGATACTTGTCAAGATATAGCAAGGAGAACAATGAATGAGAAAAGGCTAAGTTTTGAAAAAGATCATAGTGGGATTTTGATAGCTAATTAGCAGAAAAGGATGGGGATTTCTCCTTTCAACTCTGATGATGCAATCTATAGCTCATATTTAGAACATGTAAAGTGGTAAAAATAAGAATATATGTGTTTAGGTGAAGCAACAAATATGCAAAGTGAAGAAAAATGCCAAGTTTTAAATGCAAAAGATCAAATCATTTACATTTGATGGGAACATGTAGCTACCCATGACATGGCTCTCTCAACTCTAATCAAGGGAGAATTGAATGCATGAGGAGCTTAAGGATATTTTTAGTGATCTTGGATGGCTCATCTCAATGTCAAGGTAGTTGCAAGGACATAGTGGTGGTTGCAGCCATTTATGACCTCTTTCTTTGTTTTCTCATGTAAGCCCCCTCTTCTCTCATTCCTTTTTGATATATATAGAGGCTTTTAAGCCTAAAAAAAAGATATCCTCATTTTACAAGAAGAAACCCTATAAAATTTTTAATAAAGACTTTATGAAGCAATAAAGACCATTTTTTACCTATATCTTGCCTCTAAATTGTGCATAGCAAGCTTGTGCATGATGGCCTTATGAAGAATTATTTTTCCATGTCCATTTTCCTTCTTTCTTGCCTATTTTTAGGTGTTTTCAAGTTAGTTGTAGGTTTGAACTTGAGATATTTTTTCCACTAATGGATGCTTGGTGTGAATTTTGAAATTTTTCTTTGCTTCATGTATTGTTTGGTGAGCCTATTTTATGAAACACTTATGCAAATTAACTAGTTTATGAGGTTTTGTGAGAAAAAATTACCTTATACTGAATTAGTTTTTATTTAATGCTTATTTTAGTGTCAATAAATTTAGTGTATCACCCATTTAGTTCTCTTAGTTACCCTATAACCCCTCTCTACCTCTTTTCAAGTAGAAACATTAGTTTAAGTGATCTATCAAGAGGAATCTAGCCTTCTTTGGAGGTTCAACCTCACTACAAGATACTCACAACATGAGGTTACTCCAATATTGTAGCTAGGAATGAGAGAGCCTAAAAAACTCTCCTACAAGGGTACAATTATAGACTACAACACTAGCAACCATTCTAATCCATGAAAACACTCCACGAAGTTACCACATTGTATTTGGGGTAATTTTGAGCTTGAAAATTTATTTTGAGGGAGATTTTAGTTGTATTATCATATTTCAAGCATAATTTGAGTCCCTAACATTTGGATAATGTCTAAAAATATCTATGAATCTTTTAAATATGTGCATCATCCTTGTACCACCTATAAAGCAATAAACATCCAATCTTTTACCATTGAAAATGCATGAAAACTACCCATACATCCTTGCATATGTGTTGGACAACCAAAAGATGTTCACAAATATTATAGATGTATGCATGGCATATATAAATCCTTGACTCAAAGAAAGAAAAGTTTTATTCACCTTCAAATATGTTTCACCTCTCACTAATTTTTAAATTTTCCCTTAATTTCCTTCATCCACACCTTGGCATGCTTTAAAATCTTGAGATGGTCAAACAAGAAGTAGTTATGAAGATCAAAACTCAAGTAAGACTCTTTATGGTGTACATGAATGGGATATATTAAAATAATGTAAACCTTAATTTTTTCAAAAATACCTTAACTAATATAAAAGAGTCTTAAAAAATACTAAGATGGCACAATAAATGTTTAACATTTGCAATTAGCCTCCTAAACTAAGGAAATTTATCAATATAACCTCAATGTGACTTCAAAAATGCATATTGGTAGTAATAAAAGGATGAAAATAACTTGAAATACCTTATGAACTCAAACATACTCAATGATGGAAACAATGGTGACTGAAAATATCAACAATTCCCGTTAATGCTAAGTGGGGATACATGCCATAATCACCTTAATAAAATATTTATACTCCATGAATAAACTTTAATAATTTTTAGGGGGATTGTAAAATTTTAATAATTTCAAAACCTTTATCATGTAATATTCACCTTTGGAAACAAAATAAATTATAATTCATAAATTAATTAAAGTAATTTTAGTTTAGCATGATCATGAGACAACATCTCACAATTTATCATGAGTAATCAAACAATAATTATTAGGTATTTTTATAACATAATGACCATCTTTATAATATATTATTTTATGGTGTACAACTATTAAAATTAATAGCCTCTTTAGTATAATTGTTTATTCAAATCAGACTTTGCATTGTATTTTCTAGACAAAAGGTGAACATTTGTGAGGAACCTCCAGAGAAAAATTAAAAACTTCATAGTTAATCTAAAAAATGCAAAATAAAGCTTCAAATCTCCTTTATTGTAAATTTTAAATATGAATTTGTTTTTAATAGGTACAACTATTCTCTTTCATGAGAATTTTCACAGAAGTTTTCTATTAATAATTCCTTAAAATTCAACTCAATTTATAATATCCACCTCAACACCATTCATCCATTAACACAAATTATATTCTTCCTACAAGACAACTCTCCTTGCTTCCTTCATTATACTATTTCCATGCTTTGAAACCACAATCTTTCCCTCTGTAATTTCTAAATAAACATGTTTTTGATTCATTTATACCTGTGTTTAATCTATTCTCAACATAGGTTGGGCTTCTAAATAGATGGTAATTTGTTGTACATTTACATAGGTGTAAAATGTAATTTATAACATAGTAATAACCTCCTAAAACCTAGGACGTTTTACAAGCCTAACGATGCATGACTTAGCCTCTTATTTTTCACCATATGATTCTTTTACAAACATATAACTAAATCTATACAAAATTTATAATTTGAATTGATGTTCCTGCATCATTTTAACTATTGAATAAAAAGTATGAATTCCACATGATGTTTACCAAAAAATATGTAACATGATACATTAAAATTATTTACAATGAGAATAAATATAAAGAAAAAGGAAACACATGGCCATTATGAATATATATTGTCATGCACAATCCTCCTCAATGGCATATATGAGAGGCCCATAATTGCACAAATTTTCCTAAACTTGGTAACACTAAGTGGTTTTATAAATATATCTATCACATGTTTATCTTTAGGAAAAAACTACAAATTAATACTACCATTCAGGACTTTCTCTCAAATAAAATGCACATAAACTTCTATATGCTTAGTTCTTGGGCATTGCATTTAATTTTTTGCAAAAGATAGACAACTTTAGTTATCACATAGAAGGGTGGTATAGTGAGAAACATACAAATTAAGTTATCCTGATAAACTTCAAAATCACATGGTTTATTTAGTAGCTTTAATAACATGTATGTGCTCTACTTCAGTAGAAGAGATAAAAACAAGTTGAGTTTTATTTTTCTAATTGATAATATTTGTACCAAATGTAAAAACATATCCAAAATTAAATTTGCAATCTATAGTATCACCAACATGCTCACCATCATAATATCCATATAATTTAGAATTATCAAAAGAAGAATAAAATAAATCATAAATTTATTATTCCTTTGATATAATGAATTATATGTTTCACTAATTTCAAATGATCCAAATATTGATCCTACATGAATATGGAATCAACACCTACAACAAATGAAATATATGGTCTAGTAATGGTTAGATAATTCAAACTACCAATAACATATCTATAAAGAGTGGGCTTAGTTTTGTCACATATAGGTTTTGGATCAAGCTTAACACCAAATTCATTAAGATTAGATGTAGGCTTACAATTAAACATATTAAACTTAACAATAAAATTTGTGCATATTGAGATTATGATACAACAAATAATTTTTTATCCAAAAGTATAGACATTCCTAAGAAATGATGAAGAATGCCTAAATTAGTTATTTCAAACATTTAACTTAGTTTATATTTATATTTAGTAATTAAACTACTTAGATCACTAGTAATAAGAAGATCATTAACACATAATATAATTAATATTAGATTAATATTTTCAACTTTAATAAAGAGATCATTATTAGAATAATAGTTAGAAAAACTTAATTCTTTAAAATAACTACTGATTTTAGAATACCAAGGTTGAGAATATTTTTTTAAACCATATATAGATTTATTTAACTTACAAACATAATGCTCTTTGTTATGGTCAGTGAAAACTTTAGGCTAAGTCATATAGATTTATTCCTCTAAATCACCATTTAGGAAGGCATTTTTGACATTTATTTAGTCTATGATCCAATTATTTTGAGATGCAATAGCGGTGAGTAATTTAGCAATACTAATTTTCACTATAGGATCAAAGGTTTTAACATAGTCAATACCGAGTTTATAAGTAAATCCCTAAGAAAATAATATTGTTTTAAACTTTTCAATTTTACCAAATGAATTATAATTGTGCCACCTAAAACCAACAATTTTTTGAGGAGGTGGGACAACATCCCATATTTGATTTTTAATTAAGGCATTATACTCAACTTGCATAAAGAATATTTCATCTGTAATTTTTAATAGCTTCCTTAAATGATTGAGGTTCACATTCATACATAGTCATTAAAGAACTATAATAATATTCACTCCTAGTCAGTTTATTAAGATTATTAAGATTAGATGTCTGAATAAAGGATTCTACCTATTTAGGTCTTTTTGATTGAATAGAAAAATCAAAATGTTTCTCAGACTCTTAAGTTATTCAAAACTAAATCAACTTCCTCTAGGATATTTATTTCTTCATAAAGATTAATAGGAGAGCTAGGTTCATCAAATGAATAACAATGGGGGATTCCAATGATGGATCACAAAAATATTTTTCAAGGATTAGAACATTCCTATTCTCAATTATTTGTCTTTTATATGGTTCATACATGCTTAATCCTTTATTTTTACCTCTATAACATATAAATATGCACAAATAAGTGGGATCAAATTTATTTATTTTAGATTTAGAATAAAATTATAATCAGGACTACCAAATATCCTAAGATGAGCCATATTGGGTTTATTTTTAGACCACATTTATAAAGGAGTATAAATATGAAAATTCTTATTATGGAATCTATTTAGAATATTCATATAAGTATTCATGGCTTCATCCCATAAGAACTTAGGAACATTTACATAATGCAATATTATTCTATCCATTACAATAATGGTGTGGTTTTTCCTTTTGACAATAATATTTTTTATGGGGAAAATAAAGGCATTAGTTACCTTTGAATTCCATAACTAATATAAAAATATTCATATCATTTTATAATATATTCACCAATGTTATCATAATTTAATCTCTTATTCTAAAAATTAGAAGCATTTTCAACAACTTTAAAATATTTGAATTTAGATGATACTTTAAATTTATTATTTATAAAATACAACCTAATTTTTTTAGTATGATCATCAATAAAAGTAAAAACATATAAAATACTATTAAGAGATTCAACTTTAAGTGGTCCTAAAATATTACTATGAATTAACTCTAAAGGATGTGAAGAATTCACATCAAGATTTTTGTGAAATGGGTTAGTACGTTACTTACTACATAAGCATCCCTCACAAACTTCATGATTAGAATAAATATAATGAATACCAAAAACAATATTATGATAATACATATCATATAAACTTATAAAATTAACATGACCTAATATTTCATGTCATAATTGAGATTCATTCTTATTTTGTGATGAAAGACAACATGCAGAAGAATCAGAGAATATGTATAAACCATTTTATTGAATACCTTCAATAATTAGAGAACCAAATTTATTCTTAATAGACTATTTATCCTTATGAAATTTTAAAATTGAATTATCATTCGTAATATAAGAATAGGATAATATATTTTTCTAAAGTTTAGGAACATAGAAAACATCATTTATAACAACATTTGTGTTAAAAAATATATTTCTTAGTAGCTTGTACAAATGAATTTTCACCTAATAAAATATTTTAAAATATATATCTAATGTCAAATAAAATATTAGATAAACAAGTCATATAATGTGATGAACCACTATTTAGAATGCATTTATTTTCATTAGAAGTAAACAAAGTAGCATATAAATCAACAACATTAGAACTGTGTCCCTGATTATTGTTATAATCATGGTTTTAATTCTTTTGACGTTATGGATATATTTATTCCCTTTGTTATTTTTATATTTTTTTATGATTAGTTGTATCTTTTTATATATATAATTTTTTTATTATCTGATCAAATTTATCACATAGATTACAATTCCCATTAAATTTAACTTTATGATTCTTATTACCATATTTATTGTTCCTATTTTTTCCATTGGTAGAATTAGGGTTAGACTTCTAATTTATATTATTTTCATAAATAGGATTGATTTTGATGAGTGCATGAGTGGAATTTTCTTTATAATAGAAAATAGACATCACTTGTTCTTCTTGAATCAGAATATCCAAAATGGTAGTGAGGCTAAGGATATCTTACTCTATTTAGTATTTTGAATTTATAATTGAAATAAAATTTTGAAATTATGAATTAATATTTAATGAAATAATGAAATAAAATAATTGATCTTGAATTAAATTACAATTGTATCTATCTAACTGAGCTTTAATAATTTTAATTTTAGATACTTTTTCATCACCTTTCATAGGTGTAGTAAGCAATTTAAGGATCAACTTAATTATTTTATAGGGATGAATTCCCTCATTCTTATACTCAAGGAGTTTTCAAACATCACTAAAAGACTCTTGTCGATATGAAGTAAGAATTCATCTTTAACACTCCTGAGAATAATTGACATAACTTCCTATGATTTATATTGAAATACATTGGTAAGTTAGGTGTAACATGTCATCTTGATGGGGTTTTTTCTATCCAATCAACTATGTTCCATAGCGTTCAAGCCATAAATTCTACTTTAATATAAATTTTATAGATATAGTTAGGCACATTAAGCATTTGATATTTATCTACAATAAAGTTAGGAGAATCCATAACTTCCCTTTAAAATAGACACTACATCACTACAAAAGTTTTTAAAAATATTCTTTTCTACTTTATTTTTCAATGAAAAAAATACTTTATGGTTTAAATAATAATATCCACTTATTTTATTATAAAATAATTCACTAAAAAGTTAAAAAAAATTAAAAAAAATGATAGTTGGAAGTGTCATAAAAAGTAAAAGTGTCACAAGTGTTTCAAAACAAATTTTAAACTAAAAAGGCTATAAAAATTATAAATAAGCTAAAAAATAATAAAATGGACCAACAAATGCATCTAGAATGCCCAAAAACATGGAAATCAACTAATCACATAACCATGGTTGACAAGGAATAGTCTAAGTTAAGTGTCACCAATTGTCAAAAATGATTAGAGTTTTGAATGCGAGATACTAATCAGACAAATTAAAAAAAAATTATAATTGATTTTTAGAGGATTTTTTTTATTAAAGTGCTTTGACCAAAAGATAAAATGGAAGTAGCATGTTCTGAACACTAGACCTCCCCTATTGCAAGTTTTATCAAAATAAGCTCTACCAACTCTTTGACTAGACTAGTTATAAACTTATAGGCACGAATTTAATTTTAAATATTATTTAACTATTTTTTTTAAAACTACATCAAAAAAAAAAAAAAAATAGCTTGCATGTAAAATATTTTTAATTTTGATTTTTCACTTTTAGTAAAAATAATTTTCAATACAGAGTCAAGGTCTATTTACATGGAATTTTTGAGTTTTAATGAAACAAAAAAATATTAAATACTATTGATAAATTTTATACTAACCATTAATGTTTCTTGTAGTAGCCATGATGCTTTAGGTGAAGTAGGGGTGGTTAAAAAAGGTGTAATAAGCCTCCAAAAGCCATAAAACTTTGAAGATATCCCTAAAACCTTTATTTAATACATATAATGAATTAAAAAAAATAAGATTTATCCAAAATACTATTTCCAAGCCAACACATGCCATACCATGGCACCCAAGTGACTGTGGAGAAACACCATAAATATATATGAATCTTTATCAGGGTCTGGCAAGGGTTTTTGTAGGAATAATGAATGAAGATCCAACATTTAAACACTAGAAACCAACACTATAAGATTTATAAATAATTTTTACAAATTTATTCATGCAAGATGACATACAATGGCACCTAGGTAGAATAAAAAATATTAGAAGTTGAAAAGAGTGCCTCAAAGGCTCTACAAAAGATCTAGGATGCCAAAAATATGATTTACAAATCTAAAATTCATAAATAGGTTTTAGAAGAGTAAAAGCAATTATTTTTTCCTATTTTTTTTCCTTTTCAAGTCATAGAAGACTATAAACCATGCTCAATACTAATTTTTGGATTCTAGATGGCTTTTGGTTGCTTGAAAATAGCATTTGGATGCTTAGTTATAAATTATTAGACTCCATAGATAAGAAGGATGGCAACAATTTTTTTTAATGAATGAACTTCTTCCCACACCATACATAGGGTTGAAAATAAATTGATTTTTATTGAATTTGATCTTTACATAAGGGTTTATATCCTTACATAACATCTTGGCAATCAATCAATCAATCATCGCCTGGCTTTGCTTTCATGTTTAAATTTATGCAAAAATCAATGTATAAAATAGATATAGATAGTAATCAATTAGAAAATTACACAAAGATCAAGATGACACATCATATAATGTGGAAAACCTCAGAAGAGTAAAAACCATGGTTGATATTCATTTATTAAGAAACACAACTCAATACATAAATCCATCTCTTCTCACTTCTTTTTCTGATCTTCGAAAAACTCTCTAAATAATATTTTTCACATGAAAATAACTCAATGTCATAATAAAAAGAATCACTTCATGTTTCATGAATTGTGAGTGATTTACCAAAGTAGTAAAACCCTTTTTATATTAGGATGTGGAGGTGGACCTTTGTAAACAACATGTCCAACTTCTCACCAAGAACAATTACAATACTTGTCATAAATAAATATGTTTTATTATTTATTTACATGATATTTTCAACACGTGTTATTAAATAATAAAATAATATTATTTAATTAATCAACATATGTTAAGAGTCCATAAAAGGCAGTATTAGACATTAAATGTTCCAACATATAGTTATTATTTGTTCTAATTTTTTTATATCAATTTTGAAAGTATGTTTTGTTAACTTTACAAAAAATATAATTGGTTTCAAAATAAAATATTATTATAATTTTACATAATTTTACTCCTCTATGCAGATTATAAATAGTGTATTATGTCATCCTTTCAAATATTTGATTATATACACTCATTAATATAGTATTAAATTAGGTATCCCTAAATCAACATTGTTACAATGATGACCTAAAAAATTATAAGATATATGTATATACATATTTACACAAAATACAAGATCTACAATTAGAAAATTTTGTCATTTAAGATTCAATAAAACTAAACTAGTCTCAAAATGAATCATATAATTAATAGGATTGCATAATTTACAAAGAATTCATATATAAAAAACTAATATATCTTAATATATGCCATTATTATGTGAATTATTCCCATAATTACATACTCTACTAACCTCAAATTCTATGGTTTACTTCACTACATTATGCATCTCCTATTACATGCCCCTTAAGAATATTTTACATTAGTTCCATTTTTGGAACATTTCCAACGCCTTTTTTTCCTTTTATTATAAATAATCAATTTTAATATTTAAACATTTCACTTGATAATCACATCTATCAATCTCAATAAATGAATCCTATAAAGTGTTTGACATCTCCTTTATCACGACATCACTTTCTTGGCTTTATTATTGTAAATCTATTATAATTTTTTACTTTTCTACATTATATATTTCCATTCCATTTATATTTTGGTATTTTCTATAATAAATTCATCCCTATATGCCATTGAATAATTAATATTTAATTTTATGTGTAACAATGTTTTTCCAATACATAATATGTATTTTCATACACCTTCCTATGTTAAATATCATTAGCCATATAAGTTACACTTTCCTCCAACTTAAATATCATGGTGTATTTTTATTCTTTGCATAAATCTAAGAGACATGTTTTCCTCTCCCAAATATTTATTCACCCTAATACCCCTCAATATAATAGCTATTTTTTCAAGATTTTAACTCAACCTTTCCATCATTTTAAATTTTCTTAGGATCTATTAAAATATGCATGATACGAGGGTGTATTATCTCCTCAATATCACCATCTTTCCATTCCTTCATAATTCCTTTTAAGTCTAAAGAAAATTAACTAGCATATTTTACTTTCTAATTAGTTTTCAATACTAACTAGTAGTAAAAAATATTTATATAAAAAACACTAGGATGTTTGTTTTGAAAAACATATATTCTTATCATATTTATAGTGTCATGCCATAGATATGGTAGCTTTAACTAAAACAACCTTGAGATAGTGTTATTCCATGTACTTCCTCCTCATTATCAAACACAGTGTTATTCCATGTACTTCCTCCTCATTATCAAACACATTATAAAATACCTACGTGAATTGATGTTTTCTATCCCTATTTATTTTTCTACATAGATTATCTGGTCATTGGATAAATTTTGCATCTTTAGGAATGTAGTATGAAAACACTATAATGGTGACTCATTCAAACCATGTCCTTACATATATATAGTATTTATTTATAATAAGTGTTGAAGGTTTGTCTATGATGTCTCCAAGGTGAACAACGTTGTTGATGAGGTGTCATGTGTGTTAGTTTGACAATGACAAAGTGTGCTTCAATGTGATTTAGTGTTCCTACATCATTATTTAGTGTTTGACTTTGTAAGGCAATTGATGGATGATATTGATGATATGGACATGTTTTAGAGACCCTATGAGGTGTATGAATACTTATAATGCTTATGTAAGTGAACAAAATCTATCAAAATAGTCATATGAATGTCTAAGCTCAAGTAGTTATCTTGATAGATAAATCTAAGTAAGCATATTAATGACATCATATTTCACATGTGTGAAGGTTTCCAGAAAATCTTGATATATGGATGGATTCCTCTATGTGAGGAGATCATATGGTTCAAATTTTAGGTCATGAGGTTAAGCGTAGCAAAATTTATTAAGGTGCAAAGTTGGATTTTTAGATAGAGTTTACTAAGTTCCCATACTTAGTAAAATTTGCATTAACAAAGATCTACGGTGAGTGTTTAATAAGATCATAGATATAATAGTTAAAATTTAATTTGATAGGATAAAGATCTAATATAGTGTGTAATCCTGTTAGTAATGATCTGACAGTGTGTATTTAATCAATATTTAAATGAGTTTAAGATTTCACATACTGGTGGAAAGTGGCATAATATTAAAACTTTCATACAAGATCAATAGTGCATAGGAGCTCATACATATGGATATCAATGGTGCAGATTGAGTCAAATAGTCAATGTGCTTAGAAGGCATGTAGAGCTTCCAAATGACACAATCATGGGAGCTCAGATCGAAGATCAATGGTAAGAATTGTAAGATAAAGACCAAGATACTTTTAAGGAGATCGATAGTGTGTATTTGTTCAAAGTTTTTAGGAATCATGAGATGAGGTCAAAGTTTTTGATGTTTAACATTTACATAGTAACCGTTTGCATTTGACTATTAATAAAGGAAAAACTAGTGCTTAGTATTTTACTTATATCTTTTGATCCAAGATGAATTTCATGGTGGTGTAAAAATAAAAATTGTAAAAGAGTCCAAGGAACATTCATAAACACTAGTTAGAATGTTTATATAGTCAAATATATTAAGCTCTAAAGTTGACTGTGTGTTTGATCATGTTCTTCAAGTGACCTAAGAAGGATAATTGAGTTGTTCTTGATAGTATTTTGATGTTTTATGATTATATAACTTTTGGAGAGTGTTTTAGACTACATGAATACTATTTTTGTGTATTTTTGAGGTTTTTTGAATCCATATTTAGTGTGAACAAAGTATTATAAGTTGATTGTGTTTGTTGAATGTATGAGTATATTGAGTGACTAATTTTTAGAAGTGTGTTGAAAGATTTTTGAGCAGAATTGAAGAATAAAATGAGTATGGATATGTTATATAAGTATATAAGTATTATGAGAAGGTATTAGATGTCATGGTATTCCTATTATCAAATATATAGAGTTAAAATAGCTTGACTATATTTTAACTATGTGTGACCAATCTAAGTGGTCATTTTGACAGAGTTGAATTAAGTGCTTAGAGCCTATGTTGAAGTGTCTAAAGAATATAGATGTTTATCATAAGTTTTGAAGGGTTCACCCATTTTATCTTATCATATGGATATGTGAAATACTTATGTGTTTGCTTTAGAATTTTGAGACTATGTTTTCTTTGTATAAAGGCCTAAAGATCAAGGAGACCTAATTGGTAGGTTGGAGTGCGGAGTTGGTGTTATAGGTGGCATGGACCCATATGGTAGTAATCAAGGGTCTATTGGAAACATATTTTATGTGTTTTAAGCATTGGTAAAGGATGAAGGTGGTCCAAGTAGTCTCACATGTAACATGTGATTATGAAGACCTAATTGTTTTAGGTCTCACCAAGACCTAATGGTGGTTTGGGGATAATGAGGTAATGGATAACTTAAGGAGTGTGTATTTATTAAATTTAACATATATGAGGACTTATTTAAAAGTTAGAATAATTATTTAAAGCATCTTGGTCAACCAATATGGGTTAAAGGAAGAGAGTGGTATAAGTACAAGGTCTAATTGGACTAATTGTGTTGGTTATGTATGTGTGGATTCAATCAAAGGAAAGAACCTTTGAAAGAGAAGGTATAGGTTAGTAAGGATCATAAAAGAGAAAATAAGATTATTCATGTTTATCTGACCAAGCTGATGCAAGTGGATACATAGGTCATTCGATCTAATGATTCTAGAAGAGGTAGATTGAGCAAGTGAGCCCTTGAGACTATTTGGGTGAAAGAGTGAAGGTGAAGAGTGCAAGAAAAATGGTCATCATTAGTTTAAGAGGAACAATAGGTGTTTAAGATAATTTTTTTAAGGTAGATGAGTGGGTGCTTAGTTATATAAGGGGTTAGTCCCTCCTTGTAATGTAAATCTTGATAAAGGTCTAGTTGTTGTGGGTGATCAACTAGACAGGGGTAGTAGCTCTTTGTGGGATTGGTGTCTCACTAAACTAATGTATGGGGTTTCCTTGATTAGTTGGTGTTGCTATAAATGTTGGATCTTATTTTATAAGATTGTAGTCTATCTTATAGGGTTTAGTGTGTTTTATCCCATAAGATGGTTTCCTACATATATATTATGTTCATGTGATGTATGCTCTTTTATATGCTTTGGATGTATGTTATTTCATGTTTATGTTTCTTAATCATGATGATGTATGTTGTATGTTTAAGAGTTTAGAATTGAATTGGATTATCTAGCATCACTGATTCCCCTCACCCTCTCAGTGATTATTCCTCTGACAATTAGTATCAAAGTAGTACTTTTTGTGAAATTTTAACCACTTGAAGGTGATTCAAGATACAATATGGGTGAAAAGATCATCATGTTTGATAAATTAGCTTGCCATGATAGTGAATAAGAATAACTATTCTATAATAATGAGGAAGAAGTTAATTTAGAAGCTAATCTCATGGTGTACTTGGTAAACTAAAGGATAAAAAGAAGAGGAATTATAAAATGAGGAATATGATCAAAGGTATTGAAGCACAAGTCAGTTATCTTAAGGGAAGTTTGTTAGGTAAGTCTGAGAGAGAGGAAAGAAGAATCAAGAACAGATCAAGCTCAATAAGGAGCTAGAATCCTTGAAAGTAATCTCAAGATCAAAATATGATAAAGAGAAGATTAGAATTCTTAAGGATCAATTAAGGGTTACGAAGACAAATTTGATTTCAAAAGAGGAAGAATGAAGACATCTCAAGACTCAGTTAGAAGAGACAAATGCCAAGTTGAGTTCAAAGTAAAGTGAGCATGATGAGTTAAAATCCATTATTGATTATATAAATATTGTTGAAGAGCAAGCATGTAGATTAAAGGATTATTGGAGAGTTGTCAATTATGTCATGTTGATTTCATGGAGGTGCCCTGGTGAGTAGATGAATTTCCTTGATACTCTAAGTGACAATGATAAAGAGTGAAATGTGTGTCCTAATATTCTTGAAGGAGGCTTAGTTGATCTTCAGTTTTGGCTTGGTTATAGATGTTTAGGGATGAGTATGGTGATTTGAGAATGATAAAAGGGTCCTATAAAAATTCAATAATTATTTTAGTACTTGTATGCATGAATGGATTTCCTCTGGTTGATCATTATTCTCATCTAGACATTTTGGGTCTAGTGGCAAAACATTTGAGTAAGCAGTTTGTTAACATCACCATTACCACATGTGGATGAGTAAAGGGGAGTTGGTCATATGGTTATGATAACATTAGTCCCTATTTTATATGTGTAAAGTCTCAATTCTAGTGATGAAATGAGATAGAATATATGCAAGTGCAAAGTTTGGTTCTCAGGTATTTTGATATTATTTTCCCATACTTAGCCAAATTTGCATAAGGAAAGAAAGAACCGAGTAGGAATTTCGATGGTGGAATATATCACACATGTGCGTGTTTCAAGATAAGTTGATTATATGGATTTTTTCATCTTTGTGCCTAGTTGATATGCATAAAATTTTAGGTCCATCACTAAAGCATGACAAAAGCTATGCATGTGCAAAGTTGGTCTTTCTAGATAGTTCTTGACATAGTTGGCTATGTGAACAAATAAATTTAATTGATTATTTTAATGTCATTATATCTCACACATGTGAGGGTTCTAAGAGAATATTGATACATGGTTAGATTCTCCTATATGAGGAGATTATATGGTCCAAATTTTAGAACATGCACTTGAGCGAAGCAAAATATATGGAGGTACAAAGTTAGCCTTCCAAGTAGATAAGAAATGGTCCCCATACTTCATCACTTTTGCATAATGTTAAATATTAGGACCAGATAGAGATCCAATGGTGTGTACAATTACATACATCTAGATCTATAGTGTGTAATAAGTCAAAGAGGTCAAAGTGTTCATTAGGTGATATACTTAAAGACCAGGAGAAAATGAAGATCCAACGATACACAAGCAATCATAAAAGTTTGATATAATGATGCATGTTGAGTGAAATGGTAAGAAGTAAATGTTGTTTAATGTTGAGCAAAGGTAAAATATAAGAATCTAATAGTTCACTTTTAATTATGCGATTGAGATCGATGGTGTGATTAGAGTCAAAGTGGTCAATCTATTCAAAGTTTAACATTGTTAAAGGTCGAGCTCATTATAATAATATAGATGGTGTGTAATTGATATAAGTAGATAGGACACAATATAATAGAATAGTGCCTTAGGTTTAACTGTGACCATTTGCATTTGAATATTTGAATTTTACAAAGGGAAAACTAGTGTTCTGTATTTTATCCATAACTTTTGATCAAGGATGAATTCGAAGGTGCTATAAAATGAAAAGTTGAAGAGGAATCCATGGTGAATCTAATGAACCTAATTTATAGATATGAAAGTGTTTATGTTCAAATACATTAAAGTTTAAAGTTGACTATGTTTTTTATATTTTCTACAAGTGACCCAAGAAGATTATTTGAGATTGTTTTGAGGTTGTTTTGACATATTTTGATGAATTAGATATTGGAGAATGTTTTAGACTCCATGAAGATAATATATGTGAATTATGAAGGTTTGAACAATCATACACAATATGAATAAAGGTTTAGAAGTTGACTATGTGTTTATTCATGGTGACTATGTACAAAGAAGTGTTTGAGCTAATTATGCTTTAGTAGAAGAGTATTTTGGTGATTGTGATCATTTTTAGATGTAAAAGGGGTAATTTAAAATGGGTACATACATTTATAAACTATTCATATATTATTATTTTTCTTGAAGAAGTGTCAAAGAGGTGAATGGGTCTCTATAGGACCTAAAAGTGACTTAGGCCTATTTAAAAGTGGATTGTGCTTAAGTATGACCCATGTAAGATACCTTAAGGGTGAAGTAATGTATTGTGGACAAAAAATAAATGTTTTGATATTGTTATTTCATGATTTATCTATAAATTCTAAAACCAAATCTATTGGTTTATAGACTTGGGAGATGAGTGCAAGGTGTATGTGAGAATTATGGAGCGAAGGAGAGGTAAAGTACCCAGTTGATGAGTTAATGAGTAGATAATATTGAGGACTATGTGTATGACATGTAGGTCATATTTTTGATATCCAAATGGTGATCTTGTAGTTTTAATATATGTGAAGAGGTCTAGCCATGCATTTGAGGATAACTGAGTGAAAAAGGAGAGAGATTGTGACATGCCTATGTGAGAGGCATGTGTGAGATAGAGAGAAAGTTTATGAAAGGGTTATATAAATATATATCCATCATAAAGTGTTGAAGACATAAATTCAAAGGTAGAGGTGTTCACATTAAAGGAGGGTCTAAAGGCATTGATCTTCCTTAGGGGTAGTTGTTCCTTGTGAAATAGGTGTTTCACTAAAGGCCTTTGGTCAAGAGGATATGATCAAGGTTTACTAGTCTAAAGGAGTTGACAAGTCTCTTCTTTGTAATTTATTATAGGATAAGTAGTCCATGTGTTATAGGCTTAAGAGTGGGGTTTATTTTCCATGAGGTTTTTCAACAAGAAATATGTGTTATGTGTTTGATCTTGTGTATGCATTGAATGAATGAGATCTTATATTAATTTTGCTTGATTAAGTTTATATATGATAATTTTTTAAATAGTTTTAAATGATATAATTGAGATTTAAATATATGGGCTCACTGATTCACCATCCTCAGTGATTATGCCTCTAATGATTGGTATCAGAGCAATTCTTTTGGTAAAGTCTTAATAGTTTAAAGGTGATCCAAGGTACAATATGAGTAGTAATAAAGGAGGTTTATCTAAAAATAAATCACCAATGTTTAATGGATCCAATTATTCTTTTTGGAGTTCAAGGATGAGAACATACATTATGTTCCTAGGGTTTGATGTATGACAATCTATTGTGGATGGTTATGTTTTTCCTACTACTCCTCCATATAGTAATACAAAAAAGAAGTTATTTGAGAACAATTGTAAGGAAATGAATGCCATCACTTTTGGTTTTATAGAGACTGAGTTCACCAAGGTAATCCATTGTTATTCTACTTAAGAGATATAAGACAAAATTTAGATCATTTATGAAGGAGATTCAAAGGTCAAGCTTGCTAAGTTGAAGACTCACAGAATGCAATTTGAAAGTCTCAAGATGAAGGAAGAAGATTATATGGCATCCTTTCTTTAGAGAGTTGATGAGATTGTGAACATCATTAGAGGTCTTGGAGAGAACCTTGAAGAGGATATTATTGTTCAATAGGTTTGATCCAAAAGTTTTTGTTATAAAATAAAGTCATGATCTTACTTAGTTGAAGATAGATCACTTGCATGGCACCCTTACTACCTATGAGATGAGGAAGAATGATGATATACCACCAAAGAAGGAAACAACTTTCAATATTGAAATGAAAAAAAAGAATAAGTTACAAGGTAATAAATCCAAATAAGATTACAATTTTGATATAGATGAGGATGAACTAACTGCTTTGATTTCAAGGAAATTGATAATAGGTTCAAGCAAGTATAAAGGTAAACTACCCCTCAAATGCTTCAATTGAGGTGAGATAGGATATTTTCCTAATAAGTGCCCTCATAATTATAAGAAGGATGGTGATGAAGATCATGACAAAGGTCATGATGATGACAAGGTATCATTAAGGTTTGATAAAATAAAAAAAGTATTTAGAAGGTTTAACAACAAGATGAAGTACTTTAAGGACAATAAGAGTCTCTACACTAAAGAAGATTGCAGCTCATCAGATGACAGTAAAGTCAGTGACTCAGAGTATGACCATGAATATATTGGTCTTATTGAAGATCAAGACCTATTCATGGCTAAGGAAGGTAGTTTATCACATCAAAAGGAGTATACTTGGAGTGATTCAAATGATGATGAAGATGAAGTAGATTATGAAACTACATTGACAAATGCTCATGAAAAAATGAAGATTGAGAAGAAGATCAATAAGAAGATGAAATCCAAACTCAATAACTTTGAGAAAAAATTTAGTGTGTTTTAGGCAAGAATCGATGAATGCACAAAAGAGCATGAAGATATGGTCAAGCATCTCAGTTGTCAATTGGAAATCCTATGTATAGGCCTAAAACCTAAAGAAGATGAATGTGCAAGATCTGTAATTGAAAATGATTCATTGAAATTTGAGTTATAGAAGATATATAGTAAGGTAGTGTCATTTAAGAGATTTGAAAAGATATCAAATGATCTAGACAAAATTTTAAATGATCAAAATAATGTAAGTGATAATATTAGTCTTGCATACAAAGAAGAACTAGAGACTAAAACTCAAGATAAGATGAAGACTAATATGAACAAGGACAATCAACCTTTGAAGACAAATCATTAAAAATGGAATGATGGCATAAATAAATTATATTATACAACCAAATTCCATGATTTATGCATGTTTTAATGGTTACTATTACACATGTAATCAATCTAGTCATAGGGCTAGAGAATGCAAGAGACCTATCAGAAATGAATTTGATTGGGAATATGATGGGGTGATAAGTAAAAAGGTGTGAGTAAGGTTGAGTGATTCAACTATCATGATGTGGGAAAATTTTCAAAAAATTGTCTGAAAAGGTAAGACAAGCTAAGTTTCCATCAAGGAGTATGGTTTGCTACAAATGTGAATAGAGAGGTCACATTGCTAGATTCTGCAAGTAGAGGCCTACAAGTAATAATAGGTTCAATCAAGCTCCTAGAATGTAAGGAACAAGGTAAGTTAACTCATAGAAGCCAAAGGTGTTAAGTTTGAGTCATGATGTGTTTTTAAGTCCAAGTAATCTATATGTTATGGTGGAGAATGCTACAGAAAGTGAAGAGTGCTAAGGGCTCTCGTTATCTACTCATGTTGTGAATGAAAAGACCAAGCTTGAGGAGAATACCAAGGTACTAGTTAAGACTAGATCTGAGATGTTTATGGATCCAAGTGAACATCTTGTTATTGTTGAGAAATTATTATTCAAAGTACATCAATTGTTTATGCCTAGTGATGAGGTTTCAAACCAAAAGGTTGATTATTCAAATGAAAAGGCATGTCAATATTCCATAGTTGCTCCATGTGTAATCAATTATATCTCATAAGATAAGGAGAGTGATATAGAAAAGGAACCAATCATCATATTTCATCCTAAGAAGATGATCAAGGAGTTTGATAGATATAAGAGGATTATCGTGGTTACTAAGGAGATGCGGGCCACTCCTGGATTCACTTTATTTTAAAGCATTGTGGTGCAAAGGATGTCTCTGTCTATGCTACTTAAGAGACTCCTTTAAATGGAAAATAAATTTTTTCTATGATGTTCTTTAGATGGTCCTAAAAGGTTAGAGATAAGAGTTTTTCAATTGGAGCAGGTATGTCCATATGGAAAAGATGTTGTGGTGATGTTAGAATGATGTCATAGTTGTCTATGGTTAGTATATAGGGTTAGATTGAAGGTTTTCAAGTGGAAAAATATGATTTGTAATTTTTCAAGATGATATTTTTACATAAAGAGTTTTTATTATCTTATTCTATCATGCTTCAGGTGGTTTTGTGGTCTAAAGGTATGTTAAAGTCAAATTGAAGATTTTTGTTTGCTCTCGGGTTTCCCAATTTGTGCTTAAGAGTATGTAGGTCCCAAAATAGGTTATAGTAAGTATGGGTTATCAAGTATTTAGAAGCCTAAATCTTGTTCCATAAGTGTGTAATGGTTGTCTCCAAGTTTATAAGAAATTTTAGAGGTGGACGTTGACTAGAAGGTGTTGTGTTGACCTTATTTGTTTTGAGATTCTAGGGTTTTAGGCTCTACTAGAAAAGTGGTTTTCATTATGATTTTAGATATAAAGTTTATTAATAGATTTAATTTACCAAATGAGTTTTCAAATAAATATTCATAGATATCTTAAGGTTTGTGTTTTTCAAATTAATCATGTTTTTGTCCTGATAGAGGCCTAATTGGCTAGTAGGTTTGTGAAGGAATTATGTTATAGAGGATAATACAGATGATTAAAATTAGTGTGATTAAAGGGTCATATTAGAGTGTTATATATATGAATTTTTAGGTTTTGATGATATGTCTATTGAAATTTGTGTGCTGCATAAGTTCTAGGTAGGGCTACAAGGAGTCTAGACAGACCTAATCTTGAAGATGTGTTTTTTGTTTTGTTTCTCCAAAAGATCAAGGAATGAGTATTTAAAGGTGATTTCTTAGGTTTTTTATATCATGTTTCTTATGTGGTGGTTAGCATGAAGTTTTGTTGGTGGTCCTTGAGGTGGTTTGAGAGAGAAGCCTAGTAAGCTTGTATGGTGGTTCTTCATGGTGTATAGAGATATGGAGATGCTCAAGTGGTGAAATGGATCATAAATATTAGGTGGAGTCCCTCTTAGATGTTTCTTCATAAGTTCCATTAGATTTAATTTATTTTATGTGTTCTTTTTTCATTAGTTACAATGCTTGATTAAAGAGAGTGTTGGCATGGACAAAGATTATGTCAAGACAAGAAGGGGTAGGCTTAAGGTAAGGGGGAGTTTATATCATATTTATAAGGTGGTCTTATCATGCTGGTAGTATTTTTAGATCATCAAGATTAGTTGGTTCCCACTTTGTCATTGTGTCAAAGGGGGAGAAAGTTCCTATTGTGAGAGTGCTTGAAGAGAGAGAAGGAAGGTGAGATGTATATTGCTATATGATGGTTGTTGAAATCAATGAAAAAGGGGGATATTTTTGGAGAATTTTCAATAGTGTCATGGTGATTTGATGGAGGTTCCTTTGTGAGTTTATTAAGTTCCTTGATAGTCTAAGTTATAATGACAAAGTGTGCAATGTGTTTGTCCTAGTATGCTTGAAAGAGGCTTGGTTGATCTTTAGTTTTGGCTTGGTTAGAGATGTTTAGGGATTAGTATGGTGATTTGAGCATGAGAAAAGGGTCATATCATAAGTCAAGAATGATTTGAGTGCTTGTGTACATGATTGGATTTAATTTGGTTGATCATTGTTTTCATCTAGACATTTTGGGTCTAGTGTCATGAAATATGAGTAAGAAGTTTGCTAACATCACCGTTACCACATGTGGATGAGTCAGGGGGATTTGGTCATACAGTTGTGATAAAATTAGTCCCTAGTTTCTATTTTAAAGTCTCAAGTATATTAATTAATCAAGACAAAATATATGCAAGTACAAAGTTGGGCTCTCAGGCATTTTGATAGTGTTTTCCCATACTTAGCCAGATTTACATAAGGAAAGAAAGAACCAAGTAAGCATTTTTATGGTGGAATATCTCACACATGTGGATGTTTCAAGATAAATTTATCATATGGATTTGTTCATATTTTATGCCTAGTTGATATGCATAAAATTTTAGGTCTAACACTAAAGCATGATAAAATATATGCATGTGCAAATTTGGTCTTTTTAGACAGTTCTTGACATAGTTGGCTCTATGAATAAATAAATATGAGTGAGCATTATAATGTCATTATCTCACACATGTTAGGGTTCTAATAATAAATTGACACATGGTTATATTATCCTATGTGAGGAGATCATCTGGTTTAAATTTTAGAACATGCACTTGAGTGAAGCAAAAGATATGGAGGTGAAAAGTTGGCCTTCCAAGTAAATAAGAAATGGTCCCCATACCTAGTCACAATGTTAAAGATCAGGACTAGATAGAGATCCAATGATGCATAAGAACTCATACATCTATATCTATAGCGCATAGTAAGTCAAAGAGGTCAATGTGTTCATTGGTTAATAGAGTTAAAGACCAGGACCAAATAAAGATCCTACAAGTTTGATCTAATGGTGTGTGATGAGAGAGATAGTAAGAAGTGGACATTTTTTAATGCTAAGCAAAGGTAAAATATAAGGATCTAATGGTTCACTTTTAATTATGCAATTGAGATTGATTGTATGAGGGGAGTCAAAGTGGTCAACTTGTTCAAAGTTTATTATTATTAAAGGTCAAACTACTTATAATAAGATTGATGGTGCATGATTAATGTAATTAGTAAGGACACAAGATGATAGCATAGTGTCCAAGGTTTAACTTTGACTATTTGCATTTGAATATTTGAATTTTGCAAAGGGAAAAATTAATGCTTTATATTTTGTCCATAACTTTTGATCTAGGATGAATTCAAAGGTGATATAAAAATAAAAGTTGGATAGGAATCCATGTTACATATAATGAACATAATTTGAATATATTAAAGTGTGTATAGTCAAATATATTGAGGTTCAAATTTGACTATGTTTTCGTATATGTCCTACAAGTGACCCGAGAAAATTATTTGAGATTGTTTTGATGTTGTTTTAATATCTCTTGATGAGTTAGATATTGAACCATGTTGTAGACTCCATGAAGATCATATATTTACATTTTGAAGGTTTGTGTAGACACCTAAATAGTGTCTAACCCTTGGTCACTTTCCCCCTTAGTCCATTCCTAACCCATTCTTAACAATTACTAATTTAAAATAATTAATTTATTTTGAATTAACCCCCCTCCTTGGACACCTCACCCATGACACCTCACCTAGGACACCTCGCCTTGGAATAATTCCCATCCTATGACTCACCCAAGACCAATTCCTACTCTCTCTAACCACCTAACAAACTCTCGTGCATATTTAGCACAAACCTCGACATTCTCCAATGGATAGTGCACTTGGCAGATGAAAAACGGGCTTAGTGGCTCTTTTTGCCCTATCTAACCCCGCTGACGTCGGTCAAGTGTCAGCTGAAGCAGGCGGAATCACCGACGTCAGTTATACTTAACCAATTTTTCAGACTCTTTCCGAATCCCAATCAAAAATCGGCTAATCTACAGAAGCAACTAACAAATCCTTCAGTCTTCGACCATCTATCAATCTGCAAAATCTCTCAATCAAGCCTCTCACTCTCTCCCTCAGGTGAAACAATAGCTTTAGGTTCTCCATCAGCAACAGGTTCTCCACACAGGCTACATCAACAACAGGTACGGGAATCATCAGTAGCACACCTTCTACAAGGCATAGGTAAGTATATTGTCTGTGTTTTTATTCTCTTTTCAGTTATTTGCTTTCAAACAATATCTCCCTAGACTAGACTGTTAACCAAGCCAGACCTGAATCTTGACTTATCCACCTCCCTATTTCCTCCATCCTCTATCGGACCATACACTCTGCCCATTCAACCAGACTCTCAGACCCAGACCCTAGACCATTCAACCAAGCCCAAAACTTTGTCTCAAGACTGTTAACCAAGCCAGACCCAAATATTGACTCATCCACTTCCCTATTTCCTCCATCCTCTATCAGACCATACATTCTGCCCATTTAACCAGACTCTCAGACTCAGACCCTAGACCATTCAACCAAGCCCAAAAACTTTGTCTCAAGACTGTTAACAAACCTAGACCCTTCCTTGGACTTGTCCATAGGCCAAAACCCTGACCAGACTCTGTCCACAGACCACAGACCTGCCCAGACCCTGTCTAAGCTAATTGCCCCAACTGACGCCGGTCATTACCCCAATCGACATCGGCAGATTAACCGATGTCGGCACCTTGACCAATCGATGCCAGTGGGATTACCGATGCCGGTGACTATAATCAATTAGACAGCTTCTTTCAAGTAAGTCTTTGCTTCTCTTTTTCATTTCCATCTTTTATCACTTTCAGTTCTTCATTATTCAGCTATTTATCAGACATACTTCCTTTTTTTATTAGTGGGTTTATATCCCTTAAGGAAGTTTTCATACTTCTGGGATCAAGCTTTCGCTTGACAACCCACCATTTGTCCATTTAACGCCTTCTTTTGTCTAAGCTTCTTTTCTTTGCAGGTGTCATTCCTCCACAGCTAAAGAGGAGTACTCACAGCGTCTGGATTACGGTGCACAGACTATATCCAGGTACACATCAAGCCTTGACCATTCTTTCTTAAGTTTCTCTTAATTCTTCCTTGAAACTAAAAATAGAATTTGAATAGAAACATTCTGGCACGCCCGGTGGGACCCCTTTAGGGCCTTCCTTGGGTTCCCTTTCTTCTTTGTTCATTTAGTTGCATTAGGCTTCTTAACCTTCGCCTCTTTCTTCTTTTCTAAAAAAAATCATAAGCAGGAAATAAAAAGGACTTTTTCTTTCTTTTTCTTGCATTTCTAGACTAGTAAGAAAATCATTTTCTTCAACCCTTTCTCCAACTTGTCTTCATTCCAATTTAATATTTTGATTTGGGGCTTTAAAACTTACTGCATTCCATTTCTTGCTTTCTTGAATATTTCTAGTCCACACTTAGTAATTAGTAAAACGCATATTGAATAAATCGTAGATCACCTGATGTTACACAACCAGACCACGTGCACTCAATAAAACATCAAACTCACTTGAGACAAGGCCCGTCTGGAATTTCATCACCCAGTGGATACCTTACCCAACCCGGCAATCCTACTTGGATTTCACCACCAAGGGAAAAGCCAACTCTGTTCTCTGGCAGAGTCTAAACTATAGTGAAAGTATATTTTGGCTAAGCGAAACTAGCTAACCACTGGAATCGTGAAGTGAGGGGAGCTTGCTCTTTAGCACCAGGCCTGTATGGAAGCTAATACAGACTTTTGAGCACCTTAACATACCTGAAACCATCTTTAGATTACCTATTCTAGGCCCCTTTTTATAGCCAACTTCCTCAAACATCACATTAAGGCATAAGCCACACGATCTTAATAAAATTGTTTCTAGGGATTTAACGTTAGGCTCTGTCTGTCATCATCATATTTTCTATTTTTATCTGTCTTTTTTGAGCTGGTGAGGATGTCTTCTTTATTTCCAAAAACTTTTTTTTTGAGTTTCTGGAAAACACAGTAACCGACATCGGTTCTGTAACCGACGTCAACAACTTTTCTGTACCGGCATCGGTCATCTGACCGACATCGGCAGTATTCTTCACTGACATCAGTTTTTATACCGACATCGGTCTCTGTCTATTTTCTTTTTCCAAAAATAGCAAGCTTAAAATCTAACTTTCTAGCTGTCTAAAACCAAGGCCCTTCTTGATCACGCTAGTCAACAACCGCTTCCACCTTCACCATCTATAATCAGTCCTATAATGGAGTTCAACTCAGAGACTAAAAGAACTCTCACTCGCCCAACTCTGCCTCAAACTCCTATCATCCCAGAAGGGGACCAAGATTTCACCCGATTCTTGGACCTTAACGTCAAAGCCTTACAACACTATCTCGCAAATAGCCAAACGTGAGACTCCCTAGGCAACCCAATCTATGGGATGTCGAATTCCTTAGTTGACACAAGAATCACATCAACAGCCCCTATAATTCAGCCACTAGACAACACCTCTACCAATAACCCAACCGTGTCTTACCTTCAAAATGTAACCTCTCCATCTAAACCTACCTCCATGGGGGTTCCAATACTCCCTCAACCTCAAGTCACTCTGCCAAACCCCACACCTTTCCAAAATCTACTAGTCTCTATTCCCCCTACTCTTGCACCTATCAACACAAGAGTAACCATTTACCCATCAACAAGCGTAGCCACTCCTCAACCATCCTTGACGGCTCCTATCCAACTTGTGCCAACCAACCCCATAACACAAGTACCCTTGGTCCCAACTTTTGCTCCAATAACCAGCTATCCATATGTTGCGTCTATGCAACCATCCACGTCATACGGCCCTCCCAATATCTTTCAAGCGCCTTATAATCTAGGGGGCACTCCACCCACCAATTCGTTAGTAGATATCATCAAAATGTTGATGGATAAGATGTCTAGCTTAGAGACATCCATTTCCAGCTCATGCAATGCTCTCTCATATGAGCAAATTTGTAATGAGCCTATTCATCCTTCTGTTCCAATTAGACCATACCCCAACCAGTGGGAGCTTCCCAAATTTTCTCGCTTTCAAAGCAAGGAAGACCCACAGCAACACTTACAGGCATTCAGACATGCCTGTTACCTTATCGCCCATGATGATGCATTGCTCTTGCGCACATTTCCTATGTCCCTTTTTGGTGCTGCGCTTGACTGGTACAACTCGATTTCCAGCCACTCCCTCTTCACCTTTACACAACTAGCCCAGCTTTTTCTTGATCACTTCTCCATTAACATCACCAAGAAGGTCTCGATCACAGACCTTTACACTATCTGCCAATTCAAAGATGAATCAGTAGCTGACTTTGTTGCTCGCTGGAGAGGTCTCATCAATCAACTCTCCTTTTCCTTACCTCAAAATGAACTTATTAAACTATTCTCCTGAGCTTGTACCAAACACATTTCTTCCACTTTAAGGGTTCAGACCTTCCATACTTTCGACGAAGCCTTCACGATGGCCCGTAAACTTGAATTACATGCCATCGAGGAGAATAAAGTCAAGTTGTGGAGAAAAAACCCCAACTCTAAGACTAATGACTCTTCTTCTTCTAAACCTTCATCATCAAATCCTAAGTCTAAATCTTTAGCTAATGCTGTGGTCGTTAGACCTTCGTCCTCTTCATCCAATCAACCTGAACCATCCACATCTCAGAGCGCCACCCGTCAATTCCAGCAAAGATATGTTCAAAGACAGTATACTCCTCTTGGAGAATCTTACGCATCTATAGTGGAAAAGCTTGTTAAATAGGAGATTATCAACCTCCCCCAGATTCGACCACTGCCACAATTTGATCCCTCACGCGCCATCCTTGCATGGTATAGGGAAAATGACTTCTATAATTTCCACTGTGTCAAAGGTCATGATACGAAAAATTGTAAAACTGTCAAAAACATAGTCCAGGATATGCTTGAAAAGGGAGAGCTCATTCTAGATAATCCCAATGCACCTCCAAACTAGGGCATTGACATTTTCAAGCAACCATTCCCTAATCATCCACCAACCTAAAATAATGTCCAGACCTTGATTGACAACACGCATGAACATGACATTCGAACAGTCAATACGGTCTCACCCTTCATCCCCAACCAACCTCAAGAGGTTAACCCATCTACCAGTCCATCACGTGTGGACGAACCTCTTTCTCTGATTAGTTCTCCATCAACCTCTCTCATCTTGGAGGACGCCTCAACCTTACCAGCACTACCGGTCTCACCATCTTCCTTTCTTCTGCCTATGGAGGACCTGACCTTACCTACTCCTCGACTGCAAGTGGAGGGCACCATAATCCCTACCCTTTACCCACTTGAGGAGTCACACTCTCCAGTTCCTTCTCCACCAAGAGAAGAACCTGACTCTCCATCTTTCTCAACCAATGACAATCCAGTTATAACTCCCACACACCTTGGGTTCGAAACTACTGCCACACCTAACACATCTTCTCAAGAATCCAAACCCCATCCAACATCCTCCCAACCATTTTCCTGACTGGTGGAGAAATTAGAACTTCTCTCTTCAAGGAAAGTGGAGCATCGGGGATTGTGGGAACATCTTAAAGTTCTTCAACATTCCCGTGCCCTCTCGTCTCATACTACCAATCCTCCCAAGGCAGAATCGTCCAAGACTCCAAACAAAGACCAAACCCCTGCTTCTAAACCTACATCTACCCAATCTAACCCAATCAAGTCACTTGGCATTCGTCCTCTCTCTACCCTCACTCACCCGCAAGTGAAGGTAGACTTGGACCAAACCTCAACCAAAAGTAGTCTTCCAACCAAGTTAAAGAAGATTGCCAGACCACAGAAGTGAACCCCTCCTCCACCGTCAACTTTGCCCTCCATCCTAGGTCCTCATCCTTCTACCCTAATCGGTGTCCTTCCTACTTTGACTCTTAATCAAAACAAATTACCTCCATTACTTCCTTTGCCAACCAAAAATCAATCTCCTCTCAAAAATTCAGCACCTCTCACAAAGAAAATGCCGTCTTCACCTGTCACTGCACCACCAACCCAAAAGGTGGTACGAAAACCTTCTTCAGCATACCCCAAGCAAAAGTCACCAGCGCATCATACATCAACAAGCACGGACCCCTTAGTAGGTTCATATGCTTTAATATTATGCCAACTTTTGCAGACTTCTAGCATTACCCTTCCTTTTATCAAGCCATTCCAACCCCTCGGGTCAAAACCGTCTTAGTTCGATGATACAAAGATTTGTTTATACCATCGCACTCCAGGACACGATACCGAGACTTGCTGTGCCCTCAAGGCAGTCGTTCGCCGCTATATGGAGAAAGACACTCTTCTCCTTGAGGACATTCTTGACCAACCCTCGCCACCTTCCCATCCAACCTCTTCAACCACATCAACATCTCACCAACAGACCATAACTCCTTCTTCACCTACTATATTTGAAATCAACACTATCCATATAACCACTAGGTCGCAAAAGGATAAAGTGAAATAAAAAGCTGCTATTCCTTGGACCTATCCTTTTGTCCAGGCACCTCAACCACCGAAACCCAAGATTTCCATCTTAGGTGCGTCCCAACCCACTTCTTCAGAAGCAATCACAGAATCTATGATAAAACAACTTCACCAAATGCCCGTGAAGATGACCTTATCCAAAGCTCCCCCCAGCATCGCCAAGCTCTAATCAAAGCCCTACAGGTAGTAGAAGTCCAACCTGAAGACCCTCAACCACTTGTTGCCTTAGTCCATTCTTTATCCCCTGTCACCTCCATCACTTTCAGTAATTCTGATATTCCTACCTCTACTTTGGAAGATCAGGATGCTGCCCTTTTCATCACAGCCTACGTTGATCGAACCCATATTAAATGAGTTATGATCGACCGGGGAGCTAGCATTAATATCATTTCCTCCCATGCCTTTGATCAATTGGGCCTTCCCAAGAATTGCATATCAAAAACTGATGCAATTCTTAGATCCTTTAATGACACCACTGCTAACACTATTGGCACTGTTGTCCTCCATATCTGCATTGGTCCATGCACAATCCCAGAGCTTTTCTACATCATTGAGGGAGAATTCCAATACAACATGCTATTAGGGCGACCCTGGATCTGTGCTTGGCTTACGTCCCTTCAACACTTCACCGTTGTGTCAAATTTGAACACGACAAACAAGTCCATGTTATTCCTGCCGATCCATCTCCTTTTAAGACCTGTAACATAACCTATAGCCCAAACAACGTTCTTATCCTGCTCAAAGCATCAACCCAAACATCATCTCCATCTGTAGAAGCATCAACTAGTATGCAAATAGCAGTTGCCACCACATCATCTTCTCAATTAACAACCAAGGACCCCATGGATGACATCTTCCAAAGACTTTCACTAGGGGAATATCACCTCCTTACTTTAGACATGTTCCAAACTCCTCAAGAGTATGGACAGCTTCATCAAAACCCAAACTATGACTGTCAGATTGGAATGGTCATTCCTTATGGTCCTCCTAGCCTTCGAACCAATCTCATCTATGGGGGGCTGGATTAAGCTCCTACTGAATCGAATCCTTCCTCCTCGCCTCAAATATTCACATCCAACTTCTCCTTTCTTAGCAACCCCACCTTTGCACATACCTACCTTTATAGGTGTGCATGGAAGGGTTTTGGCTTTGGACATTACGAATAAGGCTCCCATCAGCCTATCAAAACACCCAATGACGATAATGCCAAGAAATGGTATGGACTGGGTTTCCAAGAACCCACTGAGGCTTCCACAAACCTTTGCCCCGAACCGACCATCGACCAATTTCTTCTAGACTCGCCTATTCCTCCTCCTTCACCTACAGAGTCGGTGGTTTCCATCCCTCCTAACTTTTTCACTACCTAAATGTCATTCATTTGGGTCCCCTAAATCTATCAGCCAGGTAGGGTACCCAGGCTCTCCTTCTTGTTTTCTTTCCATCCCATTGATCATCTACACTGGGTGGTAAACATTCTTCCTACCACAAAATGACTGGGGGGAGTTCAACTTTATACCGACTATCATAACCTTGACTAGACCAATGACCGAACATCAACCAATCAAATATCAACCAGACACTAACCAATCATCAATCATGACCTTGACCAAACATTCAACCACCCTTTTTTATCAAAACATTCAACTAGTCTCGACCAATCAACCACCGTATCAACAAACTTTATGTCCAACAACCAACATGTGACCAATATGGAATGGAGTAAATGAGGTAAATTCACTCCTAATTGGCTCAGACCTTATATCATAATGCACAAGTATGGATCAGGGACTTATCGTCTGTCTTCTCTTGAAGGCCGACCAGAACCTGAGCCTCTTAATGCTTTGCATCTACAACCATTCTACTGTTAGTCGAGTACTCATCCACTTGGAATTTAACTTGAGCTCATCCCTTGAGCAATCCTTGTCCTTTTTATCCTCAATCCATTTCACCTTTTTCCCTTAACAAAATCCTCTACAACCCTTTTATGACGTACAGATGTTTCGTCCTAATAAAAGGGAGACCTTAATCTTCTATAAGTCTTGTCCATGACTCAATATTCTGTCAAAACTAAATCAAGATGTCAAAATATCCAAGGTCACAAAATCAATCAAAATCAAAAATCAGACTGCTCCCTCGAAGGACAGCTGCACTATCATTGCTGTAACTAATAGACTGTTCCCTCGAAGGACAGCTATTCAAAATCCATAAAGCAAAATATAGACCACTCCCTCGAAGGATGGCTATGACTAAATCTTGCTAAAAATAGCACTTTTTTAGAAGCTTCCCGCATCGATCAACTTCATAAATGACCACCAAAATAAATGACATCTTTATGTGGACTTCCCGTATTGATCAGTCCGCTCTTAAAATAAAAAAAAAAACCCGGGTCATGGACTTGACTTATAGTTGTCTTAGGGTCTCCTATAAAAAGGGGCAAAGATCTCCATACTCTAAAATGGGTTACCCTTTTCATCCTATCATATCACCTACTCAAGGGACTTCGAGCTCACTTTAATGTCAAAAGTGATTCGATTACCGCTCTAACATAACTATGGTCAATAATGCAACGCATCAATGGGGCTCTTGGTTCTAACAACCCCTGTCTATGTTGTCTTTCTGGTCCTTGTCAATGAAAGAGCAATGCGCCTTTCACTTATCTTCCACATTTTGGTCACACTTAACCAAAACATTTTTAGACCAACAACAGAACATTATGTCGTCATCCTAGTCCATTTCACATAGTTTCTATGGACACCAATACACATGGAAACTATCAACCACACAATTTATGTCAAGCATAAACCAATACTTGTTGAAGCATAAATAGACCTCAATTCATTTTTAGTAAACATCCATCACAAATATGGATAGTTGCTAGGGATGAAACACCCCGACCAATGTTACAGCTTACACCATTTGGAAAAAAGCTGTAGCATCATTTCTCCTTATCATTTCAAGCATGTACCTTTAAACATATGGGAAATGCTATATCCTTATCATGACCAAAATCAACCACTTCGATCTTTTTCCTCCCTTCTTGGGAGAACTACATCGGCCTGAGGCCCTAACGACAGGGGCTATGTAGGTAGCACTCAGTTGACATGGGGTCTTCTGGGGTTAGCTCAGCCATTTTCTTCGTCACTTTCTTCTATCTCCTTCTCTCGTCACCTGTCAATCACAGCACAGTCAATCACATATTCACATAGTCATTAGTATACTCTCATTTTTATTATAACATCATAAGTCATTCATCATAAATATCATCCATCATGATTCATTAAACATTCACATCATATAATCTACAAGTTAAACATTAAATATCACATCTATCATCATCTAATCTAAAGTCATCATCATATAATCTATCATCCACAATCAAAAGTCATCATCACATCTATCATCATCTAATCTAAAGTCATCATCATATAATCTATCATTCACAATCAATCAACATCATCATATAACCATTTCATAAGCATATTCATCATCACATTCATTTTCATCCTAGCATCATACGCATAACACATAATATCAACACATGCATTGCATCAAAATAACATAAACATCAAAACACATCCATACATTTTTTTATTACACATGTCACTAAATCAAAAAAGCTCATCATATATATATATATATATATCAAAAATAGTTTTATACAATAAGACACAATCTATGTCTGTCTCTCTCTCTCATCATACATCTCTCATCTTCGACTCATAGGCCAGTATATACATAAAAAAATGAATCTCTAGGGCTGCCCTCAAGGCTGTGGCTGTGGTGGTGGTGGTGGCCAGGAAGAGGCTGTATCCTCTCCTCCCTTTGATCTGCACTGTCTGCACGACCCTGAAGCCATTGCTCGTGACATCGACCTCTGTCAGCTCTACTCCACCCACATCTCTGAGTATCATTGTATCTGAGGGAACCCCCTGATGGCCCTCTCATAACACGTGATCTCATCCAGTGCATCATTATATCTAACCATAGATACAGTCTGCGGTGGACCCATCTACCCTACTACTGTGCCCTGTCTTGACCTCTATGGCTATGGCTGACCTAGGTGCACTGATGCCGATGGTCTTACCCCCTGTGAAAATGCTGGCTGCTGAGATAGCTGCTGCCATGGGCCCTGCCCTCCAAAACTCTGACCTGCCACTGCCTGTGCCTGAGCTGTAGCTAGCTGTCCCTGTAATAGAGTGACTTGCCTTATCAGTGTTGCCACCTGACCTGTCATCTCTGCTAGCTACCCTATAACCCCTGTCAGTTGTCCCTACAAAATTGAGACCTGGGCCTGAGCTGCATCTCTCTCCTGACGTGCAGTGTCCCTCTCCTCACGGGATGTATCCCACTCCCTAGTAATAGCCTGTAAATCCGGTTGAGGTCCCACCTGTATGCCTCTATACTACCCTACCCACCATGCCGTGTAGGCCTCTGTACACCTTGGGTCGGCTATCCCAGGTCCTACCAGCAACTCCTCAAAATCGGGCTCCTCTATCTCCTCTGGCAATGGGAGCGGCGCCTCTATGTCATCCCACCTGTACTGTGGAAATGCAGGAGGCACATCTTGTAGCAGCCCATACTGGCACAGCACTCTCTTTACTAGGATTTGCTCAAGCTCACCGGCTCGCCTGCCCCTGACCCATCTCAAGCTTTGCACACCAACCAGCTACTCTCCCTAGTCTCTAAATGTTAGATAAACCAAGTATGGTCTCCAGATGATGTCTGCAGGAATTAGGGCCTCCAGTACCCCTCGGTAGTGGTCAATATCCCTGACCACTCCATCCATCCGTGTCTGCACCATAACCTTGCGCCATCACCTGAACCCAACCCTAAAGCTAGCCTGGATCGCCACTGGGAGGCTGAGAGGTCAGGTAACCACTATGTGCTCATATGCCCAGCAATGCAGAATGTGGCCTACACACAGGCTATACCATCGTTGCCGACTGATGCCCCATAACTCTCTGTATACCTGGGTCAAAAAGATGGGTGCCCAAGAAAACATTGTCTGCTACTCCAGCATGTCCATCAAAACTCTGGTCATGGCCACCGATAACTTGCCTCCCTCCGCATCTGACAATGCATACACTGTGATGCCGATCATCATCAAAATTGCTAGCTGATGTGCGTCCTCATCTGCCACGTACAAAGGCTCATATGCAAACTGGCTGAATGGTAGCTCATCTCCGTGATGTGTTCCCCAAATAACGTGACCATGTGAATGTCGTGTACCTCTCTCGAGCATGCATAGATATCAGCCCCGTGAACTGGCAGCTACAAAATCTGGTACACATCCTCGATCGTGACCATCATCTCACCCGTAGGTAGGTGGAAGGTGTTGGTGGCATAGTCCCACCACTCGATCAACGCTACCATGAGGCTCACGTCCCTCACCACTCTTCAGTAGCGTCTCAACCCACCTAGCCTGACTGCGCTCATCTGCGCCCACTCCTTGACTGACACGCCTCTGTGCATCTGCGTCAGCAAGGTCAGGAGGCGATCCCACAGCATCAAGGTCTACCTCACCTGCATCCATCCACAGATAATTTCATGTTAAAACTATTCCTACTTTTCCTATTTTACCAATCACTCTGACTATCTATGCCTAACCCGACACTCGAGAAGCCCTTGGCGTAGCTTCGACCTTTCAACTTGACCTTTTTTTTCCACCCTTTTTGACTAGGCAGTCACCGACATTGATTATCATGCCAGCGACAGCACTCACCTGACCGACGTCGGTCACCTAATGATTGACGTCAGCAGGTTAGCGATCGACGCCGGTCGCTGGACGGCTGACATCGGCGAATCTGCCGATGTCGGCGACTGGTTCGGCCCTAGGGCTGAATAGGGCGAGCCCTAATTTTTAGGGCTTCCCCATTTTACCCTCCTACACCCCCAAAACCCTCTCAAAATGACTCCTAAGCTATCCTAGACAACCCACCCACCTTCTTACCTACCCTACCCCTTGATTTCAACCTAAAACAACAAAAAATTCAAAAACTAAATTCAAAACCAAAATGAACAAACTAGGGCTTAGAGACCCTCCTACCTCGTCCCGACGTCACCGGCGTGGTGGCACGATAGGTGCCACTGGTGGTGGACCTCTTGTGGGTCCTCTACTCCCCTCTACCATCTCTATTGTGTTTTTTTGCTCTCACACTTCTTTGGGCCCACAAATGCCTCTACAGCCTCTAATCAATCACCAACTCGATCCTTCTCTTCACCAATGCCTCTCTGCCACCTCACACCTCTCCTCGGTCAACTTGGAGTCACTTTCAATCACTATACTCTAGAGCTCACTTTTTCACTTGGACAAATAGCAAATAACTTTTGGTGGGCCGCCAATCCAGTTTTGTCAGATTTGGTAGACCACCGATGTCGGCATAACCTTGCCCTAGGCCGCCGACGTCGGCCATTTTTCGCCAACATCAACCTCTTTTGGCCACCGACATCGGTTTTATAACTGACATCGACAGACTTAAAACTTCATCCCTCTTCAAAATGACCAAAATCATGCCCCCAATCAGTCAGTCCTCTAGACCATGTCATTTTGGCCTCTTGGGGCACCTTCAAATCACTTTTGCATCCATCCATCGACCACCAGACATTGGAGATCATGCCCATCTCTTAAAATCGCGACTACTTCCAAAGCGTTTTTGCCTTGGTTATTTTTTGCATGTATGCTACCTCATGATTGGTTATCAAAAATTATGCGCACACTTTTGACCTTCACAAGTATAAGATCGCAAGCCAGTTGATCCGCACTACTTGTGACTTTTTTGTGTTTTCAAGAGCACTTCCTAAGCCTGAGATACCTAGAACACGATGACCATTGGAGCTTTAGCTTAGATTGAATAACCCAATCAATAGATGACTAAATGCTAGGGACTAGTTATTTCAATTTTTGCACTCCTTAACCCTTGACCTGCGACAATTTGACCCGACCAACCTCGTGACGTGGTGTACACGCAATCATAACTTTTGCAGCATTCTCACTCTATCTTCACCCTTTTCATTCACTCTCTATCAAATCAGCACCTGATTCCAAGTTCCCTTCTCTTGACTCCTGCTTTGAGGGGGGATACCTCATCCATAATCGGGGCAACCAACCCTCGCCTATTTTTTGTCTTGCAGTTCACTTGACGAAATCAACCTTATCCCATACCTAGGGCAACTAACTCCTATTTTTGTCTTGATGTTTGTTTAGAGCAACCAACAAGACAAAAAGGGGCAAATGTAGACACCTAAATAGTGTCTAACCCTTGGTCACTTTCCCCCTTAGTCCATTCCTAACCCATTCCTAACAATTACTAATTTAAAATAATTAATTTATTTTGAATTAACCCCCCTCCTTGGACACCTCCCCCATGACACCTCACCTAGGACACCTCGCCTTGGACTAATTCCCATCCTATGACTCACCCAAGACCAATTCTTACTCTCTCTAACCACCTAACAAACTCTCGTGTGTATTTAGCACAAACCTCGACATTCTCCAATAGATAGTGCACTTGGTGGATGAAAAATAGGCTTAGTGGCTCTTTTTGCCCATTCTAACCCCGCCAACGTCGGTCAACTCTCGGTCGACGCTAGCGAAATCACCGACGTCGGTTATACTTAACCAATTTTTTAGACTCTTTCTAGATCCCAATTAGAAATCGGCTGATCTGTAGAAGCAACTAATGAATCCTTTAGTCTTCGACCATCCGTCAATCTGTGAAATCTCTCAATCAAGCCTCTCACTCTCTCTCTTAGGTGTAGCAACAGCTTCAGATTCTCCATCAACAACAGGTTCTCCACACAGGCTACATCAACAGTAGGTAAGGGAATCATCAGTAACACACCTTCTACAAGGCATAGGTAAGTATACTGTCTGTGTTTTTATTCTCTTTTTAGTTATTTGCTTTCAAACAATATCTCCCTAAACTAGACTGTTAACCAAGCTAGACCCGAATCTCAACTTATCCACCTCCCTGTTTCCTCCATCCTCTATCAGACCATACACTCTGCCCATTCAACCAGACTCTCAGACCCAGACCCTAGACCATTCAACCAAGCCCAAAACTTTGTCTCAAGACTGTTAACCAAGCCAGACCTGAATCTTGACTTATCCACTTCCCTATTTCCTCCGTCCTCTATCGGACCATACATTCTGCCCATTTAACCAGACTCTCAGACTCAGACCCCAGACCATTCAACCAAGCCCAAAAACTTTGTCTCAAGACTGTTAACAAACCTAGACCCTTCCTTGGACTTGTCCATAGACCAAAACCCTGACCAGACTCTATCCACAAATCACAGACCTGCCCAGACCCCGTCTAAGCTAATTTCCTTGACCGATGCCGGTCATTACCCCAACTGACATCGGTAGATTAACCGACGTCGGCACCTTGACCAACTGACACGGTGGGATTACCGATGCCGGTGACTATAATCAATTTGACAGCTTCTTTCAAGTAAGTCTTTGCTTCTCTTTTTCATTTCCATCTTTTATCACTTTCAGTTCTTCATTATTCAGCCATTTATCAGACATACTTCTTTTTTTTATTAGTGGGTTTATATCCCTTAAGGAAGTTTTCATACTTCTGGGATCAAGCTTTCGCTTGACAACCCACCATCTATCCATTTAACGCCTTCTTTTGTCCAAGCTTCTTTTCTTTGCAGGTGTCATTCCTCCATAGCCAAAGAGGAGTACTCACAGCGTCTGGATTACGGTGCGCAGACTATATCTCGGTACACATCAAGCCTTGACCATTCTTTCTTAAGTTTCTCTTAATTCTTCCTTGAAATTAAAAACAAAATTTGAATAGAAACAGTTTGACCAATCGTACACAATATGAACAAAGGTTTAGAAGTTGATTACATTTTATGTCATGGTGATTGTGTGTAGAAAGAAGTGTTTGAGATAATTTTTCTTTAGTATAAGATTTTTTCGGTGATTGTGATATTTTTATATGTCAAAGGGGTCATGTGGAATGGGTAAATGCATTTGTAAAGTGTTCATGTATTCTTAGTTTGCTCAGATAAGTGTCAAAGAGATTAATGGGTCTCCATAGGACCTAAAAGTGACTTAGGCCTATTTAAAAGTCGATTGTGCTTAAGTATGACCCATGTAAGACACCTTAAGCGTGAAGGCATGTATTATGGCTGAAAAAAAAAATATTTTGATCTTGTTAATTAATGATTGATATATAAATGGTGAAACCAAATGTGTTGGTTTCTATAATTATGGAGCAAAGGAGAGGTAGAGTGCCCAGTTGATGCGTTAATGAGTAGAGCAGATTGAGGACTGTGTGTATGACCTATAGGTCATATTTATAATGTATAAATATTGATCTTATAGTTTGAGGATATGTGAAGAGGTTTGAGTGTGCATTTGAGAAAAATTTGAGTGAAGGAGAGAGATTTTGGCATGCCTATGTGAGAGGCCTATATGAGATAGAGAGAAAGTTTATGTAGGGGTTAGATAAATAGAGATCCATCATCAGGTGTTGAAGACATTAGTTCTAAGGTGGAGGTTTTCAAATCAAAGGAGGGTCTAAATTAGTTGATCTTCCTTATGGGTATTTGTTCCTTGTGAAATAGGTGTTTCACTAAAGGCCTTTGGTCAGGAGGATATGATCAAGGTTTGTTGGTCTAAAGGAGTTGACTTGTATCTTGTTTGTAATTTCTCATAAGATAAATAGTCCATGTGTTGAAGGATTGAAAGTGGATTTTATTCCCCATGAGGGTTTCCCACAAGAAATATGTGTTATGTGTTTGATCTTGTGTATGCATTGAATGAATGATCTCTCTTATTAATGTTGCTTGATCAAGTTGGTATGTGTTGATTGTTTAAATAGTTTGAAAGGATTGGAATTGATATTAAAATATTTGGGCTCACTGATTCACACCACACTCTTAGTTATTTCACCTCTAAAAAAGATGTCATGACTAAATAAGCTAAGAGGGATAAGGAGACCATTCAACATCTTAGAATTTAGTTAGAGGATGCAATTTCAAGTATGATAGTTAAAGAGGATGATAATGTTCAATTGAAGACTAAGCTAGATTCATTAAATGATGCACATGATCAATTTGTTGTCAAGGTAAACAAGACTTAAAAAGAATAAGAGAGGTCAACTCAAGATAAAAAAAGTGAAAAAGAATAATCTGGCAATCAACACTATAGGGTATGAAAGTTCATTTCATGATCATTGTTTTGCATGTAAGCTTTTTGGTCATAAGGTAAGAAACTATAGAAGGAATACTAGTTGGTCAGCTAGAGGTATGGATAATGTAATCTACTATAATTGTCATGACATGGGACATATTGCTATATTTTGCCCTAGAATTCATGGAAAAAGACTAACCCAGGTATGGAGACCTAAGGTAGTCAAGCTTGAGCATAAAGAACCTGAGAGACAAGATGGTATGTTTATTGAGATTCATAATATTCATCAAGAAAAAGGTATGATTGATCTTGTTTATTTTATATGCCATAGACTTGGTCACATTTCTAGGTATTTCAATAATAATTTGAATGAGTTCTCAAAGTAAAATAAGGTATATGGACCTTTTAGTGTGCATGGAAGAGGTCAAAAATGGTTGTGGAAACCTAAGCCAGATCAAAATGAGACCAAATATGGTTTTTTTGCCATGAAAGACATGAAAGAAAGTCAAGAGTTTCTATTGTCTACATTAGTTGAAAATTTTAAAATAAAGAATGAAGTCAAGGATCCATTCAAAGTCAATCTAGTGATGAGGCAGGACTGCAATTCAACTGAGAGTATGGAGATATGGGAATCTCCTAAGTTTTGGGACTTTTAGTCTCACTATGTTAAAGGGGTGTCTCTATCTAAGATTCAAAGAGACACTTGACAATAAGAGGAAGTATGATGGATGCTTGTTGAGATTTGATTTATGTTGCAGGACAAGAAAGGTCATTGAAATGAATATGTTGGTTTTGAAGGATTGTAGGCATAAAATGGAAGTTTCTAAGTGTCTAATCAAGGATGGTATGTTATCTAGATATTCTATCACATATAAAGGTATGTTAATCTTATTCAAATATTCGCAAGGTGTATTCAAGGTTTTTTGGTCCTAAAGGTAAGATCTTGTCAATTACATAAATTGATTGATCAAATAATGAAGACTAAATACAAGGTTGATATGGAGTATGAGTATAATGGGTTGTCATATATTTTATATCATGAAGAACATCTCAAAGTTTTGTAGATTAAAATTTGTGTATGCCATGGAGTAAGGGGGAGCTAACTTAGTTAGCTTGAGTGGCTTGAAGAAGATATGAATGATGTAAGGGGAAACATATGTGAAGATGCTTCAGTCATGACAAAAGTGTGAAGGTGTCTACTATAGTTGACAATTCAAGAAGATTGACATGATGAATTGATCAAACCAAGTCATGTATGTTGACAAGGTAATGAATCTTCATGCATGAGAAAATATGAGTTCTATAGGTAGATAGGTCCATGGATCAGAAAATACCAAGTTTAGATTGGTGTATGTTTGACATAGATGGATCATGATATTAGGAGGAGCTTTCTAAACTTTATGAGTAGTTTGTCAAGTTTTAGGTTTAGAGGAATTTGTATTATAATTTTAGAGAGAAGGTATGAATGAAATTATGTTAATTCATCATTGTTGGAAATGGTCTAAAGATGCTCAAAAGGGTTCCTAAGCTTAAAAGCTATGTATGATCAAATAAGAGTGTATTCATTTAGCATGTTTGAGAAGCTCAAGGTAAGAAGAGATATGCAAAATATTAGGGGGAGTTTGTATCATCTCTCAAAGGTGGTCCTTTATTATTATTGGTCCTTGAAATATATGTAGGTCCATAGGATCAGGAGTTGAGCCCACTTTATCATTGTGTCAAAGGGGGAGAAAGTGCTTGAAGAGAATGATAGATTCTATGCATAAGATTTGTATTGGTGATTACATCAATGATAAAGGGGGATATTGTTGGAGGTTTTTATATGACATATCTAAGGTGACCAAGGTTTTTGATGAGATGTCATATGTGTTAGATTGAGAATGACAAAGTGTGCTTCAATGTGATTTAGTGTTCCTTCATGGTTATTTAGTGTTGAATTTGTAAAGAAATTTATGGATGACATTGATGATATGGACATGTTTCATATACCTTATGTGGTGTTATGAGTGCTTAGAATGCTTATATAAGTAAACAAAATCCATCATAACAATCATATGAATGTCTAAGCTTAAGTAGTCATCTTGAAAAATAATGCTGATGAGAATTTTGATGACATAATATTTCACACATGTGAAGGCTTAAAGATAATCTTGATATATGGATGGATTTAACTATGTGAGGAGATCATATGATTCAAATTTTAGGTCATAAGGTTGAGCATAGTAAAATTTATTAAGGTGCAAAGTTGGATTCTCAGATAGAGTTTACTAAGTTACCATACTTAGCCAAATTTACATTATCAAAGATCTATGGTGAGTTTTTAATCAAATCATAGATCTAACGGTGAGAAATTAATTTGGATGGGTAAGGATCTAACAGAGTGCATGATCTTATTAGTAGTGATCCAATGGTGTGTATTTAGTCAATATGTCAAAGAGTCTAAGATTGCATACACTAGTGACAAGTGTCACAATATCAAAACTTTGATAGAATATCAATGGCACACAAGTGATCATAAAAATGGAGATAGATGATGAATATCAATTCAAGTAGTTAATGTGCTCAGAAGGCATGTAGAGATACCAAGTGGCACAATCATGGGAGTTCAGATCAAAGATTAATATTGAGCATTGAAAGATAAACACTAGGCTACTTTTAGGGATATTGATGGTGTATATTTTTTCAAAGTATCTAGGAATCATGAAATGAGGTAAAAGTGTTTGATATTTAATTTTTACATAGTGACCATTGGCATTTGAATTTAATAAAGGAAAAACTAGTACTCAGTATTTTACTTATATCCTTTGATCCAAGATGAATTTCATGGTGGTGTAAAAATAAAAATTGTAAAGGAATCCAAGATTAATCCATTGAAAATAGTTATAATGTTTGAATATTTTTATAGTCAAATATATTAAGATATAAAGTTGACTATGTGTTTTACCATGTTCTACAAGTGACCCAAGAAGGATAATTGTGTTTTTCTTGATAGTATTTTGATGTTTTAAGATGATATAACTATTGGAGAGCATTGTAGACTCCATGAATACTATTTATGTGTATTTTTTAGGTTTTATCAATACATATTTATTTTAAACAAAGGCTTAAAAGTTGATTATATTTGTTGAATGTAGTAGTAAATTGAGTGACTACTTTGTAGAAGTTTGTTGGAAGAGTTATGAGTAGAATTTAAGAATAAAATGAGAATGGAGATGTTATATAAGTATATAAGGTTATGAGAAGGTATTTTATGTCATAATATTCCCCTGATCAGATAAAGAGAGTCAAAATAGCTTGATTGTATTTTGACTATGTGTGACCAATTTGAGTGGTCATTCTGAGAGAGTTGAATTAAGTGTTTAGATCATATGTTGAAGTGTATAAATAAAATATAGTTGTATCATAGGTTTTTAGGGTTTAAACCAAGTGATATAATAATATGGATATGTGAAATACTTGTGTGTTTCTTTTAGAAGTTTGAGATTGTGTTTTGTATGTATAAAGGTCTAAAGAGTAAGGAGACCTAATTGGTAGGTTGGAGTGCAAAGTTGGTGTTCTAAGTGGAATGGAACCATATGGGAGTAATAAAGGGTATATTGGAAAAAAAAATTATGTGTTTAAATTATTGGTAAAGGATTAAGGTGGTCCAAGTAGTCTCACATGTAGCATGTGATTATGAAGACCTAATTATTTTAGGTCTCACCAAGACCTAATGGTGGTTTTGGGATAATGAGCTAATGTCCTACTTAAGGAGTGTGTGGTTATTACATGTAACATATATGAGGACCTATTTAAAAGTTATAAAAAATATGTAAATCATCTTGGTCAACCAAGATAGGTTAAAGGAAGAGAGTGGTATAAGTAAAAGGTCTAGTTGGACTAATTATGTTAGTTGTGTATGTGTGGATTCAAGAAAAGGAGAGAACATTTGAAAGAGAAGGTATAGTTTAGTGAGGACCATAATAGAGAAAGTAATATTAATCATTTTTATTTGATCAAGATGATTTAGGTGGATACATAGGTCATTGGACCTAATGATTCTAGAAGAGGTAGATTGAGTGAGTGAGCCCTTGAGACTGTTTGGGTGAAAGAGTCAAAATAAAGAGTGAAAAAAAAGTGGTCATCATCACTTGAAGAGTATAAATAGGTGTTTAAGATTGTTTTTTAAAGGTATCTAAGTGGGTGATTTGTTTCCTAAGGTTTTGGACCCTCCTTGTAAGGTAAACCTTGCTAAAGGTCTAGTTGTTATGGGTGCTTAGCTAGACAGGGGCAGTAGCTCCTTATGGCATTGGTGTCTCACTAAACTAAGGGATGGGTATTCCTTGATCAGTTATTGCTAGTCTAAATGTTGGATCTTATTTTAAAGGACTATAATCCATCTGTGAGGGGTTAGTGGGTTTTATCCCCTAAGAGGGTTTCCCACATATATGTTGTGTTCATGTGATGTATCCTCTTTTGTATGCTTTGGATGTATGTGCTTTCATGTTTATGTTTCTTAATAAAGTTGATGTACATGAAATGCTTAAGAGTTTAGAATTGAATTAGATTATCTAGAATCACTTATTCACCCCCCTCTCCTCTTAGTGATTGTACTTCTAATAATAAGGTCCTATTTTTATAGAAATTAGTGTATATCATAATCATTGGAACCCATATCCATTATGAATAAGTAATATAAACTAGTCCTAATTAAAACATCATTTAGTTATTTGGAAATATAATTAGTTACATAGCTTTTTATTCCTTTATAATTAGAAGTAATTCTCTTTTATAATTCCATATCTCTTATTTCATTAATTTATTACACTACGGAACTTTACTCCACTTGTTTATTCTTCCTCTTCACATTTCCCTTTTTTGAAAACAAACTATAATCCAAATTGACCGTTTTCTTTACACAACAAATGTAAGATTTAGGAATCATGGTAACATGACCCTTACATAATAAATAGACATTAATTTACAATATTTTTAAGTGAAAAGGTATATTAATATGAGGTTTACTTTAGATAATGTATAATTAATGCTTTATGTTTTTCTATTCTCTGGTCGATTAATATCAATAATGTCTTTAAAGAGAATTTATGGATTTTAATATATTTTAGCCTATTAGCCTATACATATTCATAGACTAGATAATACATGTGATCTAATATATTATAATTATTTATTAATGGATTGCATTATGTATTATCCTATTAATGAATATTATACATGTTGTGATTTAATGCATTAGCCTATTTACCTATAGAGAATGTAAGTGAAAACATTGGAGAAGTAATTATAAATTTATAAATTCTCATAAATTAGTGTGTTTTAAGGTATATCAAGCTAGATGACCACCTCCAAAATTAAAATCATTACTTGAATTTTCATTATGATAAACCTCCCAAATTAGCATCATTACTTGAATATCTATTATGAAGTATTAAGAAATGGTAATTCGACTTGAGATGACTTAAAACATGTGATTTTTTAAAGCATTCATAAATTTAAAACTAGTTTCACAAAATTTCACTTACATCTGCTATAGGTTGGAAAGCTAATGTATTATATCACAACATGTATTCACCTATTGGAGAATATTATACATATTTATCTATACAAAAAAAGATAATACAAGACAAAAATATGTAAGCCTAATTTATAATATCACAACATGTATCCACCTACCATCTAATATGAATAATATGAACCATTAGGTGAATACATGTTGTGATATGATGCATTTTCCTATTGACTTATAGTGGGTGTAATATAAATCATTGAAAAATTATTTTTACATCTATGAATTCTCATAAAATTCATGTTTTTCAATTCATCTCAATTTAGATGACCACCTCCAAATCTTTACTCATAATAAATATTCAATTAATGATTTTAATTTTTAGTATGAAGGAATATTTATCTAGGTCATCATAATTTATTTTTAACACTCTGTGGAAGGTATCCATTGTTAAAGGACTACTTCACTCTATAACTATATAAGGAATAATTAAGTCAAAACTGGGTAGAAAGGAAAGAAGCCATTATAACAATAACTTGGAAGGGATCTATTTTATTAGATTAATCTTATTTTTTAATAAATTCCCCTAAAAGGATCTAGGGGTGGTTATAGGCCCAAAAATAGGTGAATAAGCTAGTCGGAGAGGAATAAATTAAGAAATATTAATATATCTTGCATATGTTTTATCACTATTGGCCCTCATCAGGAGACAAAGCCATAATTAACTTGGAAATGTCAAGATTTTATATGCTTTAGTGTTATGCTTCAAATTTGTATAATGTAAATAATGAATTTATCTAATATTGTAACTTCCCAATTGATAAACATGTCACTCTATGTCTTGGATCATGACCAACTTAATTTTATGGTGGATAAAAATTTGTTGGATTGTGATGTAGTAAAATTTAAAGGTATTACTTTATAAATTACCACAAAAACATTAGTCAAGTATTTATATTACCTAATTAAGATAAATATGTTGTGAATCTATATGGAGCTATATGGAGCTCTCAGTGAGTGCCTCTACTAGGGAGAAGTTTATTAAAAAAATCACTAGTGTACTTGATAAAATTAATTAAGATTGGAGCTAAGTATTAAGAGTGAAATAAGTCCATTTGTAAAATAACTTTTTGTGTTTTAAAGTTATAAATTATTTTTTAAATAAAATATATATTAAGATGTCCATGTGGGAGCTTGTTTTTTACTTGTTTTGGATTAATGCAATCTCAAAATATTTATAAATTTTTAGCTTGTGTAAAATATAAAAAGATCCTACAAATAAGAATTGATAAATGGATAAATTTATATTGCATCTAGATATTGAAAATTTACAAAACACTAAGGGAGAGAAGTCCTTATCTTATTTTTGTATCTTTTTCTCATAAAATTTGTCATTGATTTTGAAAATATTTTGTAAATGCTTCATCATTGTTCAAATGTATAAAATTTAATGTAAACCCTTCCTAGACTCTACCATGAACATGTCATAACCCCAAAATTTTAAACTTAAAAATTCCAACTAATCAAGGCTATGTACTCAGTTTCCAACCAATTATTTACCCATAAGGCATAATCAAAACATTTGATACCATCATCCAAACATGATACCTTGAGTAGCCACATTTGTATAATTATACGAGGTATAATATAACAAGTTTGGGAATATCAATGTCAAAAAGGATAATAAAAATATTTAAGGTACATCTGACATTTGATCAATGAAATATTGTTATGAAAAATAATAAACTTACTATTTTAATTTATAATTAGTTAAGAGAAATAAATCCACATGAAAAAATAATATTTCCTCTACCACTTTTAAATCCACTAAAATGAAATAATATTATATCGAAAACTATTTAAAAAACATTTTCTTGCTACACCATCAATATGCATATCATCTGTAGTGGTTGAATTAAGGTTCCTTATATTACTATTAATGAAATTCCATATTAATAATTTCAATTATTTTTAATTCCTTTATGTACTCTCCATGTTTCTATTTTGGGAACTTAATCAATGGAAGTGGAATATCATAGTTCTTGAATCATCTAAAGATTAACTTGATCAAAATCCCTTAAGTTTTAAAATATGTTAAGCACAGGATATACTGATAGGGGGGTGAATCATTATATCATATATCTTATAAGTATTTTACTTAATCAAACTCCACTTAACCATACATTCAAGATATGCAATAAAATTGAATCAATAACATGCACCACACGAGAGAGAGAGAGAGAGAGAGAGAGAGAGAGAGAGAGAGAGAGAGAGAGAGAGAGAGAGAGAGAGAGAGAGAGAGAGAGAGACCAAATTTATATGTGGAAACCCAAAGTGGGAAAAACCATGAAGAAAATCTCAAGTATATGAATGAGCACCAACTCAAATTAAAAAGTTTACAAGCATGAACTTGTAGGAGCACCAACCTCTTTATTGAGCACCAACACAACAACTATTTGTGAGCACCAACCCAAAGGAACACCAAACCCTTACAAATACTTGTGAGCACCAACCCCTCTTGTGTATAAAACACAACTATCTCTTAATGTTGCTTTCTCAACAAATGATATAACTCTGCAATATATCTTTCTATTCTCTCCTCTTTTATTATATAAAATAATTACAAACCATGCATTCTCTTGCATATTACAAATGACTTCCCAAGCCTTTATTTATAGCTTTTCAAATGACCTTTGGCTTCACCCTTTGTGACTCTTCATTCCTCATGGAAAATGGTGCCAAACATGCATCACCCTTTGAATCCTTGTATTTGAAAAGTCACATGGTGACCCTTCATAATAAAATGCATCATTTCCTCTTTTGTCTTTATCTTGGTGACCTTTCAAATTCCTTAAGGTGACTCTTCATGGAAAAATGTGCCATACCCTCTTTTGTCTTCACTTGGTGACTCTTAGAATTCCTCAAAATGACTCTTCATGGGAAAATTCATCCCATTCCTCTTTTATCTTTACCCTGTGACTCTTTGAATTCTCCATGGGCCCTCTTTTGACTTTTATGTAACCAAAAATATATTTTTTAATATTAAATAAATATCAACACATTTTAGCCAAAATATGAACATTAAAAACACCAATAGATAATAAATTTTATGGGGCCTTTATCACCAATGCTAGACCTTTGACATCAATGACAATATTTCCCATAATCTCCCCCTTTGTCATTGATGGAAACCTTAAACTAAAATTGCCACATCTTGAAACCTACACTGGACATGCCAACCTGCACATACTACCATCTGACAAACATATAATAACTCCCCTTTATTTTATCATCCTATACCTATTCCCTATACATGTTTCTATACCTATTTTTTCACATTTTCTTGTACCTATTTTTGTTCTTCTCCCCCTTTGACATCAATAGCAAAGGGCCTATCCTAGAGCTAACACTTAGCTCCACCTAAACTGATGCTAATCCTTAATGGAAAGAAGTAAATGAAATTACTCCCAACTTCTCTTGTATATACTCGAATGTGTTTTTTGGTAGTGCCTTTTTGAAATATCTGCAATCTATTTTGTAGTACTAATGTATTCTTTCTTAATTTGCTGATCTACAACCTACTCTCTCAAGAAGTGATATTTCATAAGATTATGTTTTATTCTTGAATGCATCACTGGATTCTTAGAAATATTAATAGCACTTGTGTTGTCACAAAAAATATAAATAGGTTCATCATATTTTACCTTGATATCTTCCAAAGTTTGATTCATCCAAAGAACATGAGTACAACATAATACTACTACAATATATTTTTCTTCAATTGTAGAAAGTGATAATAATTTTTTTTTGCTTAGCCATGATATTAAGCTATCACCAAGGAAGAAATTTCCTCAACTTGTACTCTTTCTATCATCTAATAAACCTACCCAATATAAATCTATATAAGCAACCAAAGTGAAATCTTTGCATGTGGGATATCACAATCCAATGTCCCCTTGACATATCTGAATATTATCTTCACCAACTGAACATGACTCTCCTTCAGGGATGTCTGATATCTTAAAACCATGCCTACTATATGGATGGTGTCTAGCCTTGATGTTGTCAAATATAAAAGACTACCAATCATATATCTATATAAAGATTGATCTACAACATGTGAATCTTCATCTTTACTCACCTTGTTTATTGTAATCATTGGTTTTCCAACTAGTGCACAATCCTCAAAAATAAAAAAATTAAACATGTCCTTGGCATACTTACTTTGAGATATGAAAATTCCTTTATCTGACTGAAATATTTGCAACCTTAAGAAAAATGACAATATTCCAAGCATAGACATCTCAAATTATTTTTTCATATTATCAAAAAATTATTTTGTCATCTTTTCAATGTTTCCTCCAAAAATTATGTCATCAATATATAATATAATAATAAATTAATGCTCAACTTATATTTTAATATAGAGATTACTGTCAGCAAAATATTTCTTGAAACCTTGATCTTATAGGTACTTATCAAGTCTTTCATACCAAGCTTTGGGATCTTGTTTCAATCTATATAGTGATTTCTTCAATTTGAATACATGGATACTACCATTTTAGAGAACAAATCCATTAGGCTACTCAATGTATACCTCTTATAGATTCCTATTCAGGAAGGTAGACTTGACATCCATCTAAAACACTTTAAAAATTTTAAACACTACATATGCAAGAAACATTCTAATACCCTCTAGCCTTTCCACTGGTGCAAAATTTTCTTAAAAATATATACCTTCAATTTGAGCATATCCTTTGCATGCTACCCTTGGTTTATTCTTAGTAACTTCACCATCTTCATTCAACTTATTTCTATATACCTATTTGATTCTTATCACATTTTGATCTTTTAGTCTAGGCACTAATTCCCAAGTATAATTATTTTCTATCAAATTTAATTCTTCATCCATTGCCTTAACCCAATGCTCATCATGTCTAGCTTCTGAAAAGTTTATAGGCTGAATTTTGGATAACAAAGAAAAATTTACTTGCTCAAATTCACTTACCATCATCCTTTTTGTGCAAACTCCTTCATTTATGTTCTTGATGATGTCACTCTTATTATGATTTCTCTAAACATATTTGGATGGGTCCTTTGTGTCTTTTTACTTCTCCTCATCTTCATTTGACTCTTCAAAATCTTCTTCTTTAATGATTTTATGAGTGTCCACTAGATCACTGGCTCTTTGTGTTACATCTTCATCTATCCTGACACATGCACTTTCAACAATCTTCTTGGTTCTTTTTTTATAACATTTATAAGCTTTAATTTCTAAATAAAATCCAAAAAATATACCTTCATCTATTCTAGATTCAAACTTACCCAATTTTTCATCAGTTCTCTTTATGAAGCATCTGCTATTGAAAACTTTGAAATAATCAACTATAATTGGTTTGTCTTTTCATAGCTCATAGGGAGTTTTGTCATTATTGAATCTTAATAACTCTATATTCTAGATGTGTACTATTGTACCTACTACCTCTCTCCAATATTTATCTAGTATCTTATATTTTTTTAGCATTGTCATTGCCATCTCTTGAACTATTCTATTTTTCCCCTCAACTACTCCATTTTTCTATAGAGTTCTAGCTACTAAATAATGTCTCTTTATCCCATGGTCTTCGCAATACTCAATAAACTCATCTGACATGAATTCTCCTCCTTGATTTGATCTCAGGCACTTAATCTTTAAATTAGTTTCATTCTCAACAAAAGCCTTAAATGATTTTAAGTGGTGTAAAGCTTCTAATTTTTTCTTCAAAAATATCACCCAATTCATACATGTAAAATCATCAATAAGAAACATGAAATATTTCTCACCTTTAGTATTTTGAGTTCTCATAGGTCCACATAAATTAGTGTAAACAATCTCTAACATTTGAGTGGTCAAGTATTCTTTTGTTTTGAACCATCTTCTAATCTACTTCCCATGTTGACATGGTTCACAAAGTGTGTTAGAGGGATTTGTAATCTTTGAAAGATCTCTAACTACTTGCTTCTTGCTCATGTTGACAATATTGTCAAAATTTATGTGTCTCATTCTCCTGTGCCATAGCCAACTTTCCTCAACCTAAAACATACAACATTTTTGACCTTTGATATCTGATAACATATACAAATTGTTGCACATCCTCTAATCATCTGCAATCAACACATCTAAATCTTTTCTCCTAATTTCACAACCTTTTGTATAAAACTTTAGTGTGTGTCCCTGATCACACATTTGACTTACACACAATAGATTATGCTTAAGACCTTCTACATATAGAACATTTTCATTCTTAGTTCTACCATTATCTAATCTTAATATACCTTTTTTGGCTATTTTGGTAGTGGCATTATCTTTGAATTTCATTATGCTTCCATTGATCTTCTTTAGATTTATGAACTTGATCTTGTCTCATGTCATGTGCCTTGAATATCTGTTGTCAATGAACCATGGATTTTCTTCATTTCTTGCATGCAAAGCTATATGGACTAACATAGACTTTTCAAGTTGTTTTTTCTACAATGACCCTATCTAAACTTTCTTCTTAATTAATGAAGCCTTGAAACTATGGCCCTTATTAACTGACTCGAATATGTTTCTATAGTGTCAAGTTATGTATCCAAAGTTATTGCACTTGTAGCATATTATGGCCTCTTAATTAAAACTTGATAGAGGATCAAAAGAGTTATGGCTTCTGATAGACTCTGCATGAGTTTCCTTCTCCTTGTTTTTAAAATTGTTAGCCCTTTTTTGACATTCTATTTTCTTATGACCATATCCATTACAATAAAAATAGTAACCATAAAAATAGAACCCATTTGTGTATCTATAACCTGATTGCCTTTTGTATCACTATTCCTTCTAGCCTTCTTTGTTTGAGATGTCCTTTGTATTCTTAACTTCTTTCTTTTTTATTTCCTCTTTTTTAAGAGCTTCAGCATAGCTCTTTCTTTTTTCTATGTTAACCTTGTTTGTGAAAGTAGTGGACTCATATTTATCTTTTTCAAATCTAATAACTATCTTATCTAACATTGATATTTAAATTTATAATATCTTATTCAACATATTAGTGTTATTCTTAAATTTTGAATCATTAGCTGCTCTATCATTCACTGCTTTATTTATTTTCTCAAAATATGCTTTTAAAGAGGTATTTTAACAATATACCTTTCACATTCTTTAGTTACTTTTTGTAACTAAGATGGTAGATCTTATTCAATCTTTTTGGCTTCTTCAATGTGTGATTTTAGATCTTCAATTATTACTTTTGACTCCTTTTCATTTTTCTCAATTTGGTGCTTTAATATGTGATTCTTCTTCTCAATAGCTTATAATTCTTCTAAGGCACAAATGAGTTCTCCTTCTAGATTCACTTTAGCTTCATCTTGTTCTTCTTTTTTATCATCTATACTTTTTCTTATGGAGGAATCTTCATGTATGGTCATGAATAGAATATCTTCTTCATCTAAACGACTGACTCCACTACCTTCGACTAAGCTAGGATGTTTAGACTATAAACTCTTCTTATTGAATCCCTTCTTGAATTTGACTTTAAAATTCTTTTTATATGTACACCTTCCTTCTTCATTGTCACCACTACTCTTATCTAGGCACTTAGCTACAAAATGTCTAATATTTCCATAATTAAAATATTTAATAGGTAATTTTCCTTGATATTTACATGTCCTTTTTCAGCTTGTAGATGAATAGAGCTCCATTGTCATCTTCATCATCGCTAGAGCTATCACTTGATTCTTGAATCTTAGACTTGTCTTTCTTTGATGTCTTGAAAGTATCTTCACTCTTTTAGCATTTCTCTTATTCAGTCTGCATCTCATATACCATAAGAATACCATGTAGTTCTTCCATCTGTAGGTTGTCTAGATCCTTAATCTCCTTGATTGCCAAAAACATTGCATCATATCTCATTGGTAGAGATCTCAAAACCTTTTTTACCACTATTTATCCTTATAAATTTTCTCTAAGGCCTTGAATATGATTAATTATTTGATCAACTCACAAAAAATAACTCACTATATTTTTTTCCTCTTTCATTTTCAAACTCTCAAACTATCTTCTGAAATTTTGGAGCTTAGCTTGTTGAACCTCTCCATCACCTTTATAAATATTTCAAATATTTACTTAGTCTCATGATAATATTTTCATTGCATAACTTTAACAGATTATGATTCACATAAACCACATAAAATAGTATTTAAAGCTTTAACATTATTTTTACTTGTTATTTTTTCTGTCAGAGTAGTCACAAGTGTCTGTGGCTCTTTGTATTCCTTCATAACTGCCTACCAAATGTATAATCCAAGAGACATGAAATAAGTCCTCATCCTTATGATCCAAAAAGAATAATTTGTTACATCAAATAAAGGTACCTTATTTATATAAAAACTTTCATGTGATCTAACCATTATGCTTTCCTCGATCTACCTTCAAGTTGTAAAACTTTTTCCAAAGGAACTTGCTCTGATACTAATTGTTAAGCATATGATATACTGAGAGGGGGGTGAATCAGTATTTAATATATCTTATAGATATTTTACTTAATCAAACTTCACTTAACCATACATTCAAGATATGTAATAAAACTAAAATAATAACATGCACCATACAAGAGAGACACTAGATTTTTATGTGGAAACCCAAAGTGGAAAAAACCATAAATAACAATATCAAGTATATGAAGGAGCACTAACTCAAATTACAAAGTTTGCAAGCACCAATTTGTAGGAACACCAACCCTTTTTCTAAGCACCAACACAATAAATATTTGTGAGCACTAACCCATAGGAGCACCAAACCCTTACAAATGTTTATGAGTACCAACCCACAAGATCACCAACCCCTCTTGTGTCTAAAACATAATTATCTCTCAATGTTTATGTCTCAATAAATGATATAAATCTACAATATCTCTTTCTATTCTTTCCTCTTTTATTATATAAAACAATTACAAACCATACACTCTCTTGCATATTACAAATGGCTTCCCAAGAATTTATTTATAGCTTTCCAAATTAACTTTGGCATTCACCTTTTATGACTCTTCATTCCTCATGGAAAATGTCACCAAACTTGCATGACCCTTTGAATCCTTGTATTTGAAAATTCACATGGTGACCCTTCATAAGTAAATGTGTCCTTTCCTCTTTTTTCTTTATCTTGGTGACCTTTTGATTTCTTTAAGTTTACTCTTCATGGAAAAAATCATCATACCCTCTTTTTTCTTCACTTTGTGACTCTTGGAGTTCCTCAAGATGACTCTTCATGGGAAAATGCATCCCATTCCATTTTTTTCTTTACCCCATGACTCTTTGACTTCTCTATGGACCCTCTTTTGAATTTTATGCAACCAAAAATATATTCATTAATATTAAATAAAGATCAACACATTTTATCTAAAATATGAATAATCAAAACACCTTTAGACAATAAATGTTATGGGGTCTTTATCACCAATGCTAGACCTTTGACATCAATGACAATATTTCCTACAAAATACTCATTCAAGTATTCAAGAACACATACATAAACATGTTTAACAGTAAAATTTATATATCTAAGCCTTTAATTTAATAAATAATATTTTTAAGGAACTATAACCTTCTCAAATCCATAAGGAAACTAGAAATTTGTGATCTTAATTCAAGATATACATGTCACTACTAGGAGGTATCATTTTTTAACTTGAATGCAATTACACTGATTAACCCATATTAAATATAATATTATGCCTTCAAATGGAAATTTATTATAAGAACATATCATGGGAGTGATACTCTTTTGACTATTATATTCAATATTATTACCTTCAACACATTCAATTACTAAATAACATAATAAATATATTTGTTTATTTTTGGTAAAAGATGTATTGAAAGGAGTCATTTGCTTTTAAAAAGAGTAGAATATATAAAGCATGATAGTAAAAATAATAATAAATAGGATTGGATAAATCTAAAGTGGCCAAAATATAGTAGAGCATCTGCATAGAAAACCCCATTGGTCAACAAAGTTTCAATAAAAGTGTTAAAACCTTGAGAGAAGTTGAATAAAAAAACTAGTGGCCAACAAGGTCACAAAGGATCTCCACTACATCCCCATCTTCCTTAAGCACCTAATGATAGGTTGTTGTTATACATCTCATTTAACTAATCAATGGATTAGTGTTATTTTTTGCTAGGGCTAGTATCCAAGGCTATATGCAATGATGTGTTTAATAATTGAGTTAATAGTTAATTTTTGGGGGGTTTACTCTGTTGTTGAAATCTAAATCTTAAGGACAATAACTAAGATTTTAATTCTTTGTTGTAGAAAAAATAAATCTTCAAAGTTTTACTAATTGAATATCTCTTATAACATTCCTTGTCAAAAAGATTCTTCAGTTTACACCATCAACATCCATAACTTAGACATATGGCATAAGATACTAAAGTATCCTCACTTGACTTGCTCAACTAGGTAAGATAGTGTTATATTTTAGAATGTGAGAATGTTGATTTCCTATTGTCACCTAAACTGCTTCTTGACAAATTTCGAATATGGAGATGAGTTAACAAGTTTTACATATTAACTTTACTCTTATGATAATTTAAACACACACTTTGCATAAAGAAAAAATAATTACATTGAATTGAAATAAATTTCAAATTTAATAAAAGCACACTTGCGTTAAAAGGGAAATCACACTTTGCATTGAAATGGAAATCACACTTGTGTTAAAAGGGAAATCACACTTATATTGAGAGGGAAATCATACTTTATAGTAAAATTAAATATACCAATCAAAGTAAATACACTTTTAAACTATAAATTAAAAATACCAATTGTCCTAATCTTCAAAGAAAAGTGGGCCCTTGATCCTTGCTTAGACTAGGATCAATTTTTACTTAGTAATGAAAAGGAATATTGAAATTTATTTTATTATCAAAAGGAATATATATAAAAATGAGTGAAATTACACTTGAATGTTTCTTCTCTATATTCTATTATCTCTTTTGTGATTTCTTGATTATCTAGAATGAGAAGGAGACATGTATTTAAGGCACATTTCAATGACTATTCTTAGAATACAAAATCTAGTGATCTAAATATCCAAATCCACTTATTCAAAATAGAATATCTAGGAATCAGATCTAACATTTATAGGGAGGCATTGGAACTAATTCAACTAATAATAAACCAATAATAACTAATATATATGTAAATAGATTATGTCTAGTTTCACAAAATAGAAATACATTTATATCCAGATCATTTTAGACCATTACTATGAATAGTAATGTCTAAAATAAGATATCTAAAGAAGTAATATATATATATATATATATATATATATATATATATATATATATATATATTTTACTATCTTGATCTATAGGGTACATGTGGGCATCTTCAAAGCTCGACTAGGCATCTTTGGAGTATGGCTAAACAGGTCTTTAGAGTATCTTTGGAGTTGTATATCTTTGGAGCTCAACTAAGGATCTTTGATGCTCAATGTTTTCTACGTCGAGTCTTCAAAACTATTATTAAAAAGGTGTTGTCAAAATTGTTGTTGACTTCTCAAAATGATCCCACCATAGGTATGTATCTATATATACAAAATTATGCTCATTTCATCCAAGTTAGATATGATTAACAAGATAGAGAGTCAATAATGTATCACATATGAATAAAAGACAATTGCACTCATTTCCTACTTAGATGAGACCTTAGTTATTAAATTAAATGCACTATATAACCAAGAGGCAACACTTATGGATAGTTTATATAAGAAATAATGAGTTATATATAATGCTCATCATTTTTCCCTCACACTTTCCTTTTTCAATTTCTCTTGTAAAATAATGTCTCCAATCATAATGATTTCTAGGTAGAGATCCAAAATATCTTACCACTCTATGTAACCATGCTTGAAATTATATTTCTACCTAATTGTGCCAATTTTTCCAAGGAGACATGGGATAGATAATAATGGGTGGCCTAAATCTCATGCCACTCCACACATCTAACCATCCTTCATCTAGGTGATGAGTGATAATCTAAGCAACTACCCTAGCTCTCCAAAGACTCCAACTGATGGTGGTGGGACTCATAACTTCCTTGTGTTTTAAGGAAATAGGAAAAGTCTCCCTTCTATACATGCTTGCATTGATGGAGATGGATGAATTATGTCTAAAAAAATATTTAAAGGATTCAATATTTTTTCTCAACAATTCATGATATTTGTTTTTCATGTGCATATGATACATAGGCTGGAACACAATAAGAAATTTGTGAGCTTCTAGAAATTGAGGTCTCCTACATAGACCTGTAGTATTTTGTGGTTCTAAGAATTAATTAAGCGCTTACTCCCAATAATTTTTATTTTTTAGAGTGGAAAGGAAATCATGTAATTGTGTTTCCCCCACAAATAATTTAATCAAAAATCTAGACTGGTAATCCAACATGTTACAAAGATAGAACTCACAAATTTGATCCTATCTTTTTGTAGTACTTTTAAGAAAGACATCCATGAACATATGTTCATCTTCAATAACATGGGGAAAAATAAGAGAAATCAATTGAAGTTTCCATTTATAAAAAATTTCATTAATAAATAGAACATATAAAGAAGGTTTTCTACAAGATAACAATATTTCAATAATTTCATAAATAGTCTAAATAAAAGTATGAGCTTTCTACAACTACTGTTGAGACTCTACTTTGATTTTGGAATTTTATTCTTCCAAATTATAAATTTTATTTTTTACTTTCCTCCAAATTTAAACCATATCATGAAGTGGTAGAGGAAAATAAGGAATAGCCCTTGTAGGTCCTTTGGTCTGTATAACTATTTATCTTTTTTCCCTCTACATAGCTTGTATGGAAGCTTGTAACTCAGCATTCTAAGTCATTAGCTCTTGTATAAGAGTAGTTTTTTTACCAATAAATGAATTTTTATAATCAATATAATGTTTTAAATTATTAATCTGAACATCCTTAGAGTAATATAATTTTTGTAGACTATAAATTTGAGCATCCTTATTTTCAAGGGAATTATATAAGGTGTTAATTTCATAAGATTGGAAAAATAACTAATTATGAATTTTGGTATGTTTAATATCAACTAATATAATGATTAATTCTTGTACTCAAACCTATGCAACAAAATCTTATTATCTTCTTTCCAAACTAGAAATGGTTTTTTTCTTAACTTGCAATGTCCATCAGAGAAAATACAACTCTACCTATTATTGTCAAATGGTTTCTTGATGTTGTGATAGGGTTATAACATGCTACAAATATTCATCTTCATGAACAAGATAAGGAGAAGATGAGGCTTATTTTATAAGTGGGGATTTTACCTTGTCAACTATAGAAGGTAAGGGTCTGTCTTCTTCTTTAGTTATAATCTCTTGTGCAGGGGTTTCTTCAACTATCTATTCAATATCCATAAATTTTATGGGAGAACTTGAACTTCTCAAAATTTTAGCTACCTATACATCACTTTCTTCTTCTTCCTATATTAGTCAATGAATTCATTGGGGTTTGAATGCTAGAGTAGGTTTTTATGATGAAACCCTCATTTTTATTTTTGACCTTCGATGCAACATCTTTAGATCTAAAGGTGCCAAAGATGGACTTTCTTCTATTCTTGTTGTTATGAGAGGAGAAATAGGATGTTGTGATTTCTTACTAGAAATTTGGAATGATTTTTGTAGAAATGAGGACCAATATTTCTCACCCTTATGTTTCTTCAAAAAATGGTGACCACAAATGAGATGAATCAAACCATGATGTTTAATTGACCTAGTTCCCCTTTTTAATTTCTAAGCTACATTAATTATAGCATGGTGAAAAAAAGATGTTAGATTTATGTGGAATTTAAGTCTAATGTCTCCTTTCCTCAAATGAATGATAATTCACATAGTTTCTCCACCAACCATAATGAATTATCCATCATATGTGAGGTATTTCATGATCTAATATTTGAAATTATACCATGGCAGTGGAAGACTATCTTGAATGATTCCTTTGGCCATGCCTTATGGAGTTTTTTCCAACTTAAAATAGGGTTCATTATCATCAATGACCATTTGAATTAGATCAACAAAACTCAAATTTTTAGCAACAACTACACCTTTTTTAGGAGTCCTTGAAATTTCACTTATCATAGAGGAATCCATAGGAATATGCTCACCTCAGACTACAAAATTATCCTCATCAAATTTTTCTAAAAATTCTTGGATAATGCTTTCTTGAAAACCTTGAAATGTTTTCAAAAAATTGAGCCATCCCACCATTTAAAAAATAACCCTAGTGGATTCTTATTATAATAGAGGTTCTACTAACTCTGGTTCACTTTTCTTCTTAGCCCTCATCTTCAAAGTTGTTCACAATAATCTTAGAAAATTACTTATCTGATGAAAAACTAAGCTAAAAATTACACAGAGTACTAAGCAAGTAAGTAAATTTGGGATATGATGTGGAAATGAATATAAATTAAGGTGGTATCACAAATCCATTTGGATCACATGAAGTTTTAATGAGGGATCACTTTTTGGGGTCAACATTAATGATGTGGGATGAGAGATCACACTTGGTGGCACTTGAAGTAATATTCATAATGATTTCCATATGAGATAATATCTTTTTTTAAATGTATTTGGAATACTTCACATCAAATCTTTAAATTTGGAGATGATAATGGATTTGATCACATCCATGTGGCATAAAAAAACTTATCCATATTGAAAAGTGTTGTACGCCTAATGGTCATACATGCAAAACATAAAATAAAAAGTGTCTAACATTTTGGGAATTATAATTATACCTCTAATATAAGTATCCATGTTTATATTCTAAAGTTTCCATGTTTCTTGTAAGGATAAATTTTTTTGAGAAGATAAATTAGCTGACATGATAACAATTCATGTTTATTGCAAAAGTTTTATCTAAAAAGTGTCATTTCTAGTTTTCACTTTTTAGTAGTTTTTTATTTTATTTTTTATATTTTTTCATTTATATGTATATATATATATATATATATATATATATACATATATATATATACATATATATATATATATATATATATATATATACATATATATATATATATATGTATGTATGTATGTATATGTATATGTATATGTATATGTATGTATATATATATATATGTATATATATATATATATGTATGTATGTATATATATATGTGTGTGTGTGTGTGTGTGTGTGTGTGTGTGTGTGTGTGTGTGTGTGTGTGTGTGTGTGTGTGTGTGTGTGTGTGTGTGTGTGTGTGTGTGTGTGTATTAAGGGAGGAGAACCACCATTTTTTGGTTTTTAACACTCCCCCTTATTGGTTGTCTGCTAAAAAGATCATTTAACCTTAGTGAAAGAACTAGGTTCTTCTACAAGGTCAAATTGGTATTGATTCTATTAAATTAATTATTCCCTACTGAGAGGTCTTCTATACACTTTAATTACATGACCATTCACCAAAAGTATCCTTTGGTCACCATTAATTCATTTAAGTTTAATAGAGCCATTAATTTGAATAGTTTTAATCAAGTATGGCCCCAACCATCTTGTCTTGAGTTTATCTTTGAAATGCTAGAATTTTGAATCAAATAGAAGTGCCCAATCACCTATTTGAAACTATTTATCTTTGATGGGAGTATCATGCCACTAGTTTTTATTCTTCTAAATCATGTTGATTTGAGTGAGTGCATCCATTCTTAGTTCATCTAGCCCATTCAATTTCATAATTATTTCTTTATGTGCTTCATCAAGATCAATTTCCATATTAAATGTTGTCTTTAGTGTCTACAATTCAAACTCTATTACCAACAAAGGTTTATTTCCAAACACAAGTTTATATAGATATAATCCTTTGGTAGTCTTCCATGTTGTACTATATTCCTAAACTAATTCGGGTACTCTGCCTAATTTTTCCTACTATTATTCACTATTTTTGTCAGAATGTTTTCAAGCTCTCAGTTCATGACCTCCTCTTACCCATTAGCTTGGGGGTGATATGGTGAGTATTTTTGGTGATTGATTTGGTATAGTTATATAGGAGCTATTATTATAGTTATATAGGAGCTATTATTGAGTGAATAAAAGAATATCAAAATCCTTTTTGTGAAACTTAGAGCTAGTCAAATGTCAAGTTTTAGAACCCAAATCATCCACAATAAATTATTTTTAGCTAAGTTTATATTTCCCCCTATTTATTGTTATTATTGGAAAGTCAATCAAGGTCAAATTCATTTACAAATTAGTAGATTAATTATTGTAATTTATTTAACTGATTTAGACATCTCATCCCCTGAACCAAACATAGGTAATTACACATGTAAGACCTAAAAGGTTAAATCATTTGGTGAACCCTTCTTACTTAGAGCATTGTTTCAAACCCTATCTTTCATTCATCCAAATTTTGTGAAAAAAATTTAGGGATACATACTTCTAATTTTTTTAATTTATTTTGACAACCTAGCTAATTAAAATCAAAATAATATTAAGGTTTCAATTTTTTTTACATCTAATTTAAATTATTACAAATAACACCCTAGATTAAAAAACCCTAACCTTAGACACACTTAGAGTTTGTATCCTTTTCTACTTATACTCATATTTTATTTCCAAAAATCAAAATTTAGATTCACATATCTTCTAATTTATACAATCATGATTATAATGAGATAAGAAATAACTTACTTTTTGTTGCAAAGTTTCATACTTTCATTTGCATGCTTATTCCATTTAATTCAAAATGAACTAAGGAAAGACATAAATACATGTATATATGATGATTACTATCAAATTCAATATTTATCATATTCCATATAATTTTATCTTTCTTCTATGTGCAAAATAATTAAGACATTATTCTTTAATCATATATACATATGCATACATGATATTTAAAATAAACTAAAATATCTTTCATGTTTCATTCTTTCTATATCATTTTATCTTTCTCCTATGTGTAATTCCATTAACAAGTAAACCCATACATGTATATAAGCTAACAACGTTGTTTCATGTTTTAGTGTCATATCTTATGTATAGGAAGGTTTCTCCTTCTCCTCCTCATCTCCATGAGGTTAATATTTAATTTACCTCTAACCAGGTCCATGTTATCATTCATCCATGAGATGAATAAGCCTATACTAGTGTCCCTAATCCCCATCCTCAACCTATTCATAGCTCTTCCCTATAGGGTATGTGGTTATATGTTCAAATAGAAACAACTATAATATGTACTTGTGATACTCTATATGATAAAATTATTAGTATAAACTAGATAGTTATAGGTTCAAAAAATAAAAATTAACTAATACATTAAAATATTACAACATTGGAAAAATAATTTACAAGATATAAATCATGTTTATACATCTTTAACTAGTCAATTTGTGGCAAACAATGTTACATATCAGAACATGAAATCATAAAAAAGTACATCTACAGCTAGTGATTACAAAAGCATTCAAAGGTCAAATAAGATTTTGAGTGAGACACTAAAGGAAATGATTAAAGCTAAGTTTATCAACCTACCTCCTCTACACCCAATGAGGAGATCTAAATATTTTTGTGCATATCATAGAATGCATGGGCCCCACAGTGACTAATGTTTAGCATTGAAAAGGAAAATACAACATATCATGGATACAAATGATTCACATGATGACACTTCATCTAAACAACATACATTTTCACATATACTAATTAAAAAAGGGTCAAATTTAGAAGCAATACAAAAATGGTAACCAAATCATAACTCAAAATAACAAAAGGTTCTAAAAGCACAATCATAATAATAAATAGTACAACAAGCACATATAAATCAAGAAAATCTACCTATCCAAAAGGAGGCTCAACATTTAATATGGTTTTTATTTGGTCAAAAGTATCTATAATAGTATGATTATCATGCTCAAGGTTTGGGCAAATAGGCCCAAGGCATCGCTTCTCCTATTCTAGAAGTTGATGATATTGGTCAACAAGGTTTGGGATTTATTAAACATCCTAAGGTACATTAGTCACAAATATAGTTTATCTAGGCAAAGAATCTAGATACATAGGAAATGTTATAGAAAGAGACACATTCTAAGTTGCACAGTCAAAATCATGTCCAGTCAACAAGCATTATCAAACAAGGTTTTATAGAAAAAAAGCCCTCACAACATAGTATGTCTATAATAAACATAGTTTCAAAGGGTAAAATAAAAATCAATCTTCCAAATAATAATTTATAAAGTTCAACTCCATAGTATCAATCAATTCCCTCAAGCACACCAGCTTATTATGATTTTGATGTGGAAGAGTATTATGATTTTGATGAGGAACAATACACAAATTCTTATTGTAACAACATTAAACTATCACATAGTAATCATGTTGTATGAGATATTACCATTCCCATTTTTGACATATGTCATAGTTATAGTTAGTATCCCATGAGACTTATTGGTTATTATGGTTTCTAACCTTGTACATACTTCCTTCTCTCTTGTTCCTTGTACATATTGTATTTTCATTTGCTTGTATATAGCTTATACTCATAAAACATAAAAATAATATAACATGTCAAAATATAAAATCATTCAAATGTTTTAAAAATCCAATTTTTCTATAGATTGTATGCATTACTTTGTTTACATTTCTACTACTTTATAAATAGTTCATATTTCCAGCTATCCCAGTATAGTTGGTTTTATCATACATATATGCTTCGCTTCTTCTTGTCAAGTGATTTTAGATTCTAGATAGGACTCTGGTCCACTGTATTGCTCCATATTAGCTATCATCTACCCATTGAAGGTATTTACACCAATCTAGGTTTATATATTACTACATCTACCCACTCGAGGGCATTTTCTACAAAGTTGCTTTAATCAAGTTTTATCTTTACATACTATACATTCTAGTTATACATTATTTAATCTTGATATTGATAATTATTATTTATTTCTGAGATTAGTTACTAACTATTAGTATTTAGCTTTAGTATATATGCACCCTAATATCTACATAGATATGTGTTACACAATTATACATGCTTTCATTTCTAGTTCCTAGATTAGACGTGTTTGTTTATTATACTTTACACATCTTCAAGGGCATTTGAATATGTTATTATTCCTTGTATTCTATACCATTTGTCTATTTATATGTCTTGGACATGTGTCAATGTATCTTGTGTGTGCTCTTTCATGCTTCTATATGTAGATATTTGAACATGTCCTTCTTTGTGTCTCTATGCCAAATTACTTTTTGTTTGCATATGTGAACATTTGAACATGTCCTTGTATGTCTTCATTATTAGATTTAGTGACATGTGCCCATGTCCCTTGTATTTTGGCCCTTTGGCATACCTTTTTTATACCTCATGTGATTGTATGTTTGCTTCTTTGTATGCTTCTACACCATGACACTTGTATTCCATTTTTACACACATGCACACACACACACACACCAATTTTTTTATGCCACGAGGAACCTCATGCATCTACCTATCCTACTTGGGAGCTTTGATGGATATCATGACCCATCCCCCTAGATAGTTACTCATATTTTAATATTGTTATACATTTATTACATCTATCTTGATACCCTTGTCTACTGCGAGATTACAACATATATATTACATTTTTTACTATTATTTAGATACATTTACATTCTAATTTTATGTTTGTATATTATATTGAAATATCATGCTTTGGATAATAAATTTTGTAGATTTAATTATTTAGAGGGAATTTCTTCCATAGATTTCACAACTAACCTCAAAAGAGGGGGCATTTATAGGGGCTGTCATAGAGATTAAGATCATATTTTTCTTTTCACAAAAACATTTCAACACACATGCTTAGTTGTATAAATCAGATGAATGGTATAATATAACAAAATAGAGGTTCCATAGTCAATTTAGACCACACAAATATCAAACCACACAACCATTAGCACCCATATTAGGACATTAGAACCATAGGGTGCTATTTTTCACTATAAGGTGCTACTATTTAATAGCCCCAATTTTAGGATAATCCAGATCATTCAAACTAGTACACCAAGTATAGTATAGATTTGCACAAATATAGTCATAAGTTGGTAGTTATGTTTACATTTAGCTCAAATTTAGTAATTATAATTTAGATTCATACTATTTATTCAGATTTGAGGGCATCATTCATGGCATTATCACTCATAAATTTTGATCAATACACAGATTTAGATATTACATACTTGATTTAGATTCAATATACTCAAATACCAAATTGGGGACATGTTAGTGGCACATAGTTTCCATATACTTAGATTTAGATAAGTTGATCAGATGGAATTAAAAACTCTATGACATTATCTATGTTATATACACTCACTATCACATTCTAAGTTATCACCAAATTCATGTCTTACTCCATCTACAATGGTTGGCATTCATGAGCGTCCCAAAGTTTCCTACTATACTCAAGTGGATGTAGAGATGAATACATAATTATATACTTTTAATACTTTATGCAATAAAGTTATATATGCATCTACTTCACATAGGGAGACATGATGGATTCATGGCCTACTTGAGTTATTAAGGCACCTACATGAGAGGCTTTGACACACTTACAGTCTTATCAAAACTATTCATAGATATCAAGATTCACCAAGTAGGGGTGGGTAATGATGGAGTCAAAACTGGATTGAGTTATTGAGCCACACATATTATGCAAGCCATCAACTCAATTTAAATTAGTCAATGATATGATCACTATACACATTCAGACACACATAGATTGTCACCAAGTTCATAAATTAGTTTGCATACCCAATGAGGTGTATTCATTCCTTTCCTCTCTCTATGCTTAATTATATCATTTCAACATAGTATTTTTCTTTTAATTATCTCATTAATAAGGACTAATTTTTTCATGTTTCTTTGTAGGACATTGATTTGGATCATGTTTTACATACGTAGACCTAGATTCACATATTTAAACTTAGCTACATTAGATTCACTTCCAAGGTAAGTCTAGGTATGCTTCTTTTTCATTTATACTAGTCATTTCACTTTGTTTTATTACTATAATAATTAGGGGGAAATGTAATCACCTAAAATTACTATTTAGATGATAAGAGTGTCGCTTGTGTTATATTATCCCTAGGCTTGTCATGGACCTATTATAGAGCCTTAGACTTACATTTCTATACATTCAATAGACCTTGTTCACTTACATCTAGTCAATATATAGTCTCTAAACTTTCAACTCTGATCCCAATCTAACTTTCCCAAAAGGCTACCAAAAGGACATTAATGCCACATTTAGGACACTACAAACACATGGCATTAGTGTCCACAAATAGGAACTATTGTCCTTAGCCCTATGTCTTCCCAATGGATACTTTTTCAAATGTGTGCCCCTTATAAGGTTGTCTTAAGCTCATTTTATTATCCAAATAAGCAAAAAACCTTATAAATACAAGTCTAATGCACTTTTATTCACTAGATGGAAAGAAAATGCAAAAATTATTCAAACCAAACACAAAGTTGCAAAAAATCAAGGCACATTATCCCTATTCTACCCTAATTTATACATACTACCATCTATAATAACCCTAAATCTATTTTGTAAGCATTCCAAATCTCAAGCACATTCAAGGAATCCAAGGCCACTCTCATTCTAGCATTCACTTACACATATATCAAGCACTAGGTGAGACAACTATATCACACTTGATCTCTCTTAAGAGTATTGGTATGCAAAAAACTCTATACATAGTGGGGTGTTGAGGATGTCCAATCCATCCTACTAAAACACTCAAATCTTTATCATACCACACTTGTAAAGAAAACTAAGATTTGCACATAAAATCAAGCTTTCCAGGTACAATACAAAGCTATAAGTTTCAGTCTCAGAGGAGTAGAACACATAGACATAGGCACAAGTGCTCTTAAAATATAGGAATAGTCCCATAAAGAGTAAATTAGTGCCATATCTTAGACACTACACATAAATGATGCTACTATTTAAACTAGGTGTTGTTGTCTAGTGAATAAACAAATATGAGAATCCTACTTGTGACACTTAGAGATATTTAAAACTCAATTTTTAGAACCCAAATCATCTACAATAGTCTATTTTAAACTAAGTTTATATTTCCTCTATTTATTTTTATTATGGAAAATTCAATCAAGGTCAAATTAATTTATAAATCAGTAGGTTAATTATTACAATTTATTTAACTAATTTAGACATATCATCCCTTAACTAAACATAGGTAATTATACATGTAAAATCTTAAAAGGTTAAATAATTATGATGATCATGATGATGACTTATTTGAGTTCAAATAGATCTAGTATCTAAAATTGGATGACCTCCCACCTAATCTACCATTTAATTATCCACATCTCATGGATGTGTTCTTGAGTCTATAGAGACATTACACTTTAATTGTACACTATCTAATTTATTTACAACATTTACTTGTATATAATTTATTTATTTATCAATCCTTATATATAGTTTAATTTTCATGTTTCTTGTATATAACTTATATCCAGAAAATACAAAAATAATGCAATATGGCTAAAAAACAAAAAAGGTCAAATACTTTCTCAAAAAGTAAAAATTATAAAATGTATGAATTGACATGTTTACATCTCATATATTTTTTTAGACACTACATATGTTAGATAACTTAATATAGATAATTTTTTTCATATATTCATGTTTCAATTATTCTTTTGAGTGTATATAAATTACTTTAAGACTCAAGTCCACTACATCAATCCAGATTTTCTACTATCTACCCACTGAGGGCATACACAAACATACATGAATTTTTAATTAGACACATTCACCCATTAGGGGCATCCTATATGTATACACATAATATTTTCAAAATTTTATTTATTAGTGACACTTTGTATCTTGCAATAACCCATCGAGTCTCAATATCTCTGAGTGCACACCTTAAGGGGTGCATCGAGAAAGGGGTGGGAAGACCATTGGTGTTTCGTAAGATTGTTGTCCTTTTTACCACTTTCCATCTACACACTTGTCTCCAAAAACCATTTACCTTGAGATTATTCTTCTCTATTTTACCCATTCCAAACATTTTTCATGCTTTATCTTCCTTGTTATTGCCTTGACCCCCTTTCACTAGTTGACTATTCTAGATTGATTGGGTTGACCTTGTATAGTTTTCAACCTCTAATTATTGTACAGGGTTGACAAGGTTGACATTGTACTATTTAGATATATTTTTCACTTGGAGTTTTGTTATCCCTTTGGTTGACCTAGCTTGGGACCTAGTGATTTACTTCCCAAAAACATACAGGGTTGATTGGGTTGACCCTGTACAACTAACATATTCAAAAGGATTTAGGTCAAGATCCATATATATATATATATATATATATATATATATATATATATATATATATATATATATATATATATAAGTTCATTTATAACCATTTGAATATAGAGAAGTGAAGAAGAATAAGTGAGAACTAACATCTACTTATTGACCATTCTACTTGAGGAATAAATCTTAGGGTTCCATAATTTATTTGGAGATACAAATCTTGTCTTGTGGAGAAGTCTTTTGGATGCATAGATAGGTTGTGTATCCTAGAGCTTAATTTTATTTATCATCTTTACATACCAAAATAATATCTTATGAATTAGCTTAGACAAAGGAGAGATTGAGGCTCGATAGGTTCATCTTCAAGGTAAGTATTACTAACTTTATTTCTCCTTTGTAAGATTAAATAGATAATGCATTTGTTCTTCTCTCCCATGCATCAGGATTCTATATACATTGGCATGGGTATATTTCTTCTATGCATGTTTATTTTAGTTTTTTTAATTTATAACCCCCACTTTGTGCCATAAGCTTTGGTGTGCACTATATTATATTTACTTTGTTGTTTATTAGAATATAGTGAACATTAAACCTAGGACTTTTTTAGGGTTGTTGCATGATTATGTTAGAAATCAGGCTTTAGAACCCTTCTTATCATGGTGTATTTTGACAAGTTATCCCCTTATTGAGTCTATAAGATACCCATATTACTCATGCTCCTGTTTAACAAATATATTCACAATCAAAAGTGTAGGTATGCTCTATCTTCTCTAATCCAAGATTGATTTATAGACATGATGAATTTCTAATTGCATACATTCTGGTGAACTTGATGTGAACTAAAAATTGTAGGATTTGTTCACCTTATTTCATTCTTTCATTATTTTTATCATATATTTTCGATACTAAGTCGACTACATCAACCCAACTTTGACTTCTTTGTGTAAATTTTCAAGTTCAGGTAACTAGATTGACCCTGTTAACCTAGTATAGTTTTTAAGACTTTTAGACATCCATTCCAAAATACTAAGTTGACCTAGTTATCATGTATATTTTTAAGCACTCAATAGTAGGTTTTTGCAAATCTTGATTGACCCAATTGACCTAGTTAGTAGAATTTTCAAGCACATATCAAGGTTCTTGAATAGCAATCTTCATTCTCTGTATATCTAATCCACCAAGGTTCCTTTCTATCTCTATTTTTTTCTTTACAATATTTCCTTTTAAAATTCATAGTCTTTAAAACTACCCCTACAAAGTCAATTGGATCAACCTTATCAACCCAGTTATGTCTTTTATGTGCTATTTAATAAACTGGGTTGGCTTTGTCGACCCTATTCATTTTCAAACATTGATTTCATAGTATAAGTTTGACCCTATTCTATATTATTTGCATACAGTATTGAATATATCAACATTGTACCTTGTTTTAAAGTTCTAATTAACCTTATATGCTAGTAATTAATTCACACTATCTTTTCTTATTGCTTACATGCTTAGAATATATCACATAGTTTAATTAGGTGATTTTTAATTAATAATTTAGTTTCACTATTTTATATTTTATATACACATGACCAAATCACAAAATCTAAATAAGCATTTTAACATTTGACTACCCAAGGCCAACCTACTTATATTTCATCACAAGGGGGAAGCCAAATTGATCTTATGGTCAAGTACAAAGTGTGGTTAATGGTATATTCTATATAAACACCATTATAATTATGGTGTGTGAATTTAGGGGTTGGAGCCAATACCAATCCTATATCATTACCTTCCCAGGTTACCTAAATCCATCATTAGACTACCTTCTAGTTCCTTGATTATAGATAACTTCTCATAACATTTAAAATCATATTATAATAATATAATACACATTCAAGTTGACCAATTAGTTAGCTATTTACTTTACAAGTTGATTTTTCATCTCTTTGCTCAATTGTATTTTGTATTGTAAAAACTTGCATTAGCCAATGTTGATGCAAGGTTTTGTGTTGTGTGCTTTAATTAGATTGGCTAACATTAATACAATTGAATGTTTTTTCCCTTTAGTTATTTATTTTAAAATTACTTTCAAAATTTATCTTATTTAAATTCACAATCTATTATAGGATTCTTAATTTTCCCTATCTATTGTATTGGATCAACCCAGTCAACCCTATACCTTTTTTCTAGCCTCTGTTCACTATACTAGATCAACCTAGTTAACCTTTTACTATTTTTAAACCCTATTTAATCATTTTGTATCATCTATTTATTTTCCTAGATTGACCCTATTAACCCTGTACTATTTACAAACCCTATTTCTATGCTAGTCAATCCAATCGACCCTTTACTATTTCTGTCATTTCTTTTTTCCTTACTTTCTTAGCTCTCTTTCCTTCCCTTCATCATGGGATTTTTGCTTGATGAAAATACTCATTTATAGTCAACAAACATGATTAATTTTACAAAACCTCATAGGGTTTCCCATAGACAAAGTAGGGCTCCTCTCTTGGATGTTAGTAATGTTCATATTTCCACTCACATAATGAACTATGGGACCCCTCCTAATACCTCTTCATAGATTAACCCTCTATATTCATTAGAAGACCAACTTGAATTAGAGTATACCCTTGAAATGTTCTTCTTTATCTATGAATTTCCTCAACATCATGGAAAATATCCTTCTACCATTTACAATTTTATGATTAGTGGTCAATCTGAAGAGTCTCATTCACTTACTCCTACATTCTAAACTAGATTTGGGGTTACAACTTTCTTTGATTCTCAGTCTCTTCCTTTGATTATGAATCCTTCTCATACCATGACCTCTTATTCTCTAACTTCTTCCACCTCCATGCCTAGTATATATACTTACATGGTAGGTTCTACATCTAGTTAGCCTCTCATAAGATCCACTATCATTAATCCTTCCACTAGTGCATCATTTACTACTTAAGGTAATCATGCTACTAGTTCTTCTTCTTCTTAACCATTGATTATTCCATTTTTTTCTACACAAGAAAAATTTTCCACTAGTGCCTCACATTCTCAAAATTCTTCTCAAGCTCATATCAAAACCAACAGTGATACCCAAGACAATAATACCACCTCTAATTTTTTTAATAATGCTAATCAAACACATAAAATATTGTTAAAAAAACTCAATCAAATGAATACCTTTAAATCTCATAACACAAATCATATGATGAGAATGCAAAACCACCTTCTCCATATTCAAACTCATCCTCAACCAATGGCTTGGGACACACATAAACAAAATGTTCCCCCTCCTCCTCTTTTATATTCTCAAAGAAATATCATCCCTCAACCTCCTTTGGTCAACAAAACCATTAAGAATATCCAAAATAAACCTCTCACTAATATTATTTCCAACATTGATTTAGGAGGCATCACACCTACAATTTATTATAATGGATAAACTGATCCCACCCTTCACCTTAAAACATTTAGAAATATTTATGAGGATTGGGTCAAATTGAACACCTTTACAGCTACCAAAATCTTAGCCAAAAATCTCATAGGTGATGCCTTGTATAGGTAAAACCAACTTAGAACATATTCCATTACTATTTGGAGGATTTAGTGAATGATTTAGTTCAAGAATTCCAAACTAGTGATCTTCACAAAAATACTTTGGCCCACTTTATAAATTGCAAACAACTTGAAAATGAAACTAATCAATATTTTATTAAAAGGTGGATAACTTTATCAATAAAATGTGAACATAACATGGCTAATGACAATCTTTTCCATATCTTTACCGATGCTCTTTTTCCTAAACTTTAATATCAGTTCTGCACTCTCTCTCTCCACATATATTGGAGGAGGATTTTTGACCGAGAAAAACATCAATATTTATTTCTGTGTCAATTTGATCCACCCCAACATTATGTGGGTCCTCATATCTTACTTAAGAACAAAAATCACAATGTTACCAATGATGATGTTATAGATTCTTATGACACCATTCACAATGTTCAAGCTATCATTCCTACCCGTTTATCAAAACTATCTCCTCCTTCTCAACAATATACCAATCCTCACTTATCTTCACCAAATAACATTAATGTTCATAAAAATTTATCCTTAGCTGAATTTCTTAAGCATATACCTAGGCATCTTCCATGATAACTTGACCTACCCGTCCTATGAAATCTTGGTATGATCTTAACAAGTTTTGTTGGTTTCATGCTATTTGGGGTCATTCTCATGATACTTGTAGACAAATTCATAATTTAGCTATGGTATTTCTTCTTGTTCCTAATTTTGATCATGATGATATCATTTAAAAGTATCAACAAGCTTATGTAATTGATTTTAAGGATTATAAATCACATTATAAATCTCAAGCCTTGAACCAAGCTAATGCTCATTTAGCTATCTACAAAGACCCTCTTCCTAATCATCAACCTATCTAAGACAATTGAGATAAATCCACCCCTTCTACCAATAATGTAGAAAGTCTTATTAAACCACTTTCAAATAAAATGTGTTTAAAATGACTAATATGTGAAGGGTGGTTGCTTTTATTGATTCCCAACCTATCTATAATCCTCCTTCAGCTAGAACATATCATGTTATCCAAGATTCTTCCCCAACTCATTTAAATGAGTTGGGGCAAGATGATCTTATGAATTTTGATGATCCAATTTCAGATTCTCTCTTGGATAACACATCCCATTCTATTTCTACCACTCTTTTATCATCTTCTAACACTAATGATACTCACATTTCTACTAATACTTCTTCTACCAATTCTCAAAATGAACTTAAATTAACTAATTCATAATCACAACATAATTTACAACCTTGTTCTACACCTTCTTATTCTTACCAACATAAATTCTAATGGACTTCAACTCCTCATTCTAAGGACCTCCTTAATCATTATGCACCTATATCTAAGAACGTTATTATGGGTTATGATGAGTGGGATTCCATCATAGAACTCATTCATCTCTTATCCCAGCTTCTATTCCTTGACCTTATGATGAATTCTCCACATCATATAAACCATCTTATAAAAACTATTATTTTAAATGAATGTCCCTCATCCTCCCCTAATAGGATGGGAGAGATCCTTATCTGGATCTGAGGATAGTATATTTCAATAATGTGAAGAGATGTCTATCAATGTTGATGAAACTATGGACACTTCTCTTTCCTTAAGATTTCCTATAGATTATATGACTCTTGATGATATTTTACTTCATACAAATTATCCTCAATTATTCATTAGTGTTCAAATAAGTGATATACAATTTTAAAATGCATTTATTGAGGAGGGTTCTGGCACCTGTATTGCCTCTCTCAACTTCATTAAAACCCTTAGATATTCAGAATGCAATCTTAAGTATACATGTAACATCTTCCAAGGATATGATAGAAGGAAAATGCCTCCTCTAGGTTGTGTGTGGATTCCCATAACCATCCCACCTATTACCATTTTAATGAAGGTGATGATATTTAACTTTCCCATTTCTTATAACATCTTTTTTTGCTAGGTTGTGGACTCATCATATGAGAGTTATTACTTCTTCTTCCTATCAATGTGTTAAATTGCATCATAATGGAGCAATTTATAGTATTAAAGGTGATGATAACCCTTTGAATTTTTAACAATTCCAAGACCGTGGTATCTTTAATATTCCTACTCTTAAACCTTTGCCCAACATTCTATTCCATGAGTCCCAGTGTCTTAATTTTTCCATTAATTCAATGTGAGGGTAAAATGGACATCCCAAACTCATTAGGAATATTCCTCCTAACCTCTTGGATTTTTATGATGATGATCCCAATGATATTAACCTAAATATTAAACATTTTGATCTCTCACCTCACCTCATCTTGTAGCTTCCTACTTCCTTGCAGCCTCATTCTCGCAAGACTCCTTGCAATGATATTCCCATAGTCTTGACCAAGACTCAAAATTATATTCACCAAACTTCCTTAGATGACAAGGTCATCCCTACTTGTGTCATTTATATTCACAACCTAGATTATGATGATGGTTATTCCCTAGATGATTTGTTCTTAGTTAGTCTTGTAGAAGCCTGTGATGCCAAGATTGTATGTTCTTATTCTTCTTTACTTGACCCTTTTTATGTATCTTCATGTCTTCCTTAATTTATAGTTCCTAATTTTAGTATTTTCCTCTATATAATAGTGTAGATATGGCACCAACACCTCTAGTTTTTTAGGATATTTATAGGATTATGCTCATGGATCATGTTATGATCTAGCTTTGTTGTTTTACTAGGTGCCCTGATCATCATAGTTGGTTTACTCTTGAGATTAGTGTAACCTTTCTTGGACCTTCTATAGATCCTTCTCCTCCCTTAGTAGATCCCTTATCATAGCCCATTCCTAATCTTATTATATCAGATCCCATTATTTCTCCAATTATAGTTGAGCCTTTTCTCACTCCTACTCTTGCTGAGCCTACCCCTGCTTCTCATCCCATTGCTCCTTTCTTGGATCTTAGTTCCATTTATCCTCCATCACCACCTTCCCTTGGTGATGGTTTGATTACCTTGCCTTAAATGGATATATTTCCCACCAAATTGGATGATGAGTCTTCTCTAACTTCTTCCACTCTTGTTACACATGCTTCTATGAGTATTTCTCCTAGCACCACTCATGAGTGTATTTATTGCTTCCATGGGATAGATAATGATTCTTCTACCCATTATCACAATTTGTGATAATATATTGATACTTTTCATCCTTACTTTCCTTCCTTAGACAAATCCATGCCTCTCCTGAAGATTCTACCTAAATATATACCTAAGTATGGTGAGACATATTATCTATGGCAGTGATTTAGCACCCATCATAGTGATCATTGTCACATACTTTAATAATACCTTAAGGATCACCTTATAGCTATTCCTAAACCTACTTAAATTCCTCCCATAGGTCATCCCCATAAGAATTCTTCTCCTTCTTATCCCATGGCTCCACCTCTAGTGGTTCCATCCCCTCCTATGGTCCCTTTGTCACCTTTTATGTCTCCACCCATGATTATTTCACCTATGAACCTTCCCTCACATGTGGATCCTTCTCCACCAATGATTATTTCATCTCACATAGATCCCACTCCCATGCATTCTTCTAAGCATCCCTTGCTTGATTTCCCTTATCAAAATGATCCATTGATTATTCCTCTTTTTTTAGTTGAGGATATTAGAAGAGAAGTATTTTCTTAGTTTTTATTAAATATTGACAAGACATTAGCAATAGTTCATATCTAGATTCATAAATATTTATTTGATGTCTTGGATAATGTGTTTGGGCTTATTTATCAATACTTATGAACACATGTATGGTGCCTTTGCATTTACATTTTACCTGGACATGTTCTCAAATTTTATTTTTATCTATCTGTTATATCATTTGATGTCATGTCAAATTCATATTTTTCTTATATAGTGATTTTATATTTTGTACTATATCTTGCTTATATTTTCATTTATATTTGCATATGATTGTATTTATTTATCTTTTCTTTCTTGAGTTTTTCTCAAAACTCTCTTCTTGTTTCTTCTTGATTATTTTCCTTCTTATCTCTATTTTTCACAGATAATTATCATTATGACTTGGTTATACAAACCCTTTTCCCTTTGGTCCTTGTCTCCTTTTATAATGTGATCAATTAATAAATAATGTATCTCATTATAATTTTATATCACCAATCCACCTTTGGATCTCCTTTTTCCTTTCTTCCTTTTTCACAAACTAAGCATATACATGGTTGAGACTTGAGATCATATGCCAGTTCATTGTTAAGGCTAAAAGTCCTATGTAGTATTTATCTTTGGTCACTTAGCTTTCTTTAGCCTTATCCTAAATCTCATTCATGTGTATTAAAACATCTCTCATGATTTGTCATTCTAAATACATATGGAAGAGGAATCTTAAAAATCCATAAAATGTTAAAATCCAAATCATTTTATAAAAGGCAATGATATAAAAGGCAAAAATATTCTTAAAAGTTAAATCACACTAAAAAACATGATTAAAATCACATACCCTTCTTATATTTGAAGATAAAACTCCACAGTTTGACTCACAATAGAGTCAAGGTCCTTTGGGGTGTAGTAGGCCAAAAGATTAGAAAAGGAGAATAAAAAAACTTTAAGTTCTACCTACTTTATCATGCAAGTACCCAATATTTACAGTAGAAGGCTTGAGGAATGGGTAACATGTCATGGGAAGGTAGGTAAATTTTACCTTTTCTTGTAAACATCTACCTTTATGAGTTGATCTTATTAGCATGCTTATATGCCTATAAAGCATTGTGTCTATAGCGAACATGTTTCCTTTGTACATTGATGGTCACTAGTCACTTAGTGTCTTCTCATGTCCTTAGTATGCCTCTTGTTTCTTAAGGTCTTCTTATAAGATGCCTAAATATTGATTTTTACACTCCCTTTTTCATTCCCTATATTCCTCATATGTCTTCTTGAGAAATATAGTTTTATCTACTGATCACTCCTCTTGGTATTTCATTTGTGAGTTGTATTATAAGACCATGGATAGGACCTGACATTCCTCACAAATTACCACTCTTTTTATTAATATTACCCACATCCTTTATTACCTATTTTTTCTTATTTATTACACTCCAATGATGTTCTCTTTGTGAGTTGTAGTGTAAGACCGAGGATAGGACCTGACATTCCTCAAAAAAAAATTAAATAATACAAGTCACAAACAAAATTACATGTGTCAAATATGAGATAAGATGTGATTGATTATGAGGTTACACATCATTAAGATGCTTCCCAACTTGATTTAGTGTGTTTTATGCTTCCTTAATTTCTCTTTCACTTTTTATCTTCTTATTTCTGAGTGTATGTAAGAATACAAAAATTTCTTGAATTTTTCATACTTCCTAGCTTGAATTAGTGTGATAAATTTAAGACCAATATTTTACCAAATTTTTCTCTCTTATACTTCCCAACAAGATTTAGTATAATTGATTGACTTAATTTAATTTTTTTTATACCATTTGTACCCTTTTACATACCTTCCATTTTATTACATTGTTTTCATTCTTCCTAACATTATTTAGTATGATTTTACTTGTTTCAATTTGGTGCAAAAATATTTCACTTTGGTTTAAGAACAAATTCCTCTTTTACCATCTTGTTTTACAATCCCTTAGTTCATTATAATTAGTCATTTTCTTGTTATTACACATTTCCCAACTTGAAATAGTGTGTAGTACATTTTTTATTGATTATATTTTACCAAGTCATATATTTCCTATAGCATATACAATAATGGTTAATTACATGTGCTAGAAATAAATATATACACAATCAACATTATTATGCCTAAATGATACATCGTGTGTGTGTGTGTGTGTGTGTGTGTGTGTGTGTGTGTGTGTGTGTGTGTGTGTGTGTGTGTGTAATGAGTTATTGATATAACAAGTAGAATTATAAATAATGCTCTAGCTCTAAGGCTAAGATCTATCATGTCTATCTCATGGCCTAGCCATGCTACCTATTAAGGCCTCAGTTTGACTCCTCAAAATAGTATGATATAAAGAGGTTGTCCAAGATCTCAATCCCTATACATATCCTTATAGGTGATCTACCTATGCCTGTGCCTATACCAACTAGGTCAGGGTCATTTTATGTGCCTATGTCATCTACATCATTGTAGCCAAATGTGCATCTCCCTCCTCTACCAAGGCCTATCATTATTGTATCTCACCTAAACCCATCTCTATTGGTGGCTACATCCTTTTTATCTATGATTTTATTTACCTCACTGCCTCCCCTACTAATCTGAACTAGCTTACCTTAGCTTGGGTAGATGGTACACTAGGGTCCTCTAATGAAATAAGGTCATACGACTATAGAGTCTCATCTAGGATGTCATGGAGTGATCCCATTAAAAGGGACCGCCATCTCTCTTCCTCCTCCTTAGCCACTACTAAAAAATCACACCTAGATAGATACTGTTGGTTGAATATTTTATCGATCAGCGTACTGATAAACAAAATAGGTCTGATCAGCCAAAGTAGGAAGATTAGTCATCCAAATGTGTAGTTTTACCACATCATAAGGGGACTGATCTCTCCTCTCATCAAGGGGAGGTTCCCTATAGATAAGCTATATATATATATATATATATATATATATATATATATAGAAAATAATACTCAGGGGTAGGACAAACCATCCATCTCTCTTTTTTCAGAGATGATGTGTGTGGATCAAAGGAAAAACTCAAGGGAAATGATAGAAATCACTCCTCTTCTTTCAAAAGTACTATTTAGCAAGCCAAAAGAATACTCTAGGTAGTAACGGCAAAATGTAACAAAGGATGGAATAACTAGCAAATCGAGATGCAGCACAAAATCTCCACCTAAATTGCTCAAGAGTAAGATATGAAGGACAATGAGGGCACAAAGTCACCCCAAGGTCCTTTACATAGAAATGAAAAGAAAACACACTCAAAGGCAATTATGGGGGCATAAAGTCTCTCCATAGTTGATTCTTTAGGATAACTTTCTGACTAATAAATCAAGGAAAAAGACATAAGAACAATTTCCTCAACAAAAAAGATATCACAACACAAAGTCTGAAAAGTCACTTGCTTTCTTATTCTAGTAACAAAATATGATCAGCAATCTGAGCTCAAAGTCTCAGTAATGCCTTACAATTTGGGCAAAGTTTCATTCTAATTGAAAAAGAGATATCTTCTTTACGATAGAAGAGAGTTCCTTATATCACCTCTTCAAGAAGGACTTGAGAATAGTAATACATCATGTTGCATTGGAATCTGTTAAGAAGATAGGCTAGAACTTAGGGGAATTTTACCCATTTGATTTTATCAATTCAGGGAAACAAGTCACGCTTATTGAAAGTTTGCAACTTTCAATGTCCACCTGGCGATCTAATCTTATCTTCATCATTCCTCCTTTTCTAGTTAATTGAATCAGGTCCTAGATTTAGTTTGATTTTATGTTCCTTCCCCACTTTTTGTTGGTCTTGGCCTTGAAATCTATGAATGTATTATGGTCTGTATGTTTAAAGGATCAATAGCTAGTTCACTGTGTTGAATTTGATGTTTTCAGGCACATCATTCCTTTGTCCTCTTTCAGGTTTTCTATTTGGCACTTTTTTGGATTGAACTTGCCCTTTTGGGCCTTAAGAAATGACCCATTTTGAGTCGAGAAGAGCCTCCCGCAAGGGTATCTACCCTTCGGGTAGTCTTCGAGTGTCCCTTTGGCTTCAGGAAGTGTCTTCAAATTGGCAGTCAAGAGTCAACCGCAAGGGTCCCTGCCCTTCGAGGTCCTTTGAGAAACTCTTTGAAATTTGGTGATGAACCAATTATTGAACCATTCCATTGAACCACGGCTTTGAATCATTCTATTGAACCAAGGCTTTGAACCTCTTGTTGAACTTGCCTTTGAACCATGTGTTTGAACTAACCGTTGAACCAAGTTTTGGTTAAATGGTTCAAACAAAGCCTTGAACTGATTGACAAATTGTTTGATTGAACCAAAGGATGAACTAAAGCATTGAACCACTTGGTTGAATTGATACATTGAACCATTTGACGTCGAACCAAAGGATGAACCAAATGTTGAGCCTGCTACTGATGCTTGCTGATGGAGATTTATGTTTGAACCAAGGCGATGAACCAATTCCAAAAATGACCAATTGTTAGAAACCAATTCTTTTGATTAAACCCACTTGTAGAAGCCATGAAGCCTGAAAAATGAGGAATTTGAATGCCCAAGACAAATTTTGAAAAGGGAAGAGACAATTTTGGTCTATAAGACCAAAATAGATCAAATGTTATCCAAAAAATGAGTGATATTTTTGGGGGACAACAGTTGGCTCTAGTTGGGGAACTTTTGTCAATTGTAAAATGAATTGAAAGGAGTAAAATCTAGAATCTCTAGTGTCTTCAAGTATGCCATTGGGTTACGGAGTCATGCTACCCAGAAATGAAAGGCATTAAAAATGGAAACAAATAAAACAAAATAGAATTAAAAACTATACAAATATACATATATACATATGCAATGATCTGATACTTCAAGAATTGAATTATTTTAGATGCTGCTTCTTTAGAGATAGTGAAAATAGTGTGCCATCTTGGTAAACTAGCAAGAAGACATTTTGTCCCCAGAATGACGGGCGAATGGAGCTCTTCACCAAGAAACCAATTTTTTGTGTCTTCCTCTTGGTCTTTCCTTTGTTTTGCTCTGTGGTAAGATGTGGTCTTCAAACTGAAAAACATAACTCCTTGCTCTCCATATGAAAGGTTCCTTTACCTGATTTTGATTTGCAATAGCATGGTCCATTGCTATAATTGGTTGTTCTTCTGGTCTAGTTTAGCATATGATTGGATTATCCATATCAAACTCTTGACAAACTATCAGATTAACATCTCCTTTGATGTGAAGGAGTTTGACTTCTTCATCTTAACCAATCTTCAATTTAAGGAATAGAGATTCACATCTAGCTATGTTGTTGGTGTTGCTGACTTGCAAATTGCATGAAGGAAGAATATCTCCTTGAGGAGATATCAACATAGTTCTAACTTCATCATTTGTGGAAGAATTGTTGTCATCATCAGAAGCTAATCTCCTATCAAATTTCTCTTCATTAGAGATGGAAGATCCTTCCTTGTTTATACTGCATCCTACCAATTCTCCTAAAGTCTTGTTTGGATCAATTCTTGGATTTTCAGCTATAGGACTTTCATCTGCAGAAACATGAACATCCTCTATGGTAAAGAAATAATTACCCCTACCTAAAGACTCAGACAAAATTTGTGCTATAGGGGTTGATGTTTGGGTGACCACATATTTTGTCTCAAATAGGTCCGCATCTAGTTCTCCATCAATGTCCAATTGCTTAGGATTGACTTACAGGGATTCAAACTCAGCCATTTGAATTTTGGATTCCTTAACATGATCAATCACATCAAATGACTGGAATGGATTTGGAAGAGAGGATGGGAGTTCATCCTTTTGATTTATAGGAGGGGAAGGACTGGTTTGTGAAGTTGAAGTAGAAGGTATAGAGATGTTTGATGTACTTACTTCTTTGGTAATCACTGGGTCCTTTGATTGAAAAGGAAGATGGGTTCTCTACTCAGTAATTGAAATTATTGTTTGGGGTCACTCCTCTATCTTCTCTTCGTTGGCCTGCTGGGCTGACTAATTTTGGGACTGGGTGAATACTGCATATGATCCTTTGATTGCTTCACCTTCACTTCTAGATTCATCTTGGTAATTTAGGAAACCAATGTGGGAGTTTCCAGTTGATTCTTCTAGATCCTCCCTGAAGAGATCAGTGCCATTTTCTTGCTCTAACTCAGGTTGGAAATAGGAAACATGCTCTGTTTCTAGATATCCAACTATCAAGTTTGTTGGAGGTGCTTTAAAGGTAGGATTCCTCTATGGAGGAAGAAGATGATTTTGTTACCCTTGACTTTCGGCAGTGTTGCCTTGATATGGCTGATTAGGGAATGTCCTCCTTGATATATCTTTATATAAAGGAGTAGAAGACATACTTTGTGCCATTTGCCTTTTCAAGGTTAGCAATTCATTTGCCAGCTTTTGTACCATTAGATCAGTGGTGCCTATAGATGTATATTCAAAAAAAGATGAGGATCTATTTCTATTTGGATCTCTTCTTATCTTCCCTACTAAGATGAGATCATCTTCTACCTTAGTGGCCAAAAGTTGAGCTGCAGCAAGATCTATTTGAGAAGCAAGTCTCAAAATAAAACTGACTTCAGGTAACTGAGAATTAATGAAAAAGTATTTGAGATTCTCAGCTATAGGTCGAGCTATTACAGGGATTCTATTTCTCAGTTTGTCAAATTTGGCTATGAAATCCCTCACAGGCTCATGAGGCTCTTTCTTCATCTGAGTGAGTTGGGCCAACAAGACATGTGCATCTTCTATGGGCTTAAACCTTGCTTCGAACTTGGCTTTACGTGTATTCCAATTAGTCATTAATCTAGCTTGTAGATGGTAAAACCAGTCTACAGTAGCACCTTGTAGTGTCTCCACAAAAAGCCTGAATGCCACATTTAAATTCCACCCCTATCACAGCATAGGCTATGGTGAAAGCTATAATGTGTTCATTAGGATGAACCTACCCATCACCAAATAATTTGGGGAAATTCTTCCTTAAACTACGTGAAAGATCATGTAGAGGTGGAGTCAAATTGAGTGGGCCAAATGAGGTACCCCAGGGGCCTCGAACTGACATGATCAGATTATGAACAATAGGGATAACACATCTAAATGGAGTTTCTAGATTATAGGACAAAAATGGAAAATAAACTAGCCTTGCCTCAGCTTAAAGCTTGAGGCTTCAAAATGCATTTTCTTTCCTAGTAGCTTTGGTTTTGTAGACCAAATAATATAATGGAGATGGATGAAAATGGTAAGGCTATAAATGGATAATGGGTAAGACATGAAACAGAGTTGCCAGAGTCTGTAATGGATAAGGGTTATAATGATAATGGGTTATATTCCCCAGCAGAGTCACCAAAAACTATTGGTTGAATATTTTGTCGATCAACATACTGATAAACAAAATAGGTTTGATTAGCCAAAGTAAGAAGATTAGTCATCCAAATGTGTAGTTTTACCACATCAGAAGGGGACTAATCTCTCCTCTCATCAAGGAGAGGTTCCCTATAGATAAGCTATATATATGTATATATATATATATAGAAAATAATACTCAGGGGTAGGATAAACCATCCATCTCTCATTTTTCAGAGATGATGCATGCCAATCAAAGGAAAAACTCAAGGGAAATGACAAACAACACTCTTCTTTCAAAATTATTATTTAGCAAGCCACAAGAATACTCTAGGTAGTAACATCAAAATGTAACAAAGGATGGAATAACTAGCAAATCGAGATGCAGCACAAAGTCTCCACCTGAATTGTTCAAGAGTAAGATACGAAGGACAATGAGGGCACAAAGTTGCCCCAAGGTCCTTTACACAGAAATGAAAAGAAAACATACTAAAAGGCAATTATGGGGGCACAAAGTCTCTCCATAGTTAACTCTTCAGGATACCTTTCTAACTAATTTCACTAATCTTGCTTGTTGAATTAAAGGAATAGAAAATAAATCAAGGAAAAAGACATAAGAATAGTTTCCTCAACAACAAAGATATCACAGCAAAAAGTCTGAAAAGTCACTTGCTTTCTTATTCCAGTAACAAAATATGATCAACAATCTGAGCTCAAAGTCTCAATAATGCCTTACAATTTGGGTAGAGTTTCATTATAATTGAAAAAGAGATATCTTCTTGACAATAGAAGAAAGTTCCTTATATCACCTCTTCAAGAAGGACGTGAGAATAGTAATACATCATGTTGCGTTGGAATCTGTTAAGAAGATAGGCTGGAACTTAGGGGCATTTTACCCATTTGATTTTATCAATGCAGGGAAACAAGTCGTGCTTATTAAAAGTTTGCAACTTTCAATGTTCACCTGGTGATCTGATCTTATCTTCACTGTTCCTCCTTTTTTGGTTAATTGAATTGGGTCCTGGATTCAATTTGTTTTTATGTTCCTTCCCTACTTTCTATTGGTCTTGGCCTTGAAATTTATGAATGTATTCTAGTCTGTGTGTTCAAAGGATCAACAACTAGTTCATTGTGTTGAATTTGATGTTTTCAAGCATGTCATTCCTTTGTCCTCTTTCAGCTTTTCAATTTGGCACTTTTTTGGATTGAACATACCCTTTTGGGCCTTAAGAAATGACCCATTTTAAGTTGGGAAGAGCCTCCCACAAGGGTATCTACCCTTCAGGTAGTCTTCGGGTGTCCCTTCGGCTTCAAGAAGTGTCTTTGAATTGGCAGCTGAGAGTCCCCCACAAGGGCCCCTGCCCTTCAGGGTCCTTCGAGAAACTCTTTGAACTTTGGCAATGAACCAAATGTTGAGCCATTCCATTGAACCATGGCTTTGAACCATTCCATTAAACCAAGGCTTTGAACCTCTTATTGAACTTGCCTTTGAACCATGTGTTTGAACTAACCGTTGAACTAAGTTTTGGTTCAACGGTTCAAACAATGCCTTGAACTGATTGATGAATTATTTGATTAAACTAAAGGATGAACCAAAGCACTAAATCACTTGGTTGAACTGAGACATTGAACCATTTTACGTCGAACCAAAGGATGAACCAAACGTTGAACCTACTGCTGATGCTTCCCGATGGAGATTTCTATTTGAACCAAGGTGATGAACCAATTCCAAAAATGACCAATTGTTAGAAACTGATTCTTTTGATTGAACCCACCTGTAGAAGCCGTGAAGCCCAAAAAATGAGGAATTTGAATGCCCAAGATAAATTTTGAAAAGGGAAGAGACAATTTTGGTCTATAAGACCAAAATAGTTTAAATGTTGTCCCAAAAATGAGTGACATTTTTGGGGGATAATAGATATTAAATCACTATTATATCTCAAAATATTTATCTATCACTAGTCTCTATTTAAAATGAAAACATAAGAAATAATTTAATCATCTTTATTACCTATTTATGTTTGAATACCATGGTCTTTCTATCTATGTGACCACCTAGCATAGTCTCTCCATCTACATGGCCTTTTAGAATCTCTTCTATAGGTTACCTTCTCAGCTCAAATCTAACTATCATGGCTCATATCCACCTCAACCTACACTTGAGTGGCCTCTTTATCATGTAGCTCTCCTCTAGTTCACCTACTAGGTCATTAGGGATGGTCATAATCTTCACTCTTTACTAATCCTCCTACCTCCATTGATATCATGTCTTTAGTGGTCATAGATCATCTCACTATAGAACTGGTGGTGTTTATGGTGCCACTACCTCTATACCCCTCTCTTCCTACTCTACTCCTTATCATGGTCACCCAGTCCATGGTCACTCATGACATGGTTTGAGCATTAGACTTATCACTAATGGCCCTAGTCCCCTCCTCCCTCATAACTCTCTCACATTCCAAGCCCACTTCTCAAGCATCAATATCAGTGCCACTAAATGAGGTAAGCCCATCTATCTTAGTTTCTATACCACCAAATGTGGATCTCTCCATTAGGTGTAGTGTCTAACCACCTCTATCCTTGATTTAGTTTGTGTACCTATGTCCCAGCTTAGCCATGTAGTCTCTATGTGTCCATATGGCTACCACACTATGTTTGCACATCCTACCATCTATAATGATGGCATGTGGGGCACAACTCACACTACTTGGTCCTCTCTTCATCTCCACACTTGAGGTGACCTATCATCATCCATATGAAGCAACCTAACTAGTTCATACATAAGAAACCTCTCATATATCTAAGCCATTGGTAATATGATCAGTGCTATCAACTTTTACCCTTTGATAAACACCTCATACATATCATGTATGAGCTAGACCCAAATAATATAACTGAGATCATATAGTACTACCTCTAGGATCATCTTGGTTAAGGCTACCATGAATAGTGGTACCTTATCATCAGACTTATGACATAACACTTGCTATGTCACAAGCCCTATCATAGCTTTCTAGATATTCAAAATCTATGGTGTATATATATTGAACATGTTAACTCTCCTACCCACCAATATCATCTCTGAGATTGTAGTTCACATGGCTAAGGCTCTCCTCTCCTCCATGTTATTTGGTATAGATATAGTCATTAGTGTTCTTACTATCAGTAGCCCTAGGATAGCATGTACATACTCCAAAGTGATAGCTACCTCTACCACATCTACATCCACCTCCCATCTAAAGGTGTTAGTCTTGCCCAGCATCTTAGGAACATGACTAACAAATATGCACTCAAGGGAATCCTACACATATTAGCTATTCCTTCTAGGCCTACAAATATTAGTCTAGCTCTATCTCCTATCATTAGATGCTCTAATAGATCTATTAGCCATGACATGTCTACCAATTTCTAAAATATGGGTCATCCCTACAATAAATAAATAACAAAAGATGTATTAGATCTTCCATGTCATGTATAATCACAATACATTTTTTGTACAATTTCTATAAAAAATAAGCCTAAATTGATTTAATTTATTCATTTTTACCTATTTTTAGCCTACTTGGTCCTTTTCCCCCTTGGTCATTTTGGGCCATTCTATCCCTCTTTCGACCTTTTGCATGCATTTTCATACCATTCTAGATCTTTGGTCACACTAGTTTGACCAAAATTTCCCTATTTTTGACCTAGTTGAATTAAAAATGTAAGTAAACCCTCTTATTTTCCCCTCCCTAGTACTGTATTATAATTTTGAAATTTTTAGATTAGTTATAAAAATTGTATTAGGCCAGTAGTCTATAAAACATATAGGGTCAACACATACCTACTAGCTCAGTAGTGTGGATTTTATTCATTTTCAGCCTACTAGGTTGACCCAGTTGTTTTCACTACTGACCCCTTGCATTTTCCTAAAAAAGTTTTTTTTTAATTTTTCTCCCTAATTCTTGTAAACCTATTTCCCATCTTAGTTTCCTTACCTATAGAATCTAATTTGGATTCATTCTGACATCCAAAAATGTTAAAAATTATTTTTTTCTAAAAATATACCTAATTCATTAAATTACTCCAAAACTAGCTTAAGATTCATAGTTGTATACATGTAGTTCACCCATTGTTGCTCCTAGAGCCCCCCCCCCCCCCCCCCCCCATCTAGTTTGTCATCTCCTCACCACCCTAGCTTATGTGGTCTCCATATCTATTTTTCTCTACTTCATAAGTCAAAACAAGCAAATTATTTCTCTTTCTCCCTATTTTTTTTAAAAAAAATTAGCAATTCAAAATTTTCAATTATTTTTAGGTAAATTTCTTATTTTTCTTATATTTTTGTTTCTACTTGTCTATTCTTCAAATTTTAAAATGTTCTAGATTCATGATGATGTAGAGAATATTTTCCACTATTATATGCCTATATTCCATTTTTTTATTTTTAGCTATTTTTTGCACTAACTTTTATAGGTTTGCCTAGTGTTCTTCACATTAGATGCCTTCATTTTCTCTTATAGTCTACTTATTTTGTCTACAACACTAACATAAGTAAATTTATGTGTTTTTGAATTTTGTCTTTTCATTTATCTTATTTTTTCTTTACTACACTTTACTTAGCATCAACGTTGTGAGTTATCATGTTTTATTTCCTAAAGCACCATCCCATGTTGCACTTACATTACACATGATGATCTTCGAGTGGGGAATATGTATACACATAATATTTTCAATCTTTTATTAATTATTGACACTTCGTATCTTACAGGAACCCATCGAGTCTCAATCTCTCTATGTACATGTCTTAAGGGGTACATCAAGAAAGGGGTGGGTAGACCGTTTGTGCTTCATAAGATTCTTATCCCTTTTACTAGTTTCCATCTACACACTTGTCTCCTAAAACTATTTACCCTAAGCTTATTCTTCTCTATTATACCCATTCCAAACATTTATCATGTTTTGTCATCCTTATTCTTGCCTTGAACCCCTTTTACCAATTGATTATACTAGGTTGACTAGGTCGATCATGTATAGTTTTTAGCCTCTAACTATTATACAAGGTCGACAAGGTTGAACCTATACTATTTAGGGATATTTTCACTTGGAGTTTTATTATCCTTTTGACTGACCTAGCTCAAGACCTAGTGATTTACCTTCTAAAAACATACAGGGTCAACTGGGTTGACCCTGAACAACTGACATATTATGAAGGAATTAGGGCAAGATCCTCCTATATACACAAGTTCATCTCCAACCATTTGGAAGTGAAGAAGAATAAGTGTGAATAAACATCTACTTATTGACAATTCTACTTGAGGAATAATTCTTAGGGTTCCATACTTTTTTAAAGATACAAATCTTGTCTTGTGGAGAAGTCTTTTGGATGCATAGATTGGTTGTGTAGCCTAGAGCTGATTTGTCTTTGTAATCCTTACATACCAAAACAATCTCTTACAAAGAACCTTGGCCAAGGGAGAGATTGAGGCTCAGTAGGTTCATCTTCAAGGTAAGTATTACTAACTTTATTATCCTTTGTAAGAGTAGATAGATAATGTAGTTGTGCTTCTCTCCCATGCATTAGGATTTTATATACATTGATGTGAATATATGTCTTCTATGCATGTTTAGTTTAGTTTGTTTTGTTTCTAACCCCCACTTTGTGATACAAGCTTTGGTGTACAATAAATTATATTTACTTTCTTGTTTATTAGAATATAGTGAACATTAAACCTAGGACTCTTTTAGGGTTATTGCATGATTGTGTTAGACTGTAGGCTTTGGAACACTTCCTAGTATGGTGTATTGTGACAAGTGATCCCCTAATTAGGTCTAGTGAATCCTCATATTGGTTATTCTCCTACTTAACAAATTTATTCCTAACTGGAAGTATAAGTATGCTCTATATTCTTTGATCCAGGATTGATTTATGGACATGATGCATTTTTTATTACATATACTATACATATTTTTGATTACTAGCTCACATCTCTATAAACTATACATCACATATTTAGCATTATTATATATTAATATTGATCATCCTACACCTACTCAAATTCATTATCGACTACTACTACTTTAGAATTAGCCTATATACATGTTAACTCTTTTACATATTTATATCACATGTTCATGCATACTTTCATTTCTAGCTTTCCTAGTTTAGACTTGATTGTGTCTCTATGCTTCTTCTATTTGAGGGAATTTGAATATGCCATTGATTTATAGCTATATGCCACTTCTTTCTATTATATGAATTCTATGGACATGTGCCCAAGTCCTTGTGTTTATCTTCTTAATTGTGTATGTGTATATTTGAACATGTCTTTGTATGTCTTGCTTTAGTAGATTTAGTGACATATGCCCATGTCCCTTGTATTGTGTCCCCTTAGACTAATTTACATGCCTCATGTGTGTTATATGTATGCTTTATTGTATGTTCCATTGCTATGAAACTTGTCTCTTGTTACACACTCCAATTTTATATGCTATGAGGGACCTCATACATCTCCCCTTCTGACTTGGGTGTTGTGATGAACATTTTGTTGCATCCCCCTAGGTATCCACTGAGTATTACTCATATTTGTTCTTCATATACATTATTATATCTATCTTGATAACCTTGTGAATGTTAGACCTAACATATATTTCACATGACACACTTATGTTTAGATTTTCTTACATTTTGATGTTATGTATGCAAATTATATTGATTTATTACACAGATATCATATATGCTCTAGATAACACACAATTTAAAGAGCTATTTATTTTAAGGATAGTTATTTCATAGGTTTAACAAATCCCATCAAAAGAGGGGGAATTCATAGGGATTTTTTATAGAGAGTAGGCTATCTAGATGTAATCAAAGTATAATTTTTAGCAATAGGCTTAGAACATAGAAATTAGATTCAAGAAAACAAGATGGGAAATATTGACATAGAAATTAGTTATAATTACACATAAATCAGAACAATCATACATTAACACCCAAATTGGGACACTAGAGCCATATTGTGCTGCTATCCAAGACATGGCACTACTATCTAGTGGCCTCAATTACAAAAAAAAATAGATTGGCTAGAAAATTATAGTAGGTACAATCCAGTTTTGCATAGGTTTAGTTACAAATTACTTGTTTTGGCTCAATTTATATCAGATTCATACCAATTGTCATAGATTGGGGGCATCTTCAAGGTATGATCATTCTCATTTCAATTGATATGTTTAGATATAGATTATTAAAACTTAGTACATAATTCATATACTTAGATATCAAAATTTGGGGGCATGTGTGCAACACATTATTTATATATGCTCAATTATACAACAATTGATTGGATAGAATGAAAAAATCCATGCTATTATTTATGTTGTATATATTAGACACCATATTCTAGGTCACACTAGATTCTTGCCTAACTCTATCTACAGTGGTGGGCATTCTTGAGTGGCCTAGAGCTGCCTAATATACCTAAGTGGCCAAAGAGTTAACATATCCAGTTACACATTTCCAATTACATCACATAATTTTAGTTTCAAATGCATATTCTAATTATGGGTAGGCAATGATGGATTCATAGTCTACTTGATTTCTTGAGCCACCTACATAAGAGGGTTGGACACACCACTAGTTTAGTCCAAGGTATTTACAAGTCATCATACACCTGGTTAGGGTGGGAAATGATGGATTCAAAACAAGATAGAATCTTGAGCCACCCACACATGGGAATTGAAAAATCCATTAGCTTAGTCCAAGTTATTCATCAATTTATCACTATCTACATACACACACATAGGTCTTCACCAAGTCTAAATAATGGGTTGCATACCCAATGAGATGAATTCATTCCTTTCCTCTCTTTTATCTATTTACTCATTTTTTTTTTACTTTTGATGTCTCTTAAGTAAGGAATGATCTATGCACATTTCATTTATAGGACACATAATGGATCATGTTTCACATACTTGGATCTAGATTCATGGGCTTTACCTCTGAGGTAAGTCCAGGTATTTTTATTTTTCCTTTATCCTAGTCATTTCACTTTGATACATTTCTAGAATAAAGCAGGGGAAATATAATCACCTAAAAATGACACTTGAGTGCTAAGAATACTAATTCAGACCATCCATTCCTATCTTACACTAGGCCTATTTTAGGTCCTATTTTCACACTTATCCATCCTTTGTCTAGGCCATAAGCTTCTCCAAACATCCCTATAACAATCTTAGACCCTCAACTTGACATCTCAGCCCTTAGTGCCTCAGATTTTGCCACCTATACATTAGCACCATAATAGGGACAATAGTATCACATGGTGCTAATGTCCCAATTTTGGCACTATTATCCTTTCCCCCTGTTTCTACCAATGAATATTTTTCAAATTTGAGACCACATAATGTCAACCTAGACCTCTTTTAAGACTCACACAAACACTAAAACAATACACACACAAACACACACACACACACACACACACACACACACACACACACACACACACACACACACACACACACACACACACACACACACACACACACACACACACACACACACACACACACACACATGATTTTTATCCCTATAACCGCTATATGTAAAATAAATGTAAATTATAGATATAAACTCAAAACAAGTTGTGTACTATCAAGGTTAGCAATCCTTATTATGCCTTACTTCTACATGCAACTAATTACAATATTCTTAAGGTTAAATTACTTAGGTCTCTAGTCTCAATCACATTCAAATCACTTGAGTCAACATTCATACTATCTTCACTTGTACATGGACCAATACTTAGGTGGGGAGAACTACATCAGGATTGATTCCTCTTCAAAGTATTGGTATGTAGGAAACTATCATAACAATGGGGTGTTGAGGATGTCCAACCTACCCGACTAACAACACACTTTACTTATTTTACAATTTGATGCCCTAGCAACATGGAGGATTAAGGTTTGCATATAAAATTAGTCAAAATAGGTCATCTAGAAAGATCCAGAACTCATTCACACATGAACATGCTTGACAAACCCAAACACAAATGTAATTAGAAACTCAAAACATTTCTAGACAAAGGACACTAACACCACATAGCACTACTATCCAATTAGGGCACTACTATCTATGAAGGGTTTTGACACCTAGATCATTTATGACACTCAGACCAAAATCTATCTTAATTTGCAACCTCCAGATCTCTTATTTCATTCATTCTACAACTAAGTATTTATTTACAATATTTATTTCTATTTTTAGAAAGGTAAAATTAATTCAATTATGTTATGGATTAGTGGTTGTATTTATTGAAAATTTCTACCCTAATTTACTATACTTAGACCCTTTAAAAATATAGGATTTACATATAGCTAATTCCTAAAATATTAAAAAAGTGTATATGAATCTATTTCATGCCCTCATGAGATAAATGCAAAAAATTTAACTATATGTATATTTAAAAAAATTAAATTCATACTTTTGTGTGCATATGCACCCAAAATGTATGAATCTATAATTTTCTCATATAATGTGAATGCATATGTGTGGCATATGCCCCCATAATTTGTACTAGTAACTAAATTTATAACTATTATAAATTATTTGAAATTGAATTTTATACCAAATACTAAATTTTTATCATAGAGATTTATCTCATGTATGAAACAACCCATTAAATTCCCCCCTTTGAGGTGAGGAATGTATCCTTAAAGTGACTCATATCAAAATAAAATTTAACTATGTCATTGTATCAAGATATAATCATTGAATACTGTAGTATATATAAAAAGGTTTATCACCATAGGAAGATAAATATAATTCAAATCATGTATTTAACATATAAATCAAGGCCTAAATTATCAAATCTAGATAAATGTGTCAATGAGACTCATAATATTTTTTTAATATAATAAACCTACATAATATCTAGTGCATGATATGCATCATGGCACTCATCAAACTCAAAAAAATCAACAACAACACAAACACAATGAGTATAAAGTCACTCAAAGGGCCAAGGGCCAACACACAAAGAGAATAATAAGGATTCACAATTAAATAAGGCAAAGGGACATACACAATAAGGCCAAGGGACATTCATTTAATGGGCATTTATATGTCATAATCACACACAAGGGAAAAGGGACAATACATAAGATAAATCAAATTCTAATCTATTATATACAAGTAATAACATCAATAGATCATAAAACTATAAATATAGTCTAACCATGTATATGTAATGTGATCATATCCTAGAAAATAGCATATCCATGAACACAATGTAAGATAAAGATTTCAACAAGACAATTTTAAAGAGTATATATCTCAATGTAATATAAGGGTTATAGAGTATCAACACTTGTAAATATTATAACCATTAGATAAGATAATTCCATCATGTCATGGCCATTGGGTTAAGGAAATTCCAACATCTAAGTGCATGTAGAATTTGTATATCCTACATAACACTCATAAACACTAATGAAACTTATGTGTAACTGAAAAAAAATTGTGTTATCTAATAATCATGAGATAAATAACATAGGTCAATAATGTAAAGTAGATGTCTAATCATGCTTGGGTCCTAATTTTGGATTTTAAGAATATTTTAAATATTTTTGTAGTTTGTTCCATATTTTTTTTTTTTCATTTTTTGAATTTTGAAATAAGAATAATATATACTTGGAGATAAAACATGGATTTGAATGTATAAAAAAGAGAAGGAATCTAAACAATATGTAACATGTGTCAAGGTAAAGTAAACATTATAAATGATGGCATGGCCATGTACGAGAAAGATGACCCCACTATATATGTGAATTATAGTTGTAAGGCATGTAGAGGAATAATTGTACGTCCTTATCTCATCAAATATACACTTTTAAATGTATGCAACACACATTTATGAACAATATAATAAAAAAAGAAATATTTGTCGTGAATAATAACATTTTGTAATTTGAAAATGAGTACAATGTCAAAAAATGAATGTATTAAGGTTATGTTTGCTACTTAATGCTACAAGTTAGTATTTTTAGGTTTAGGATAGTAGTGGTAATCAATATTAATTATTTATTATTGATACTATCTATGATGGAAAATATAGTATGTTGTGTTCAGACTATGAAAACAACATGCTAAATGGGAAAAGATGACAATACTAAATCATTATTTTGGATAGTTTAGATTGGGAAAGTTAAAAATAAGATTTGACAGTCCAAATGATACACACATATCCAAGGGATATAATATTTATTAAATTAATCACATGTGAAAAATTGAAGGACAACATGATAAAGTAATCAAGAAACTATGTATAGTAAAAAATATATATATTTTTTAATTATTTGAATGTTTTTAAAGTTTTTATGTTATTTGTTGTAATCAATGGCCATCTAGTAAGTCATAATGTTTAGGATCAAAATCCTTAGAGTTATAAAAATACATGCCATGTTCCTCTTCACCTTCTTAATGTTCATGTGTTTTATATCTTATTATCTTTGAATATAATTCATTATTTTGATCAGTTTTACCATCATGTGGTATTGAAATATTCTTCCTTCAAGTTAAAAATTGATGCACTATTTATTAGTATAAATTATATCTTGTATTTATTATAACCATGATCATCCCAAATTAAATGGTACCCAATGTTATTGGGGCATAATTCATACTTGTGTATTGAAAAATTTTGGTGTACAATCTATTAGGTATATGATATATCCAAAATCTTCTTCCAAATTTGAGATATGATGTAAGTTATTAATATTATGTCCCATTTATTGTAGTTTTCTTACACTATAAATAGTTTCCAATTTAGTAGTATCAATGTAATTGTGTTTCTAAAAATCCCCTTCCATGTATACAATAATGGTTAAATCCTATTTTCAAGGAAGTCTTATGAGAGTTGTAGTTATATATGACTTCTTTTGAACCCTTAAAGTATGTTATATTTTCTGAATTTGTATTAATCTAATAGTACCTTCATGCTTGTGTTTCTAAATTTTCATTTGTAGTGTTCCATAATGTTTTGTATCATGTCTTGTGATTCTATTGTAATCACAATATGGCTTTTCTATTTTATGCAAAAGGTGCATTGTTGATCGATGTCTAGTAGTAAGTAATGTGATGAGTTTGTTATCTAATAACATTTGAAAAATTATGTTAGTGTATCTTGATATTGTGAGATTTGTAATAGTTGTGAGACCTTTATACCATATATTTCCAAATTATTCATAAAATTTGTGACAAATTACATATTGGATCTATTATTTCAACATTTTCTCAAAATATCATCTTTAGGCATGCCTCAAAAATATGTGTTCTTTGTATCTAGCTAATATGTAGTTATTAATTTTGACTCCTCACAATATACCATAGACTGATGTGTGTGAATAAAGAACGAGATAAATACTCATATGAGGGGTTAAAGTTTAGGTTGTTTAGTTGATCATCTATCATATTGACCATTTTGGGTTCATCATCATCACTATCATAATAATCTAAAACATCATCATCTTGCACTTATGAATTAACCACTAAAGGGAGATTAATAATTATATTTGGTTGAACCAAATTAACTTGATTTTCTTTTTTTATACTTTATTTTTAAGTTTTGTGCTTATGTACATTTATTGTTCCAATTGGAGACTTTTTTAGTTCCTTTTGTAACGTATCTTTTTCAAGTTTCCCCATTTGTAACTTTTAATTTCTAAGTGTTCCTTTTTTAATTATTATTAATACAATTTTTCTTGCTTTTCTTGTATTTTTTGGGAGTTCATTTGTTACTTGATGTAACACTTATTGGTCCATTTGTAAATTTTATTTTCTTTGTTTGATTAATTTCAATACTTGACTCTTTGATTTCATATGTGCATTTTTTATCCCACAAGATGAATTGGGAAAAGGAATAATAGATGAATCTTCTGACTTTGATTGAGATGCCTTGATTTGATAATATTTGAAAGGGTTATTATTGACCAATTTTGACTTTTAGGTCAAAATAGGGCACCCTTAGTAAAAAAATTAATTTTTAGGCTTATAAGGGGGTATAATGTCTTTTTATAAGGTGTTTCATATTTCAATTAATGTGAATTGGTCTTATAATAACTTTGGTCATTAGTTTTCTAGGTCCATTTATCATTTTGAGTCATTTTAAGGGGTCAAATAGGTGCATTTAATTATTTGTATGGGTTTCTTGGGAAAATTTCAAGTTAAAAATGCTGATGTTACATGACATGTGTCCTAGGAATTATTTAGTGATTGTTACTAACTGAATATTGCAAGTTGTGCATAAGAAAGGATAATTTTATAACAAAAAGGAAGAAAATGACACATGTATAGATCTTTAGGAAGTGTGTCATGTGTGAGGATTCCATGGAATTTCTATAAATATTAATAAAAATCACATATACTCCATTTTATTTGTATATGTCATTTTTAATTCAAAATCATTTTGTTCCCTTCTTGCTCTTCTTGATAGACCGAAGTGATTTGTAGCTTTTTGTTTGGTACCAACATAGGGGGTTTAATAAAAAATCCTCCCAGGAGAATATTTCAAAATAAAATAAATTAAAATATATATAATAATTTTGAGAAATGGTCAATATTTATTCATGAACCATCCATTTGAAGTGGACTATTCAAAACTACCTACTTTCTATGCACCCTATCAGTTTTCTCTTGGTTTGAATAACTACATATAAATTGGTTTCTCATATTTGTTATAGATGATGTTGGAATCCTTATATAACACTTATAATTCTTGGTTTCAAGTTTTATTATTTTTTATAATGAATTCATCTCATTTTTGAAGAATAGTGTTTTCTGTTTTGATTGGCAGTTTTCTCCACTTTCAAGAATTCTATGCTTGTTCATGATTTCACAAGATATGATAGGTCCTTACACATTTTTTAAAATATATATTGGTTTCCCCTAGCACATATCATCCTCATTATACAATAATTTTCATGAGCTTGTAGTCATATACCATACTTGCACACAATTTTGCCAATAATGGACACCTTCAAATGTTTTCATGGAGATTTAACACATTGAAGTAAATATGTTGGAACTTGTTTAAATTTTCCATTTGTGGATATTGTGAATTTTAAAGTTTAAACTTGAGTTATAATTACTTTAATACCCTTTAATCTACATTTATTCTTGATCTCATATTCACTGCACATGTGTGCAGTCAATAGTCATCTACAGATGGTGTTTTTAGAGACCTAAGAATACTTGTTTAGAGGATTTGAACAAGTGATGTAACCCATTTAGATTACTAATATGTGTAAGGAGGTATTGGTAGAAATTTTAGAAACACTATAATGGTAGATGAGATAAGGAGGACTTTCAATTAAGTGACTATGTTCTCAGGTGTTTTTATAAACCTCCTAAAACATGATCACAAGGTGTTTCAAAAATTTATATTGATAAGTTTCGTAATCCATAGTATGGAATAGATACATGAAAAATATTAAGATAAAATTATGAATATAATATGATTATTGGAAGATCTCAAGTTTATTTTGAAATACTGAATTTCAATAATGATATCTATAGGCTTGGGAAACTATGAATGACCTTTGACACCAAGAAGAACATGAAACTCATCTTCATGAGAATGGTTCAAATAGTTATCGTGAAAATTATATGATATAAATGTCACATATATAGTTTTTAATGTGATTTTTTTATCCTTTTGATCACTTTGATATCCATACACAAGGAAAATTGTACCTTTCAGTAGGGGCTTAAGGAGAAAGGGTCCCAGTCAAGAGTGAAAGGCATATTTTGAGCCCAAATAGAGCATGTAGGTGAATTCAAGAGGAGATAAAAAAATTTAACCTCAAAGAGGTTTAAAATAAATTAATGAAAATCATGAACAATTTATAACCAACCCCATCTTGACCTATAATAAGTACAACAAGGGTGTCTCAGTCCACCTATAGGCAGGGACTCAGTCTTGGATAAAGGAAGGGTTGTTTAAGGATTGAAGTGTATGTGGAAGATTTTAATGGATTAAAAGAATAAAATGGTTTACATAACTTAAAATATACCCTAAAATACCATTCCTGATGCCTAATTCACAAATCAACTTATAGGGAGTCCTCCCAAGGCCAAAACATAGTCAACTCATAATTAGGCCTAGTGCCTAGTAAAGAAGTCCAAAATGGAAAGTTTTGTTTTGGTTAGATAACTCACACATATTGGTATAATACCCATGGAAAAATACTCATGAAAATATCATTTCCACATGGATTTATAGAGAGAGGAGGTCATCCATAAGCAGCTACAGTACATTAAAGGACTCTACAAAATTTTAGGTTCTAGTTAAGTATGTCTTGCGTTTTGAGACATTACAATAGAAAATAAAGGTTTATAAAAATATAATTTGGTACCAAGGATACCTAGGAAATTAAAAATAACATTATTAAAAACTATTTCACTATAAATAATGTGATATGTCCTTTGTTTATACACAAATCTAGGTCACTCACCAAAAGGCCTAGACATTGCAAGTATGCCATGAAGGGAGGAATAGTAAGTATGAAGCTATGGGACTATATGGTGAGGTTTATTAAGTTATATAAAGTTTTATTACGTGTTTATTAGGTATCATAGAGGAATGTAAGCCTATAAGGAGGTCTAAGTCACAAAATCTGCAAGCAAGGCCTAGTAGACCTAATCTAGGCCTAGTGTCTAGAGAGGAGCCCCATCACTTCTATAGATAGATATGAATTTATAACATGTGGGATATGTTTATATATTTAAATCATATTTTTAAATAAAATAATTATTTAGGGGAGGTCTCTAAGAATATATCTCTTGGCCTAAAGTGCACACATGCCTATGCAATATGTATATAAAAGAATCAGTCTGAAACTTAAGAGTTTGGAGGCTCATATGAGATGACCAGGAGATAAAATTTTGTATAATTAATAATTTACATGTATATTACCTATTTAAACACTTTAATTTTATATTAAAATATGTCATGTTCCCCCTATTTTGTCTTAGATAGGGGGCACTTCTCCATACCCAAAATTGGTAGTTTTGAAGAAAATAGATAAAAGGATGGACTAGAAGCAAAGGAGACACTTCAAGTGAGTTTTTAAATTTAAAAAAAACCTTTTAAATCATTAATAATAAATTAATAACATGGTAAACCAAAGAGGGTGGTCTAACTCCTAGGTTTGCAGTCAAACCTAATGGGCAAAATCAGGGCCTAAAAGGGAAACAAGAAGCAACTTTCATTTATAGTATGGGATGAATGTCCTAGTGAGTTGTAACATGTTTATGGGGTAGTTTTAAATATTATTAACCTATTTATATATATATATATATATATATATATATATATATATATATATATATATATTAATAATCAAAACCATGTTTGGACTTCAGGTTGTTGTCAGACTTAAAAGGGCAAGGTTGAGGCCTAGTGATGGAATGAGTAGTCATTTCAACTTATAGCATAAAATGATCACTCCAACTAGATGTAACATGTTTTTATGGTTTCTCCAAACATTTTAAATCTCGTACACTATAGATAAATTCATAAAAAAGGGTCAATTTTGGGTCCAAAACTAAATTAACATATAGGAAAAGAGAGAGACAAGCTTGATAGGCCATTTTTTGAAGCTCATATCTTTCATGAGGATTTAAATGGGAGATATATGATTTATTGGAAGATATAAAAGGTATTTAATAACCAATTTTTTAAATTTTTTATCAACTTGGATGTAAGAGTTTTATGAACCATCCTTAAGACCAAAATCTAGCTAAAACCCTTCCTAAACCCTGATTAGGACCAATATTAGAAAATGGAGTTATATATGCAACAAAATGAGATATTTTTACTATAATATATATTTTAAATTGGATATTAATTCCTTAGGATGCTTCAAACTATGATTAGTTGTACATAATTGTACAGATGGGGGAAGAAACATGATTTTTCTCACTATTTTATGTGTTGCATAGGCTACGTGAGGATTTAGGAGATGAAAATAAGTTTGGGATAAATATTGAAAATTATAATAACTCATAATATTAATTTAATTCCATTAAATAGATTTTAATTTCCCCAACTAGGTGATTTAACTTAGCCAATCAAATTTGGTATATTGGGCAAGCTAGAGATAAGAGAGGAAATCTTCAAGTAAAGTGATTTTAAGGTGTGTTTGATGCTTATATAGCCATGGATGGTATTTAAAATTTTAATTAACTCCATCCCATTTATTTTCATGGATAATTAATGTCAATTTTTAGGCCAAGTGTGCAAGGTGCATAGAATGGCAATTATTAGGACAACAAATGATGATGGCTCACTTTTAGAGGTTTCTAGAGGACCAGGCATGCAAACAATGCATGTAGATCCATTTATAATTTCCATAAATTTGATTACAATAATTATACTTTCTACAAATCAGTTACAAGGTGTTCAAATAGGCCCAATCATGAAGGTATTTTTTCTATGTAAAAAGAGGAGTTTTGCACCACTTTGCATAACTTTGATGACTTAGTTTGACACTTTTATCTCTTTAAATTGCATGGTTAAACACATATCCTCTTCTCACACATGGATAAATAATTCTTTTAGATTTACAATTGTATTTTTGACCCTTGGAATTCTCCCATTCTCTTTCTCTCAAACTCTATAAGAGTTGGTCATTTTGGCATTGTATTCTATGCTCCACCTGAGTATGGTGAAGCCCTGCTCAATTATACTCATTTTGATAAATAAAATGAATAATTTTTACCTTTTCCATGATTTTAATTAGTTTTTTTACTTGAATTTTTTATTTTTATTAAGTGACACTCTTGTTTCCTTATCATGTTATCTCATTCTTGCAACCTATTTGTAGTTGGAAAACTTCTTCTTACAAGGCATGTGAAGTGTTATTGGTATATGTCAAGGATTAAGTGAGTTTATCTATTCATCAATTTCATTCAATGCCTCTTGTCTATTCCTCCCATCCTATATTTTCATCTTGAACTCACAATGTAACATTGATGCAAGAAGTGGTAGATTGGGAAAGTGTATGTTCTTGGTCTTAAGTGTCATATACATATGGTTGGATGTCATCAATATATCTAGTGTATCAACTCCATTAGTTTATATTTAATTTCATTCTATTTCTCCCTCCCCCCTAAAAAAAAAAATTAGTTATAAGTTCAATCCTAAGTGATACATCAAGGGAGCTAGCCCTATCTAGAGACTCACCTCATTCCTTAGGATACCCACAAGCCTAGAGGTGATTCCATTGTGACACTTGGATAAGGAGAGATTTTCATCTCCTCAAAGGGTGAAAATCCAAGTGAAAATAGTTATCATCTATATGAATTTCATATGATTACCTTCATTCATTAATTTAACACCTTTTACAATGTAGATGGTACTATTTCTATCATATGTATCCAAGGTCATCCCAATAGTAAATTAAAATGAAAATGATTGGCCATAACATGAAATAAATTAGATATTATTTTAGGTCCAAATTTTATATTTAAATATATCATTATAGGTAATTTTCATGAAGATTCATCAAAGACTTTGATAGTTTGATATATTTTTTGAATAATCTAAATTTTAATACCCAATTTTTTTAAGAGAGGAATACTACAAATTTTCACTCTAAGACTAGCATTAATCAATACTCATTTGATTCATTTATTTTATACATAAAATTGAATAAAGAGTCAAATATTTTATTTTATTACATGATGTGTTAGAAATTATTCCTCCTTAAAAGTGATTATATTTATAGGGTCCTTAAAGGTGCTCATTACAGAATAAAAGTGGTAGGTTGTGTATCACTATAAATAGTATTATCTCACAATGCAACATATAAAATATTTTTATAGACTAATGAAATATTTAGTAACTCCAAAATTGATATTATATCATGATTATTTTTTAGCTGATCCATGATATCATACCATTTATGTTTGTTTTTTTTCCTCGTGGAAGGTAGTGGAGATAGAGGATGAACATGTTGACCCCATCCATTATGTGTTAGACTACATCTTCTGATGTTAATAACATGAACCATGAAATATAGTATAAATCATGTTCAAATAATGAGAACAAAATGGTATTTATTACAACCTTGAGGTATAAGAGGAGGAACAATGAAATGTGTCATACCTACCCTTTGTCATCTAGTAGTCATTGGTAAACTATCCAATTGAATTTTAAAATAAGAATAATTGAGTAACACTTGAGGTTTTTAATTTATTGTTTGATACTATTTTTTTTTTTTTTTATTGAATAATTATTAATTACATTACTTACATATTGTAAAATAACATGTAATGATAAAGATTGGAGAATCGAGATGTAAAAAAAATAAAAACATGTCATTTTTGATGGAGCATTTGAGCTTGGAGGTTCTACCTCAACATGATTGGTTCTTTGATTATTTTTGTATCTACTTGAGGTGATAGCATATAAGTGTTAGGGTGTACAACTATAATATTTAAGGTTATTAATACTGTTATCCTATAGAGATATGCAATGAATCAAATTATGGGTAGTGGTTTATGGGTCTTGGAAGATACATGTTTTGCATAATGGTAGATATTATTAGGATTTGATGTATAATTTTATCAACTCAGTCTTATCTTTTTAGATATGTATTTTATGTTAGGTTACAAAGTTTAAACTATCCCATTTTTAAAAAAAAATTGTCCCTACCTATCCTTGATCCTAGAAATTGATTAGATAGACCTGAACTCTAGGGAGTGTTTATACAGTTATTGAATCTTAGATCTTATTTTTATAAGTATCAAACCCTATGCCTACTTTGGAAGGTATTAGACCTTAGTACTCCCTTCAAAAATTTAGGGCTTTATTTATTTATTGGTTAGGCTAAGTGTTATAATTGTCTATGTATGAGAAGTCCAAGATCAAATAACGGAAGATCAAACACATAACTTTGTTGCAATGAATGAAATCATACAAGATATATATATATATATATATATATATATATATTATATATTATATTTAGTGAATGGAGGTATACAAAGCATAGGGTTCACACAACTCATATATCTATCACTTTAAATTGTCATAACACAATAAGATAATTTATTACACTAGCATAATGGATCTATCACCAAAATGCTTATTGCACAAATGGCACAAGGGCCAGGTAGTTCCACAATCCTCACTATAATCTACAATAATCCATATAATCCACTATAAATGCCTTGGAGGAGAGGTCCTTATATATATAGAGAAGAGGTATTGAGCCACATACATATGAAAATTATAGCATAGCTTAGTTTCCATGTGAATAGTAAACCCATATGCAACATGACAAGCCCCACATATCAATATTGGTTGCCAAATGAATATTACAACCATGTTGACTACAATTAAGCACATGCATGTGAAACTAATAACCTAATTATTACACCTAAGTGACCTAATTATTATAACTAAAAAAAATTAATATATATGTCTAGGAAAACCATATCATGGATATAAACTTTATACCAACACCTCCCCTTAAGCATAGTTTAGGTGGGTAAAATATTTGGGTCCCATCAACAAGGCCTTGTTAGGTACCTAAGTACATTTAAATCCCCCATACAAACATATATATGTACCTTCCACATAATCATCAACAAATATATGTCTCCCCTTCATAAGTATCATAAATAATCCCTAAGTTCACAAGTAGAATGCATGCTCAAATATTGGACATTGGAATCAACCAAAAATGCATCCACAAGAAATCTATGCAAAAAAACTTGTTTATATTGGGAGGGAAAATGACATTCTACTTGATCATACCTCATCCAGTAGTATTTGACACTTTTAATTATTATACAATGGGGCATGACATGGGTGTCTAGGGGTGGTAATACCTAGTAGGGTCAAGGGGCAGTGCCCCTTGTGGGGTCTAAGGGAAATGCCGAGGTGAATTCCCTATCATGGTATAAGGTGGGGTTGAGGGGTAGTGACCCTAATGACAAACACAATTTTAATATTGTGTGGCCCTTGGAATTGACCAAAAAACACCAAAATCACCTTAAAATGCTCTTTAAAATGGATGTCAATTTCCATCGAAAATGTATTCATTCAGTACAATAAATGTCATGCTTTTAATGTAATTTTTTTTTTGTGGTGTAAAAAATAATACAAAAACAAATTTGATCAAAATAATGGTGTGATTGGGAGTTTAACCTTTGACCTCTCACAACACTTTGTTCTTATCAAATTATCCCCACTAGCTAGTTATAAGCCCTTCATGTATTACAACTCACAAATAAATATTTAAAGTGTTCAAAAGTTCAAAAGTTGACTTTTTAAATTTGAAATGTGAGACAGACATTGGGGGCTATGGGATATGTGTAAATATGTGTGAATGGTGTGAAATTACAATGTTAAATTTGATTACATCCTTAATTTATTCAACTAATGTATAGGGATTTGGAGAGTCATGGAGGAGCCTTTAACCACTATCTAGACTATGTATGTTGTTGATTGGAGGGCTGAATCTTGACATAATTATGTGTGGAGGACTAAAGTGACAAACATATGTATCAATAGTGAGGCATCGATATAGGCTATAGATCGACCAATAAAACAAATCCAAAACCATGAAGGAAAAAAAATCTCCAATATTTAAATACTTCACACAAAAAATGCCAAATTTGATGGCTTGGCCAAGATCACTTCTTGGCTATGTATATAATCATCCAAATGAGATATAAATGTATGGATGAAGGAGGTCATGTGTGGTGGATGTTGCTTATAATGTATAGGTCATGTATAATAAAAAATATTCCACCAATGGTTATAAGACATGGGTAAGATTGGGATGTTTAAAAGGTAGTGGATGGTAGTATTGGCTACCACATAGTGCATAAAGGCAACATGAATGTTGTTGATATTTTGTTCAGGTAGAAAAGATGCATGAAGACACATTTTATGCCAATGAATACCTTTTAGTTGATGTAATCCTTGTTCTTAGTCATTATTTTCATTTCTGGCAAAGCCATAAATGCCAATACAACAAAATACATGCAAATGCCAATTCTAATGACAATAGCAATGTTGTATGATAATTTTAAAGACTACTCAAGATTTTGAACAAAAAAGGAAAATGATGCTCATTTATCAATTAATGCTTTGATACCATATTATAATTTTCAACATATGAGACATCTAAGATCGAATACTAAAAGATCAAACACACAACTTTATTACAATAAATGAAATCATGCAAGAGAAGAATAGAGATATATTATATTAAGTGAATGGAGGTGTAAAATGCATAAAGTTCACATATATCACATCTATATCACTCATAACTATCATAATATATTAATTTAATATAGTAGACTAACATAATTGCTCTATCACCAAAATGCTTAATACACAAATGGTACAAGGGCCAAGGAGTTACACATTCCTCACTGTAATCTAAAATACTCCATAAAATCCATTACAAACACATTATAGAAGAGATACTTATATAGGCATAGAATATGTATTGAGCCACATCTATTTTTTAATGAGAACATAGCTCAGTTACCAAGGGAATAGTAAACCCATGTGTAACATGTCAAGTCCCACATGTGAACATTGGTTACCAAATCAATAGTGAAACCATGTTGACTAAAAATAAGCATGTGCATGTGAAACTGATGACCTCATTATTAAACCTAAGTGACCTAATTATTCCAATGAATCAAGATTAATATATATGTATAGGAAAACCATATAATGGATAAAAACTCTACACCAACAAGCCTCAAATCTTGATGATTATTTAAGTAGGCCATAGTCTTGAGTGACTACATCAGAAAATATTTGAATTTGGTTTTCTTGTGTCTAATTGTTGGGCTGATGTGAGATGTGTAAATCATAGGAGATGACAAAAAATTGGTAGAACATGAATACCAAATTAGCTGTGTATTTTCATTGCATATTTCCACCAATTTCTTGAGGTTATATTTGGTATGGGGAGTTAAAAAGTTTAAGTCACCTATTAGACTCATAATTACTCACAAGGCATCATTTTATTGTGAAGATATTGATTCAATAGAGAATCAGTAGAAGCCCAATGATAGTTTTCAGGTGGTGGCAACCCTACTATTAATGAGTCCAAGGAAAGATTTTGTGAATAAGCTCTTGGTGAAAAAAACTTGAAGATGACCATGATTGGATTATAAATCATGATGTGGAAATGACAAAAATAATTAGAAAATGTATGTTAAAGATAGGGGTGACATAAATTTATATGGATATGTTTATACATTATAGACTATTTTTATTTTGACTTCACCTTTGAGTGGAGCAAGAGTAGTTGTTAGCATATTCATCAAAATTAGTATCAGCCTTGAAAAAAAACTAAAAATTTCTATCCCACCTTTTCTAAAACTTGACAACTATTTACGTATCCTATGAACTTTGATGGCCTCTAGAATAGAATTAGAGCATTGATAGTTTTTTTCATAGTTTTTGAACACCAACATATGTTGGATTAGATCTAAGACTCTATTGGATATTAGTGAAAATATTAGACCCTATTGGCTACTAGGATAATCCCCACAACATGTTGGTTATCAACATATCCCTTAGACCCTATTATTTATTGGGATATCCCTCAAAATTGAATAGATACCAATGTAGCATTAGTCCTTGAATGCTTCTTGGGTATCCTATTCTTTTCATGCACCCTCTTCTACTATTCTCTCTACTACTTAGTTTGATTTTTTTCATGGACTCTAATAATCATCTCTATATTTATTCATTGCATTATGCACCAATTTACATTATATGGATGTAATAGAGGATAGGAATCATCATTTTTTGGATCTTTTTTTTATAGACTTGAAGAATTTGTGGATTACTATAAAGACCCTTTTACAACTACAATTATATTCTAGAATGATGTTTGGGCGAATTATATTCTCCTTGGGGATGGATATGTTTTCCCCACTCTAAATTCCTTGAAGGAACATTCATGTTCCTTGGGATCCTCCCATCCTTTTTGGGTGTTGGTTGTGGAAATGAAAGTATTGGTTGGTATAACAAGGCATAAAACAAGGTGAATTATGCTATTTATGGAGTGATGGTTGGCAATATCTAGTTTACCGCTCAAGTTAACTCTTCCTTACTTCTAATTGAGGGTTTATTTTATCCTTAAACCCTTGATATTTTAAAGGACCCATCGACTACATTAAACCATTCAATAATAATCAATTTATAAGAGAAGAGGAAACATAAGATATTAAGTGAAATGGGAACTCTTCTAACCACATGGGTTTTCATGAGGAAACTATTAGAAAACCAACATACTAGTTTCCTAATAAGATAAATGATATGACCAACCTCCATGCTTGTTTGATGGAGGATAGCTTGGGTCCATCTAAGGTGAATATAGGGAATAAAGTAAAAAGGGTGTTAAAATTCATGAAAATAGAGTCAAACCTATTTTTATAAAGGATGTTAAGATGTAATGTGTGATGGAGCTAGTGAACACAACCCTAACAAGGTAATTTGTTGGGAGGATAATATCTGGAAAAAATATTTATTTATGTATGGCATAATTTTGGTAGTCATTTATTGGATACATCTCTATCTCACACATTTTGGTCAGGGGTTGGTTAGATTTCATGTTCAAATCCATAAAAGATGTAAATATTATTTATATTAATAAATTATTTTAGGTATCATCACCTCTAACTCTTAAAAATAAGATGTTGAGTTTTGATCCCATAGTGGAAAATCTCCTATCACAACTTACTTAGTTTAAACTCCTAGGCCTACCTTTGGAATTTTGGAAAAAGGTAGTTTTTAAGGATATAAGGTAAAACATAATGGATTTTCTCACTAAAGATGATATCTACCTTAAGGATTATTTTAGGACAGTGGCCAAAATCCTAGTCAATTTATATTTGAAGGAAGGATTGGAGGAGAATATATATCTTGAATATGGCCCCTAAAAACACACTAAATAACTAAACTATGTGGGTATGTCATTCAAGTGTGTTACATGTCATGCTTATATCCATTTAGACAATGATTTCATGTTATAATTAACTCACCAACTATAGAGGTATAAGTTAATTATTTATTTTTAGACTAAAAATATGTTTAAATACAATAGTGTTGAGATATCTAGGCATCAGTCAGAGACTACCTGTAGGATTTTTAGAGAGACAAAAATGGAGGCCACTGATCCTCAAAAGAACTAGATGTCAAGAATGGGGGGTTTTCATCCTTTGATATTGGTAAAGGAAGAATACATGCTTAATTTTTCCTCCAAATAATCTTAGAATGATCTTGAGGTATCATTACTAGTTAATTATTAGGGCATGTTGTTAATAGATCTCATCATTATTAAATACTCTATTCTTTTGGATTAAATCTAGAGACCTATAGAAAGGATTGGGATGGTAGAAAATGTTTCTATATCAATGGTTCCTAAAATGAGTTCAAGGTCAATGGCTCCTTTGGATGGTGTTATCAACCAAATTTTTACTCTAAGGAGAGATACTCCAGTCTCCTAAAATTTGAAATAACATTGAAATACCTCATATGTTGTGGGTGATAATTCTTATATGTGAATCTCTACATTATGGGCTAGATCCCATGCACAACACATACCACTAACCATTAACCTACTTGATTTGAAATAAAAAGGATATACATAGATTTAACACTAAGATAATGGAGGTGATGCACCATGATAAACTCCACAATCCTACTTGAACCTGCACTATGGAAGATAAATTATAAAATTGATCTCAAAACCCAATGTTTTCCTAACAAAAGTGTTTCAACATGAAGGTAAGATGTAATATATTCTTCAAGGTAGATGAATATTAAGGCTAATAATAGACACTGATAGTCTTATTCACACTCAAATACACTTAAATCAACTAGTTACACATCATGTGACCTGCTAGAAGGTATAGTACTTACACAAAGCATGATGGAGAGATGAATGCAAGGAAAGAAAACAATCACTTTTCATTCAAAAATAGAATACTTCAAACACTTAAGAAATAATTTGAGAAAATAAAACTAGATTTAAATATTTATTAAAAATTCATAAATCAATATAGAATTTATCATAGCTTTTCCATACCAAATGTGGATGATATGCAATGCCAAAATAGGTAACCTACATAGAGAAATAAGGAAGAGAGAGAGGGGCATTGAGGATGAATATTTCCAAGTTTACATTAGAGTTAAAAATAATAAGGGAGTTAGATAATAGTATCCACAAGCCTATAAGGATATATTTTCCTCTTTCTAATATGCTTCATCATCCAAGTGGCATAGGACTTTGATTATTTTCTTGACACCTTGTTTATCTTCTTCAAAACTGCCTTTCTTTGCATGTGAGGAGTGAAAAATGGACTTATGAATCATTATATAGCCATGAAATAACTTCATATCTCCTATTTTATACCTATCATTCATTTTAAAACTACCTTATTCTAACATTTTAGTAGAAATCATCATCTAACTCCTTGGGTATCTTGAAACCCCTTAGTCTATTATGCCTAGCCTTGTCCAAAACAGCTAAAATTTTGATTTCAAATTCACCAAGGAAGTATATCTCCATTAAAGTCATTAAAATATATTATTATACTTAAATAAAATCATTTAGGTTCATGTAACAACCCATAGGACTCCATCTTTCACCTTATGCTCTCACTTGGCCTCAATTCCTTGTAACCCTATAATCATGTAAACCTCCTTATGTAGGATGTTTTATGGTTGGTATGGACAAAATGAGTATATATTTTATTACCTAGTATGTATTTACAACTCCATGATAAATTTTAGGTCCTGAGAGTGAGTAGAAGTATCCATTTTCTATTGTTCTCTTCCACTAATCGGGGCTCAATTAGACCTCCATGTCTAGAAGACTATGTTTCTACTCAAAACTTCTCCCACACATGTGAGACCAAAAAAAAGTGTATTATTTAATTTCCATAGACTATAAGTAAACTCCATACTAAATTTGAGGTCTTCAGACCCTAGAGAAGTGTGAGAACTATGAAATGGTCCAAGACACTATCCCCCTTTTAAGCTTATTTTAGATTGCCCTTATAAACTAGTTTTATTTAAGCATTTATAGGATGTTTTGTACATATTTTTTCACTTGGACAAGTATAATACATATAAAATCACCAACCTCAATATTTGTTAAGTGTTTCATTTTTCAAAACCCTATAAAACACCTTAAAACCCTTCAAAACATAACATTAATTGTAGTCTGTATAGTTACAAGTACAAGATAAATTCATGGTGAGAACCTAATAGGAGTGATAAACAATTTTCATGAGGGTTTATAATCAATTTTAGTGATTTAATTTTATTAATAGATCAATCTCTCTTAACTGGTATTATTAGGGTTTATGAGGGTTTAAGTGGTTTAGGTTCTTAATGATTGTTAATAAACCCTAGGGCCTTAAATCCTTAAAAAATGCCACAATATTCAAGTAGACAAGTGTCCTAAACTTTTCATAGGATCTCAAGTTCCCATGAATCTTTTTCATACTTATCAAAACATAATAAGTTGTTCCTTAGGTCTGTATTCTACCATTGGAGAGTAGTTTGTAGTCTTAGGAATTTTTTATGAAGGTTAGGGACATAAATGAACAAATAATTATAGAATATTGAAGCATGGGACCCCTCCACCATTGTTTGAATCCACTAGGTCCAATGCACCATATTAAGCTCATACCAAGCAATATAAATTCTAGTTTAAACTGTAACCATCCCCTAGAGAACTTGAGGAGGTCTTATAGGCCTAAAATGTACTTTTATTATATTTTTCTTCTTATGAATACCTCTCTAGGGTCTATGATAACTTTTTTAAACTCCTAATTCCCTCAATTATTCATCTTACCTTTAATAAACCACTTTGTTCATGACTATACTTTTAGGTCTACTTGTGTAGTCTTAATCTTACTAGGCCTAGACAAAGCTTATCTACATTATCACCTTTGTTAACTCTAAAAACTATATAGAGGTTATAATATCACTATGAAATCAATTTCAAGTTATTTTTTCCTCCCATACCTCTATGCCTTCTCAAAACATTTAGATCTTTCTTACTTTAGGCAATTAGGCCTGTAGGCTACTCAACTGAGTGTATACAGGATTCAAGTGCCTCTTGGTTTTGATCACTTTTAATGACCCTCCATTTAGGATTATCTAACTTCAAATAAACTATTACACTTTGTTCATATCTACACACCCAAATTCTATTATTATACTTGCATCCACTTTTCAAGTTTGAAGACAACCTAATTTGGTTAGACCAACCTATATGCGATCATTCTCAGGGTTTTGACTATGTTTGAGAAAGATCTTCACTTTTTGAAGGATTTAATAACTTCATAAAATGTTCCAATTAATTATCTATCAAATCCTTCTTGGATATTCATTCTTCCATCTCAACTTTAAGACCATTATTTTCACAAACTAACCATACAGACCTATGTGTATGAATTCAAGCCTGCATTTTCTCCTTCTCTCCCACTTGTAGGTCTGTTTAGACTCACTTTCTCAATATAATTAATCACCATACAATATTATTATAAGATATAGATATATATTGAGAAAGTGAGTCTAAATAGACCTACAAGTGGGAGAGAAGGAGAAAATGCAGGCTTGAATTCATACACATAGGTCTGTATGGTTAGTTTATGAAGATAATGGTCTTGAAGTTGAGATGGAAGAATGAATATCCAAGAAGGATTTGATAGATAATTAATTGGAACATTCTATGAAGTTATTAAATCCTTCAACAGGTGAAGATCTTTAGGTTCTTTAAGTATCACATGTGCATTCTCAGACCTATGGATAAAGTTGAAGCACTTTTAAGACGTCCAAGATTGCATTTGGCACCCATATCTACCTACTCAGTCTTATAGCTCTTCATGTGTTCTATGGATGCATGAAGATATATTATATGAGGTTATTTCTTGATCATCCATGATTAAGTAGTGATTTTAAATGTATTTGAGAGGGCATGATAACATTTGAACCTCACTGAATTAACCTATTGCACTAAACCATCATTCATCAGAGATCTCAAGAGTAAGCAATGAACCAAAGTTTTATTCATTTTACTTGGTTATAGGTATTAATTCATGCTATTTTATGATTTCACATGTATGCCAAGTAAAATTGAGTTTTTTATGGGGAAACATAGGTCTTTCTTATTCTCTAGGTCTCATGCTTACATCTCTAGACCTCTTTAGATAATGACTTAGGATTTACACTACTCAAGTTTGCCAATGCTACCTATAGGTGTGTTTACAATTATGGGAACATCGATTCTTGAGGATACACCCTCTTTAATAATCCTAAACTTAAATCACATAGAGACATTGTATTTATCACTTAAAACCTTCTTAACCACTTTTTATTCACATTTAAAATTAGTTCCAAGAAATACAAACTATAGGTTTGCATTTATTATGATTCTAAACCTCTTATGATGGTTGGTATAGTTTCATTGATACTATGATCATATCTACATTATGAATTCAAGACCTATATATGTCCTTGGACCATGCAAGATAAGACTTATTCACTCCATTCTATAGGCAACCTCAAAACATAGTCTTCCAACATAAAACATGAATGCCATTGGAAATATTGTACATAATAGTCAAATGGTTGTCAAGACTTGAATGAATTGAGAAGATGATGAACAAACTCAACAATACTTTAGGTACATTGAACCCTGTATAAAATCTTCAACTTCAAGTTTAAATTATCCTTGTGAGGCTCTCTTGCTCAAACTCCAATGCCACACCTACCAATTGGGTGAATAAAGGTGTGAGATTTTTGTGCAGATATATAAGGTCCCATTCAATTTATCTCATGATTCAATGAGTCTATTATTGTAATAAATTTTGGTAAAATAAAGCTAGTGGGGGTTTGATTCAATTTTTTACCCCTTAATCTCTTATCAATTATTCATAGAGTTAGGGGCTTCAATCTAAAAACAAATGCTAGGGATTTGAAGGCCACTAGGACCCTTTTCTTTAGGCAATATCTTGGTCTTTGTCTCCACCTATATGACATGTACCATCTTAATGAAAATAGCCTTTATGAGCTTACAACGAGATTGATAGGAGAGAGAATTCATATTTTGACTTATTAATACATGTGCAAGCTTCCTAAACTTGGATATGACCTAGAGAATGTGAATAGACACTTTTAAAGCATATTAACCTAAAAGTAGGCTCTTAAAGTTTGTCTAAGTGCCTTAAACTAATTATTTAGAGTTAGAACTGAAGTAACTGACATAAAATTAATATTCTAACTTTTTCCTAACAACATGCACCTTATAACTCCTCTTAAAATGTTTACAATTTGTAAAAGTACATACAATACATAATATTTAGCCCAAAATGTGACTTAAATGAATTTTAAATGCATGATAAGCATGATGGAATGTTCATACATGGTTAGATAACTTATAGAGATTTGGAAATCTACCTTGGACTTTAAAATGACCTCTTTAGCATTATGTTTAGTGTTTCGTGTAATAATATTACCTTGATAAGGCTTAATTTGGTCACAATTGAAACCTAGGTTTCTCTAAAAACCTTAAAAAAATGCTAAAATACCTTAACCTTTCCAAACAAGATTAATAATCTTTAAATTAAGTGACCAAGTGAAAAAAGTTACTTGATAAACTATATATCATGTTGACACATCATGACATACCCCTAGGACCCACTAAACTAACTTTGAAGGCATTAAAAATCTTGGCAAAGACATTACCTAAAACGATGCTAACAAGATCTCACAAAGACCACTTGATGACATTATAAGACCATAACAACTATACACAAGCTTTAATAATCCTATGAAAAAGTTTCAACCTATAGGGGTTTACCATTTTTACTTGGGGGTCAAAATTGGTCTATGAATTAGTGATTCATATGGGTAGCATTCCTAAAATGATGATAGATTAGTGGCTTTATCCTCCCATTGGATAATGGAGTCACTCTTATGCTAAAATCTGAAATTCACATGCCTCTTGAAGACCCAAACTCACACCAAACCACACAAGATAAAATGACTATTCTAAAGGAATTAATGGAAAGCACACAATAAAAAAAAACTCAAAAAAACACACCTAACCTATTATGTTTAATACCTCAAAATATTTCTGAGGTGGTGAAATGGCTCCTCTTGATTCAGTGAGGATCAAAAACAATGTTTATAGAATCACTGATTCTCCATGAGAACAAACCATCATATAGTGAATGCTTGTTAATGAAAACTTGCTTATGAAGGTGATTAAATGACTTACCATCCTTGAAGCCTCTACTATCTATAAGTGCATCTCTTAATATTTCTTTGAATGATCCCTTTAGTTCTCCTTTAGACTCGCTTGACATTATATCCTACTTGGTCTCTTTCATGCTCACTTGGAAGTTCTCAATATTCTCTTTAGGAATCATAAAATTCTTCCCAAATTCATCTTCATTTAAACCATGATGTGGTATTTGTCTCGAATCACCAATCTTGACTTCTTGTTTTTAAAATACATTTGAAAGTGGATCAAGGTCAAATTGGTATCTATGATTCTCCTCACTTTCATAAACTTTTGTCTTGAAATGATAATGTTATTTCAAGGTTACCTTCTACATGATTTGGATTTCAAACTCTTATTTATGCTCATTAGCTCCATCGTTTACCTCATTATCAAACCAATATATCTTTTGAATAATTACATGCCCACGTACTTATTAAAACTCCTACATTATGGCATGATACTACTACCACATATCATCATGTCCTTCTTGAATCCCATACTCATGAATCTATTATTCTTTGGTAGGAATAAATTCATCTTCATTTTTATTACCATGATATAACACACTTGGAACGTCATCATCATTATCTACATGCAAAAATAATTTACCCATGTATCTCATTGAAAAACATCATCAGAACCTACCTTAGGGAACTCATCATCTTCTTCACGAATGATATATGTTACCATACCTTTATATTAAATGAGTTTGTATGGATCAAAACCATAATGATCATCTCCCCACACATCAAGATAGAGTTTTTCTATTCCATTAAGAGGTGTCAAATATTTTTAGTCATTAGGATGGTCTCCATCCTCATTAATAGTGAGTTCATGTTTGATGTGTTAGGTACATAGGGTTCTACATTAAATTTAGCCAAAGTTTTAGACTTGATAGAGACCTTAGCACCATACCTATTCCTAAATTCCATATAGGACCAAGCTGAATTCAAGTACCCTCAATATTAGCAGTAAAGTTCCTTAACAAGTAAAGGGAAAAATGAGCTAGTATATACATAACCACAACATAGTGAGAGATAGATAAGGTAGGATAATCATTAAGGGTGAGTTGAAAACATTTGATGATGCCAACTATTTTTGTAGTTGATTCACATATCTGTAACACTCCCTTAGAGTGTGATTCATACTTCAAATTCAACTTATCGGCTACTTGTTTGGGCATGATTGATATGCTTGCTTGACTATCATTCAAAAATTATGGAAAAATGAGTCTCCAATGATGATCCAAGTGGATCTCTCCAATTGTTAAAAAATTAAGTCTACATATTCTACTAAAAATTATTTCATAGCATAGAGCTCGTCGATAGATTTTTTATGCTTTTTGTGGTTTACAAAACGGACACCGTATGCAAAAGATATGGTCTATTGAAGTTTTCTTGTAACAGGGAAAACTGTGATAATGTGGTGCAACATGGCAACGCCAAGTGAACCAATTAGGTGGCGACACATGGAAGTGAATGGAGTCCATAGATTTGTGCAAATTTCATAGAAAAATTCATTTCATTGCACAGTCTGTAGATTTGTGCAAAGTCCGTAGAAATTTTAAAATTGCACAGTCTGTAGAAATTGTAAAAATGTTTTGTAATGCCCCAGCCACATGGAGAAACAAGCCAAATTGCCACATCACATGCCATGAGAAATGGGATAATGGATCATGTTCCATGAATTCTGAGTCAATTTGCTCACATAGCTCGTGATAAGCCTTACCACATATGTCGAGATTGAAGGGAACCGAGTTTAGTTTAAAGGACCGAGCCAAATCCATGTAATTTGGCGTCTATGCTAAGTCCAAGGACCGGATAGGCTCAAGGATGCCTAAGATGGGTAAGACCCATGCAAAAGGTGCAATAGCGTGACTGAAGCCACATCTAAAGCCTTGGAGATAAGGCTTAAAAAAGACTTGATGCCATTTAAGTTTGCCCAATGTGGGACTAAACAGCTAAGCATAATCTCTATGCCAAAGCCGATGGGTTTGGAACTCGTGACCTATCAATCAAAAGAGATAAGGCCCTACCACTTAAGATGCGTGTGGCAACATATATATATAAAGCCACGAACTTCTATTTAAATGTACGCATTCAATTGACTTTGTAAGGAACAAAATAGACCAGTTTATTGTATTTCCTCATTTTGAATCCCTTAGAGGCCGAATCAGAGCTCGGAGTAAACTACAAAGTTGTTTAGAATTCTGATACACTCTATTTAGTATATTCATTTTCCCATTTTGGAGAATTGGTGATACCATTTTGAGCTATATAAGTTTCCAATTTTGATCTGGAGAGGCCTCTACATGTGATTCAGGAAGGTGAAGGACGTGCTGAGTCAGCCAAGGTCTTTCAAAGGTCTAAAACACTATTTTTGTAGAGAGAAATGATCTATTGTTGATTTTAAGTATATTTTAACTTGCAAATTTAAGCAACATTAATGGATTGGTTCGATAAGAACCCGAGGATGTAGGAATTCCAAACCCCATAAACAATTTCTGTGTTTTGATCTTTGATTTCAATTTTGCATTTTAGTTTCATTTAATTTGCAGATTATAATTCATATTTTAATCAATAATGAAAAATTTAATCATTTGATCATTTATGGGAAATTGAGTAAATTGGGATCTTAGAAAAATCTTACAGTTTCAAAGAATAAACTCACATGTATTTCAGTTTTGAAACATGATTCTTGGATCAGATTTTAATCAGTTTCTAAATACTCCAACATTAAAAAGTTGAGAATTTTTTGCTTCCAATTTAGTGTAAATTTTGGAATTGATAATTTAAAAGATCCATTTAAACATTTTTATAAAATTAGTGAAGTTCCTACTGGTGTTTACAGATCAAATTTTGGTATCAGAGCAGTTGATCAATGAGATTTAACATTTGGTTGTTATTTTTGCTTCTATTTTGGCATTTGTTTTGATTTTTGTGATTCGAAAGGTGCAATGGGAAAGTTGTCAAATAGAACCAAGATTGATGAGCTTGAAGCATATAACCAACAGATCCAGGAAGATAATGCTTTCCTGAGAGCAAGATTGAACTCCTTGGATGAGGAGATTGCCCATTTGAAAATGGAGTTACGAGCCAAGGATGAGCTCATGGAAAAACTACAAAATGGTGGACAAGTGAAGGATTTGCCTTCCACTAAAGATGCAGGCACTATGATGGATGAAAAAATTGTAAGTGCATGTAAGTCATCAATTGATTTTCTTTCCCTTGAAGAATCTAGTAACAATGATTTTGGTAAATTTGAACAATATACAAAAGGAGTATGTTCAAAATTACTTTTTAAAATGGGATTTAATGGAAAAGGCCTGGGAAAAGATGGTCAAGCTAATACTAACCCCATTCAAGTAGAGAATAAGCCTAATCATGTAGGGTTAGGATACAGATCTGGTATTCAGAATGAAACAAGTGAATGCTCTAAGAAAGCAGAAGCAAGATGTGTTATGGAGAAGTGTAAACCATCTGGGATGGAAGGTAAAACACATTCTTTTTGCCACACTTGCAATAATGTTGATTCTAATTCTATTTCTATACGATTTTTGCTTTCACATTCAAAAAAGAAATGAGAAACTAAGAAGAATGGTCTAGGGCTTGCATGTACCTGGATGAAGTCTTGCGCACCATTATCTAGACGACTAAAGGAACTCCTCTTTGGTTGTGGAGGATGACACCTATAGAAGAAAGAGATTGAATGATGCTATCAGTCTGGTCACAGTCACTGACATCGGTTAGTTTGCCGACGTCGATGGAGGTAGTGGTCTCTGTGGCCAGCGTCAGTCAGGGCAATGGTCTGGGACAGGGTCTAGATGAGTTTATGGTCTATGGACGGGTCTGAGAAGGGCTCTATGTTTGGTTGAATGCTTTGTATAGGGTCTTTACAGGTAGAAAGAATGGTTTGAAAGAGGGACTAAACAAAAGACAGAGGCAACAGGGAAGAAAGAGTGGTTTGGAAGGGGTCTGGGTAGGAGAGGTTGAAAATGGGTAGTAGGCTAAATGACAGATGAATTAAAAGAAATACTAAAATGAAAATAGTAGAAATACTTACCTCATACCTACTGGAGAATGGAATGAAGAGGCCTGTTGCTGTTGATGTACCTGTTGTTGATGCTTGGTAGTGCAGAAGACCTGTTGTTGTTGTAGCTTGCTGTGTGTACCTGAGAGAGGGAGAGTGAGAGGTCTGATGACTGAGATGATTGACGGATTGAGGAGTGAAAGATCAGATTGTTGAGGTCGAAAGGTCCAATTGAAAGATTGAGAGAGTGGATCAAAGATTGGAAAAATGGATCCTACATTCAGGTCAAGAATACAGTTTTGAAGGCAACTGACGCCGGCAAAATTGCCGATGTCGGTCGATAGTTGACCGACATCGGTGGCTGGAAGGCAGAAAAAAAGGCTAAAAATAGCCTTTTATCCATTTTCCCAACTGCTGAGTCAGCGGGTCGGGGGAAGAAACGGTCGAAGGTGGATTAATAGGCATGGGAAATGAGTGGGATAAGGGAAATGGGGTCTTAAATCATTTAAGACTTGGCAAGGGGTAGTGGAGGGCAAGATGGAATAGGTCATGGGGTGATAAATGAGGGTATCCAAGGGAAAAAAATCCAAGGAGAGGAGAGGTGGCATGGGTGAGGTGTCATGAGAGAGAGAGAGAGAATTATTAATTTAAAATAGATGATTATTTTAAATTAATAAGACATAGGTTACGCATGGTTAAAAGTGGAAAGGGACCAAGGGGACCAAGGGGGAGAGTCGACCAAGGATTAGACATGATTTCGGTGTCTACAAATTCTACCAGACAACATAAATATTCCAATGTTCCTTTTGATTATGGTACACAAAATTTGTGGCATGTTTATCCATGCAATTTTTGTGGATTGTCTAATCATTGTGTAGCCAAATATTGGAAACGTAAATCTTTGTGAGGAAAGATTTTGAAAGACTATTCTCCTAGACAGAGTTCTGAGAGTAGCAATAAGAATATGTTTTCCAATAGAGTGAATAAAAGGTTTTGTACTCATTGTAACAAAAGTGGACATCGGGTTGAAAAGTGTTGGAGACTTCAACCATCACACCATCCTAGAAATGGTAAGATTAAGATGGCCTATAAACCTATCAATAAGGTAATTAATGAAGTTAAATCAACCCATACCAATGTTACTAAAGCCACTAAAGAAATCTCACCAACTAATCAGGGAAATTTGATTAAGAGGGTTGGTAAACAATTTTTGACATTCATGTTGTCATGATTAGTGGATGCATTCATGTTGCAAAGCAATTTTGGGATCCTTGTTGTATGCATAAAGGATATTTACCATGCTTTAAATGTTGATATGGTTTAGTGGAATGGCCGTAGAGAAAAACCAAGGGACAGGTTTAACATACTTGGAATATTTTCTCATGTTTGGGATTTTGAAACTTCATTTTTAAACCTTGACAATAGTATATGTAGTTTATATAGGCATCAGCAGTATGTCTATTTTGAGAAATTTCCAAAGTGGTTTATATGTTGTCTTTTATATTGTGCAAATAGAGGCTTATAAGACCCTTTATGGGCACCATTTGTAATTGTACTAATTATACAAACTACTTGTAGCCATGCATGATATTTGCAAATGCTATAAGACCCTTATTCATTTTTGGGCATTTTATTGTAACTGTCAATTATGGTTACAAATATCATGTAAAATTATTACACTAACAAATTGGTTTGCAGTTGCACTTGGTGAATAATTTGTAGTGATTGGCAAATGCACCATTTTTGAGATGTGACATTTGAACAAGAAGTTTGTTTCTATCCACAATGTGGTAACGGGTAGATATTTATTTTTCACTGACATTTCAAGGATTCAATTTGAATTTTGAATCAATACTATGATATGTTGTAGTGATGTTTTTGCAGAAGCATTTGTAATGGAGACCATGCTTTTGGGGTCTAAAAGCACTTAGTGGGGAGGTTTGATCCAGGTGGATCTCTCCATTTGTTAAAAAATTAAGTCTCCATATTTTTATAAAAATTATTTCAAAGCATAGATCTTTTCAAGAGCTTTCTGACACTTTTTGCGGTTTGCAAAACGGACACAGTATGCAAAAGATATGGTCTGTTGAAGTTTTCTTGCAATAGGGAAAAATGTGATGACGTGGCGCAATGTGGACAAAACAAGTGAACAATTTAGGTGGAGACACGTGGCAGTGAATGGATTCCGTAGATATTTTCAAATTCCACAAAAAATTTCATTGCATTTCACAATCCGTAGATTTGTGCAAAGTCCATAGAAATTTTAAAATTGCACAATCCGTAGAAATTGTAAAAATGTTTTGTAATGCCCTGGCCACATGGAGAAACAAGCCAACTTGCCACATCACATGCCATGAGAAATGGGAGAATGGATCACGTTCCATGAATTTTGAGTCAATCCGTTCACATAGCTCGTGATAAGCCTTGCCACATATGCCGAGATTGAAGGCAACCGAGTTTAGTTCAAAGGACTGAGCCAAATCCATGTAATTTGGCGTTTATGCTCAATCCAAGGATTGGATAGGCTCGAGGATGCATAAGATGGGTAAGACCCATGTAAAAGGTGCAACAGCATGACCGAAGCCACACCTAAAGCCTTGGAGATAAGGCTTAAAAAAGACTTGATGCCGTTTAAGTTTGCCCAATGTGGGACTAAACGGCTAAGCATAATCTCTATGCCAAAGCCGATGGGTTTGGAACCTGTGACTTATCCATCAAAAGAGATAAGGCCCGAACACTTAAGCTACACATGGAAACATGTCTAAAAAGCCATGAACTTTTATTTAAATGTAAGCATTCAGCCGACTGTGTAAGGAACAGAATAGACCAATTTGTTGTATTTCCTCATTTTGAAGCCCTTAGAGGCTAAATCAGAGCTCGGAGTAAACTAAAAAGTTGTTTATAATTATGATACACTCTATGAAGCCCATTTTGGAGAATTGGTGATACCATTTTGAGCTACATAAGTTTCCAATTTTGATTTGGAGAAGCCTCTACGTGTGATTCAGGAAGGTGAAGGACATGCTAAGTTAGCCAAGGCCTTTCAGAGGTCTAAAACACTATTTTTGTAGAGAGAAATGATCTATTGTTGATTGTAAGTATATTTTAACTTGTAAATTTGAGAAACATTAATGGATCAGTTCGATAAGAACCCGAGGATGTAGGAATTCAGAACCCCGTAAACAATTTTTGTGTTTTGATCTTTGATTTCAATTTTGCATTTCAGTTTCATTTAATTTGTAGATTATAATTCAGATTTTAATCAATAATGAAAAATTTAATCATTTGATCATTTACAAGAAATTGAGTAAATTGGGAACTTAGAAAAATCTGATAGTTTCAAAGAATAAACTCACTTGTATTTCAGTTTTGAAACATGATTCTTGGATCAAATTTGAATCAATTTCTAAATACTTCAATGTTAAAAAGTTGAGAAATTTCCACTTCCAATTCAGTGTAATTTTGGAATTGAGAATTTAAAAGATCCATTTAAACATTTTTATAAAAGTAGTGAAGTTCTTACTGGTGCTTACGGATCAAATGATTATAGAGAGGTAAAATTGAGGAGATTTATCTCTTATTTAATTTTTTATTTGTTTCCAATCATTAGTCTTCAATTCATTTATCAAAACTGACCATCTTTTACTAGGCTATCTATTTGTTGCATTGATCTTGGATAGATCATTTGGAGTAGATCTCTTTTTCTAGGCATGCACAATGTATTCCACATTGGGATGATTACATCAACCTTATTCATTTTCTCAACAATGTTCATAAGAGAGTTACCAAACATGTCATGTCTTATAGTAGCCATAACACTACCACTAACTTATGTCACTTGATGTATAGGATAAGGCATAGAAGGATATTTAACATTATAAAATATCTAATTTACCTAAACCATAGGGGTTGTATTTGACACACCTGCTCCTTAATATTCTTAAGGGTTCATGCTTAGACCACTACTTGTCTCTTATACCTCTTCAACCACTCTCATTTTTGACCTTGTGTTTGCAGCTATAGGATTTGATCTTATATTCAAGTTTCCTTGGTAGTTGATTACACATGATTCATATTTATAATACTTCATCAAGGTAGCATTTTATTGAGTATCCTCTCTTTTTGTTTCTCCTCCATTAGGCATCTCTTCTTGAGTCATGGTAGGCATTATTCCCCATTGTGTTATATAAGTTTAATTGAATATATCATTTGCATAATTAGAAGATACATGAGGCTGATCCCATGAAGTTTGTTCTCCATTTTATTTTACAAGATTGTTTTGGATAGGTATAATGCTTTTGAAGTAGAAGGAGCAATATGATTTTTTCCATTGTATTGTTTCACTTAAGTTAACTACCCTTGTCCTTGATAGTGGCCTTGAAAAGGTTGTATAGAAGCTTGATAATATTAATAGGGTTGAAAAGGACATTGATTTTACCTCTATTGCTCCTATTATTTTTTATTCTTGAGAGTTTTATTCTCTTCCCCAATAGCCTTGATCATATCTTCCTCTTTTAACTTACTTGGATGATTAGATGCAACTTTCTTATGATTGGGTGTGGGAATAGGAGCCATGGTGGGTATAGGAGTTTTTACATTAGGAAATAGAGGCATGGGTATTATAGGAGCTATATTCATAACCTATATAAGTCTATTATAATCCCTTATAGAAGGCTCATATGCATTGAGTAGTGTATCCCCTCCCATGGATTAAATCATAGATATGTCACTATTGAAAGACTTAAGGTAATAGAGAAAATCATGGTGTGTAGTAGGCCTTACCAAGATCAGTATCCTATCCTAAGTCTTTTTAAATATTGTTTTTAAGTCTTTTATAGTCTATTGAGGTGATTTATTTATGTAGTCAATTGCTCAGCCAAGGACAAGTGATCATATTTGTCTTCAAATCTCTTCCTCAAAGAGTCATCCAATTCATCCCATATAGTGATAGAGTTGGGAGATAAAGTACCATACCAATCAAGGGACTTTTCATTGAAATAAATAGCTAAAAACTTGATGGCAACATTATCTTTAGTAATGTTATGTATGTTATAAAATCTGGTAATGTTACATATGTGTTCAATAGTAGTATTAGCTTCTCTTATGTAAGAAGGCACACTTTTGAGGGCTGACATAAGAATGCCATGATAGTGAGAAAGTGATAAAGGACTATGTCCATTGAAGGAAATAAATTTCATGTTATTTGGGGTTGCCATCTTCCAAATTGGACCCAAGAAGAGTCTCCCAATAGGTATGTGAGTATCAAAATATTTATTTGAATATGGATGGGTGATATAAACCTTTTTGATCTAACTAAATAGTAAGGCAGCTCTAAAAATTCAAATGGAATGCCTTTAGTGTAATATCTTGTCCTTTACTTAGGCATTAAAATGAGTCACTAGTCTATAACCAATAGCCAATGATTGTTGGAGTCACTAGATACTACATGAAGGAAGCTTTACAACTTTAGATTTGTCAAGATCAACATCCACCTTTGACAACTTCTAGGACCATGAGGTCCCACCAAGCATGCTAAAATTATTATCAATCAACTTTTCACCTAAACTAGGTCTAATCTATCCTCATATTTTTAATAACATTGAAACACATCATATTTTATGGGTTATAATTATTAGAGGTGAGTCTTTAGATTATGGGCTAGTTCCCATGCTCAACACCTAAAACTAATGACTAACCTCCTTGATTTAAATAAAAGGGATAGAATGAGATTCAACACTAATCTAATGGAGGTGATGCACCATGATAAAATCCATAATCCTACTTGGTCCAACACTATAGAAGAGAACTTACAAAACATTTTATTCTTCTTAGGTATTATGATGTTTAATTCGTAAGCAAATAAAAGGGTTTGAGTAAATTTAAACTAGTCATTAATGTGCCTTAATTATCCTACTAATTTATGCAAATAGATATATATTTTATATTTTATAAAAATAGCAAGAATTATAGAGAAATCAAAATTATCTTAATTTGGGTTCAAATGGATGATTCAAGATATAGAAATTATTGTGTAGGAATGGCAAACTATCACAAATAAAACCCAAAACCCTATTTCTATATTGGATAGGAGTGTTGAACTCAAGACACCCTACTACTTGTCATTGTAGTTCACTTTTAAAATCTATTGTCCACTTTCAGTGCTATTGTCTAATTTTGATGTTATTGTCCTAGTGACCTATATTTTATGGGTTTTATTCAATAGGGCTATAACACCCTAGAAATGAAATATCAAAGCCTAATTTTGTGTAGAGCTCACTATGTGTCTGATTTAATATTTAAAACCCTTAGGAGCTCCTAGTAATGAAACTTGAATAGCACTCTTGGGAAATAGAGAAGGGGTTAGTGTGTAAAGGATACATTGGATGCACTTCATACCCCATGTGTGGGAACATTGCCTACATACCAATACTTTGAAGAGGGATGAAGTTAATTTAGTTATCCCATTTGAAGTGATTTATGTAATTATGTGATGTATGCAAACTATAATGCAAAACAATAATGTTCTTCATATGACTAGGGACTGGTATGAGTGGTTTAATATGCTTGAATTGGTCTTAGAAGGTTATATGCAGAGAATAGGGAAGAGTGCTTGAGTGTACTTGCTTGTATTCTTGATATTTTCCTATGAATGAGTTCTAACCCCTCTAAATAGACATTGAATGTCATTTTATATGGAAACTAATGATCTTGGGTTAGATGAACTTATATTAGGTTGATAGGGGAAAAGATAAGGAATCAAGAAAACCTGACCATTAGAGATGAAAATGAACTTGGATAATATCACTAGAAATAAGACACCCCTAAATTTTGATGATCTTGTCCAAATTAGGTGCTATTGTCCTAGGAATACAAGCCTTAGGGGATAGATCTGGGTTTGAGAGTGCTACCTAGGTCTCTAAAAGTTAATTTTGGGAATCAATGAAAGTCTAGCCAAGAAGGGTTGAGTGAGAAAGAAAGAGGACCTATAAGTTGGATGATATTAGCCATGATAAGTCATCAAATTTTGCATTTTAAATGAAAATATTTTCCCCACTTTTATTCTAGTGATGCATCAAAGCAAAATACTAGGATAAAAGAAAAATAGAAAGCATACCTGAACTTATCTATGTGAGAAAAGCTCATGAAGCTGTGTGATATTGGATATGTGTAGAGAGAGCATATTGTGATGTGTGAATCTATAAATAAAAACATGAAGTAGATTAGTTCTTACTAGATATGCTATATATAAAATAGGAATGTATAAAATCTAAGTAAATGAAGAGAGAGGAATGAATACACCTCACCAGGTACGTGAACCACTACAAAACATGTTGTGTTACTAGATTTTGTTGAGTATGTGTTGAATCAAGAGTAATATCACAAATGGAGATGAGTGCTTAATTCCCTAGAATGTGGCTCAAGAATTTAAAGGTTTTCCCTTTAGCTCCATCATTTCCAACTAAGTGAAGTTAACAAATCATACGCGTGTTAATTGATGTCTAGACTGTATGTCTGATCCCTCTGAATAGGTAGCTCAATAATATAAAGGTTGGCCCTTTGGTTCCATTATTTCCACATGAAGTGAAGCTATGAATTGATACTAATATATAATATATGTCATATGGGATGGGTCATGGATCTCATGAATGCGCTATAAATCTAACACTGTGGAATGGATATCTGAATGTGTGTTGGAAACTAGGCCACTCTTGGCCATTTTGAAAGATATAGATTAGGCTTGTATGAAAGACACTCTAAAATTGATGTAGTAGGCTTATATGAAAGCCAAATCAGTAACTTGGGTACTCAAAAATATAAACTTGTATGAAAATTTAACTCAAATGTGATGCCAACCACCTACAAATGGAGTAAGGCACACAACTATTGAGAATGCCTAGAACAAACTAAACTAAAAAATAAAAGAAGATCAATGTGTCATGCACATTGCTCCTAATCATTGATGTCTAGAACATGTATTTTTATTTGGAAGTTATGCCAACTACCCAATCTATAATAAAATTGAGAACCATCATGCAGTGCATGATAACCCCCTGTATCTAAGAAAATTGTGCTAAAACTATTGAATCTAGAGGATCTAAAAGTGCAAAAACTATCCCTAAACTAAAATTTTTGCCTATTTATGGAAACCTTAAGTGTTTTTCTTCTTGGACAAGAGCACCAAATTATGGACACCCCTATTTTTGGCACTACTATCCAATTTATGTCACTACTATCCATTTTTGGTGCTACTATCCATTTCTAGTTCTACTGTCTGGTGTGAAAACTAACTACTAATATGAGACTGTTCCTATTTTTCTACTTTGAATTAACCAATTTGACCTCTAGATTCTCTATTGACTATTCTATATGATGTTGTTTTGATTGCTAAGAGGTTTTTTATCTCTATGACAAAGCCCCTATTTGATGCTCCCTCTTCTGAGGGTAAGAATGATGAATCTATAATGACTACCCACAGAAGAAAAGAGTCTTACAAGTGTGTTAATGCGATAAATACATATGATATAGCATTTTATTTTTGACAAAATGTTTCAAGATATAGAAAATTTTGTGCTAAGAGATTGTTAAATCAATAGATTTATGCCTAGATATATATAACAATATGAAAGCATGTGCATGATACTAAACTAGACTGGTAATGTTATATATTAGTTGTTAGTTATTAGTTTGGAGGGATGGAGCATGATGTCCATCATGGCATCCAAGAAAGCAAGGAAAATGCATGATATGGATCATGACATTTCACACATCTGACAAGAAACAATTAAACAAGCAAGAAGCATACTAGATGGGCCATGGCACCATGCAAACAAGGGACATGGGCACATGTCATTCAAACTAAAAATAAGCATGGAAGGAATGTTCAAATTCCTCATACACATACAACTGAAATAATCAAAGTTGAACATAGGCCATAGGAACATAAAGGAGTATAAACAAAGGACATTAGTAACTTTCCTAAGGCACATACATGAAAAAAAAGCAAAGGACATTGGAAAATGTCCCAAGCCACAAGTAAGAGATAAGATAGAATTGAAAATAAAATAACACAAGCTACGTTAAGTAATCATGTAATAACTAAAAGATACAAACACATATAGATAATTAAATTAAATGTGAAAGTATGCAAAACATGTGTGGTACAAGACTAGGTATATTCTAAGAAATACACAAGTACTAGATACTAGTGAAATGTCGATATAGTATTCTTTTTAAGCTATAAATTAATGTATATCAACATGATAACTTAGAGTGTGTTGTGTAGAAATGACATAACTTGGATGGTTTAGTCATGTAAAATATGACCCCAATGGTTATGTATAACAATGTATGTCTTGAATGTAGGAGTAGAAATGCCCCCTTTATGGGTAGAATAAAGCAATCAAGTAATTGGATGTCACTACACACACTTAGAGGATCAAGTGAAGCATGGTAATGTAGAAAATTGACATACAATAGCATGAAATAGAAAATGAAGTTTGAGCATGATAGTAGTAATGAAAATCATGTATGATTCATATAATCTAAATATTTTTGGAAATTTTGAATTTTTTTGAATTTTTTTGTGTTTTGAATATTTTGTATTATTTTAGTATTTTTGAAAATATTTGAACTATGTATAAGTAGGTAGAAGAGTTTATATGAAAAATCAATGATAAAAAGTAATGATACTAACTTATGATTCTCAGATGAGACTCCTTGCCATGGTGTCCTATATAAAATAATGAGATCATGTGTGATCATGAGGCACAAGTGTATGACTGAGATTATAAATTTGGAATGTGTGTATGTTGTAATTGATCTAAAATATCTAAAGTGGAAGTCAAATGTGGTGTCCCCCTATGAATTTGAGAAGTGGATAAAATTTTAGGGATCTTAAGCACCCATCTGAAAGTAAGAGAATAATATCTATGAATAGGGGCTCTCTATGTAGCTATATGAGACCACAATGTAACTACTCTAGGTGTGAATACTATAGCTAGAAGTTGTCTAGAATCCTGAAACTATGGGGGTGTATGAACCCTCTATATTAGTGATGGATGTTGTAATTGTATCTGATCTTGAAGTGGAATTAGAATAAAAGATGGAGGAGAAGCTAAAACTAGTGGAAGAACTGGATCTGGTGATTGGAAGCTAGTAGGTGAAGTGGGGAGTGGTGACTCATAAGGAACTCTACCAACTGTAATAATTTGATTAGAATGAATAAAATTCATGCATCTATTAACTATATAAGGTATTTCCTTGAGTTTTTTAATCCAGGTCAACCAAGTAATATGTCAAATACTCCTATGTTGGGAACTATAGTGAATGGTGTAGCCACATGTGTAAGACCAACCTATAATGGAAGTATTATCTCACCTAATGAACTCTAAACATGCCTGCTAAAACCAATAATAACTATATCTATCAGAGTGATATCATGCTTTGAATAACCCAAATGTTATAGTAGTGTGAAGGTACACATATTAAGACTGAAACCATTGTCAATGAGTGCACTACAGATAGGCTAATTATGGATATATGCTCTAATAAAAAGTGCATTGTAACCTGTATCATCCTTCACAATCTCTTATTTTTAAAAAGATATCAAATGTCTAGATGGACTCTAGACTCATACACACCTAGCATACCCCTCAAAGGATGTGTCTCAACTGAAGATGCCTAATATGTAGCTGGTGGAGGATGTGTATGGCATGTATAATGAACACTTGGTGTGTCAACTTTCTCTTGTTTTGAATTCTATGAAAATGGATTTGAAAAGATTTTCAAAGCCTTATCTTGTGTTAGATTTGTCTTTGGAGGCTCAGCTGAAGTGTCTAGATCCAAAAGATTATCATCTATTAAATCTTATATCTTATGTTGCAAACTAATGCATCTATTTGTTGTGTGGCTTAATGCCTTAAGAAAATCACAACTTCTTGAATGGGTGGGAGAGTTATAATGTTGAATTCTAATATTTTTTGTAGAAATCTAGCTGGAGAAATTGGTAAATTGGTAAATACACATTGAGGAGGTACTAATAAAACCACACACTGAGGGGGCTTTGAAGCCATATTGACTATTAGTTGATTCTAATTCTTGCTATCACTAATTTTGACCTTGTATGGGACCTTGTTTTACTCTTGTTTGTTGTGTTTGGAGTACTTGAATACTTGAGTTTGCCCATTGAGATTGACTTGACTTCCTTACCTTAAGTGTATGACATAATTTGGTAAAGGAAGAGAAAAATTTGAACATAATGGATTCATGTAGTATGGGTAGAAGGCTCTATTTGAAGATGTCATGTAGTTATTGATCATCCGTGAGGCTAGTTAATTTAGTCAAAATAGTCTTGTATCTAATAACATAATCTATGAGAGGCTCATTTGGCTTTTATTTATATTGTGCAAAGTATGCATATGAGACCTTATTGCCAATGTTGATACTGAAATATGATAATAACATGTTTGCTAAAGGATTTAATGCTATGACTGACTAATTTGGTAGATTATAAAACCATTTAAGAGTATAATCCTTTAGGCTTTATGGAAAGAGTTTGGTAAGTATCCAGTCATTGGGTACATAATATAAACATGCTACATGAAAAGCTCTCAAATTTGTCTCTAGGTCACCCTTGCCATCATAAAGAATAGGCTTGAGTTGAACAAATCCTTGTCGTAAGGGTGTAGAAGTAATGTGATGTGCCAATGGTGTATGTAAAAGAGCAAAATAATCCAATGCATATGTAGGTCTAATGGTACCTTACTCAATATGTTGCAACTTGGATTGAAGAGATTGGATCTCTTGCACAAGGGCTACCACATTAGGAGATAGGGATGTACTATCTATAGCTAGCAGCATAGAAGAGGGTTGGGTTGCTATAGGGGGTCGTTGAGACATAGTTGCCCCCATAGTGTCATTTTCAACTGGTTGCTTTATGGGGATAGAAGACTCAACTAGCTTAGCCTTTTTAATTTCTGTGATATATTGCAAAATTAGTGTATGATCTTTAGGCTATTCCTTAAGTCTATCTTTGAAATTTTGTAAAATTAAATATTTGTTAAGTATAACTTCATTATCAATAATGGGTGGAAGTGGATCAGTAGTCCAATATGGTGGAGAATGAGCATTGGTGTGTACATCATCATTGTTATTTTCATACTGCTCTTTGTCAAAATTATCCCAATTGAATTTGGTGTAATCTAGATGTGTAGAATCTATGAATAGAACCTGAGGTGGTTATTTATCCATGGTCTATGGTTGAGTTACAAGAATTTGGTTAAATTTAGGAGGATTACCACTAAGTCTTGTACTTTTTCATGAAGGAAAAGATGTAATGAATTTAGGTGGCATAAGGAAAATAACTTGGATAATAGTGGAAAATATTAAGCTAATATAATCTAAACAAAGAACTAGAATATGCATGAAGAGGATATAGGTCTCTGAAACATGTAAAGTGATACCTCAATAAACAAAAAGGAGATAGTATATGCCACTAGGGATTTTTAAGAAATATTATTTATAAAATAATATGAATTTTTCAAATTTGAAATTGATTTTCTAGATTTGATATGCAACTAAATTTTTATAAAATTATGCAAAAATTACTAAAGAAAAATTGAGAATGTATTTGATGCAACTAGGGTTTTGAATGAATTTTTTTCAAAATTAGTGCAGTATTTTAAAAAATTTATAGAAAATTTTTAGTTTAATTTTTAAAAAGTGATAAAAAAATCTAAAAAAATCTCTAAAATTAGTAATATATTTTTCCTAGTGGTTTGAAAGTGTTTGTATGCAAATAGGACCTAGTATGTGCAAACTAAGGTTTGAGTGAATTTATTAAAAATATTAAATTAATTTGTAGTTTTTTTAATTTTTAATTTAAATAAAAATTAGGAAAATATTACAAAAATTCAAAAATAATTAGCCCTAGGGTTTATAGGGTTTTTATGTAGAAGTTCGAAGTAAGTCAGGTTCACCAAATATTTATTCTTTTTAGGACTTATGATGTTTAATTCCTAAGAAAATAAAAGTGTATGAGTAAATGTAAACTAGTAATTAATGTGCTTTAATTAGCCTACTAATTTATGCAAATAGATATATATTTTATCTTTTCTAAAAATAGCAAGAAGTGTAGAGAAATCAAACTTAGCTTAATTTGGGTTGAAACAGATGATTCAAGATCTAGAAATTGTTGTGCAAGGATGGTAGACTATTGAAAATGGAACCTAGAACTCTATTTATATATTGGAAAAGAGAACCAAACTTAGGACACTCTACTACTTGGCATTTTAGTTTAATTTTTGGATTTGTTTTCCACTTTCGATGCTATTGTCCAATTTTGATGTTGTTTTTCTAGTGACCTAGCTTTTCTAAGTTTTATTTAATAGGTCTATAGCCCCATGGAAATGAAATATCAAATATTTATTCTATGCAGAGCTCATTGTGCGTATGATTTAATCTTTAAAACTCTTAGGTTCTCATGGTATTTGAACTTGAATAGGAAATTTGGGAAAGAGAGAAGGGGTTAGTGTGTAAAATATACTTTGGACACACTTCAAACCCCATGTGTGGGCACGCTACCTACATACCACTACTCTAAAGAGAGATCGATATAATGTATTTCTCCCATTTTAATTTATTTATGCAATTATGTAATGTATGAAAACTATAATGCAAAACTGGAATGTTCTTTAGATGACTAGGGACTGGTATGAGTGCTTTAATAGGCTTGAATTGGTCTTGGAAGGTTGTATGTAGAGAATAGGGAAGAGTTTTGGAGTGTACTTTATTTTATTCTTTCTTTTTTCTTATGAATGAGTGTCAACCCATCTAAATGGACATTGAATGGACTTTTATAGGGAAATTAATGATCCTGGGTTAGATGAACTTGTATTAGGCCGATAGGGGAAAAGATAAGTAATTGAGAAAAATTGATCGTTAGAGGTGAAAATGAACTTGGAAAATGTTGGGTGAATATTTTGTCACCAGCTAACTGATGAGAAAAATAGGTCTCTTCAACCACAACATAAGAAGATTGGTCGGGCAAATGTGTAGGTTTACTACATCAAAAGGGGACAAATCTCTCCTCTCATCAAGGGGAGGTTCCCTATAAATATGCAGGAGCTATATACTATATATATAAGCATAAAATAATACTCAAGGGTAGGATAAACCATCCATCTCTCTTTTTTCAGAGATGATGTTAACAAATAGAGGAGAAAATCCAAGTGAAAATGTTGAAGGCACTTCTCTTTTTTTAGAAGTGATCTTGTAGGAAATAACAATAATTATTTTAGGTAGTGACAAGTAACTGGTAACCAAAGGTGTAGTAACTAGCAGACTGAGATGCAGCACAAAGTCTCCACCTCGACTACCCAAGAGTGAGATATGAAGGACAATGAGGGCACAAAGTCATCCCAAGGTCCTTTACATAGAAATAGAATACGAAGGATAATGAGGGACACAAAGTCATCCTAAGATCCTTTACACATGAATAGAAAGAAAACACACTAAAGGCAATTGTGGGGGCACAAAGTCTCTCCACACTTGGCTTCAGGACACCTTCCTGATTACTTTCACTAATTTTGCTTATTTAATTAAATGGACAAAAAATGTATTAAGGAAATAAACATAAGAATAATTTCTCCAACAACTAAGATATTCTAGCACAAAGTCTGAAAAGTCACTTGTTTTCTTATTCAAATAATGAAATATGATCAACAATCTGAGCTCAAAGTTTTAGTAATGCCTTTCAATTTGGGCAGAGTTTTGTTTCTGATAACAAAGAGAGATCTCCCAAAACAATAAGAGAGAGTCCAATATATAGTGCTCCAAGAAATACTTGGGTACTTTGTTTCAAAAAAATGGCCTATGATGCATTCAATGCCTTTAATGCATTTTAAATTCTATCCATGGGCTATGCTAGAATCAAGCATCAATTTTTAATATTGGCCACCTGATGCATTTCCTAATGTGTGCATAGCTATTCACTCTACTCAATGTAGAAAAATAGGCCATGCCATTGAATGTTCACACTCTCTAATGTCCACTTGGTGAAATGCTTTACCTTCTAGAAACATATCCCATGCATGGTTATTTATGATCTTTCTCCATCGTTCCCCCTTTCCTTGCTGTATTTCATCCTTATCTATATGATCTGATCCCTTAGGTTATCTCTTTGGCTAGTCGCTAAATTTGTTCATAGGGTCTATGTTTAAGCCTGTAAGGATCAACAGTTATTTCATTGCCACAAACTTGACATTTTTAGGTCTATCATTGTTTAAAATCCAATGGCTAGTTGGTTGCCCTAAATTTGATGGTTGTGGCCTATCATCCTCCTTAGTAATTCCTTCATGTCTTTCTCACTTACTTTGGCTACTTTTTGCTGATCTTAACAAATGACACATGGCACCTTCTATTTTGAAATAGGCAAGGACACATGGCAGCATCCACTTAATTTATAATAGTTTTGGATGCATTTTGAGAGTCTTATAGAAGATGACATGTGGAAATTTCCACCGAGCTCCTAGAAATATTGTAGAAACATTTGGGACTCTTTTGGATCCATGTGGACACAGACACTTATCACATTTTACTTGACCTTAGCACCTCACCTAAGGCCCACCATAGTCTTTACAAAACAAAAGGAAAAAACTACATATTTTGACACTTGGTGGCTTTCGATGAGTTATAATGGAACATGTGGCACGTTTCATATCTTTGAAACTTATCAAAAATTGTGTCCTAGTAGACAACACTTGGTAGCTTTCACTTTGACTTTATAAGGGAGACGTGGTGGCTTTCACTGCACTTTGAGGTTTGATCTTTCCTAGAGGGAACTTGCCCTTTAGGGTCTTGACAGATGGGTCATTTTTTGAGTGTCGAGTGTCCCTTGTGAGGTTACCTACCCTTCAAGATCTTTTGAGTGGCCTTTGGGTTTTAATTTTTTTGGCAAGCTTTTGTTGCTCTTTTCCTTTAGATGAAAAGTTCGAAGGAATTCCTTTGGACAAAATTTTTAAAGGAAATATTCCTTTGCTTTGCCTTAGGTGATTTTCCACTGATCTCAATAGGCAACACATGGTAGCATCCGCTTAACTTATAGAGGTTTTGGATGCCTTTTAAGAGTCCCATAGAAGATGACATGTGGCAGCTTCCACTGAGCTTTATAAACACTATAAAAACACTTGGGAATCACTTGGATTCATGCGGATGTTGACACTTGTCATGTTCTACTTACTTTACAAGGGACAAGTTTTGTTGCTTTGAGAAGCAAATCATAATGTGTCTCAGCAAATGATACTTGGTAGCTTCCACTAGTCTTTGAGAGAAGCTTATTGAAATAAGCTTTAAAACTTATTAAAAACTTGAAATGCAGATGTAGACACTTGTCATGCTCTACTGAGTTATAATGAGACACGTAACATGTTCCGTTGCTTTGAAACTTTACTAGAAATTATGTCATGATAGATGACACTTGGCAACTTCCACTGCTCTTTGGTATTTTTATTTCAGGCACTCCTTTAAACTTCTTGGTTAAAATTTCCTAAGTATTGAGAACCTATTTCTTTCCTATAGAGTCCATAGAAAACATCCTGCAAAGTCTGTAGATTTGAGTCCGTGGATTTCCTAGCCTGCAGAGTCTGTAGAAATGAGCCTGTGGAGTCTGTAGTTTTCTAAAAAAGCTTGAAAAATGAAGGATTTGAAGGGCCATAACAAATTTTGAAAAGGGAAGAGACAATTTTGGTCTTGAAAGACCAAAATAGTTCTTATGTTGTCTCAAAAATGAGTGACATTTTTTGGAGACAACAACTAGCTCCAGTTGGGGAACTTCCTTCAGTTGAAAACTTAGAATAGCTGAGGGGAGTAGAAACAAGTATCTCCAGTGCCTTGAAGTATGCCATTGGGCCATGGAGTCATGCTACCTAAAAAGAAATGTGACAAAAACAAAAATGAAAGCACAAAAATAGAACTAAAGACTATATAAATATACATATATATAAGTTAATCTTATTTGATACTTCACAAATTGAAGTGCTTCAGATGTTTCTCACTGTGAGGCAAAAAAAAGGGTGTGCCATCTTGATATCTCAATAAGAAACATTTTTCACCATTTAGCTGATGAATAGTAAATGGGCCCCTCCAAAGGGAGTCAAACTTTCCATGCATCCCCTTTGTTTCTCTCCTTTTATCCCACAACAGGACTTGATCTCCAACCTAGAAATCACAATTTTTTGCCTTCTAGTCGAAGAGCTTCTTCACCAAACTTTGATGGGAATCAATTTGGTCCACCATCATAGTTCTCTATTCATCCAACTCAGTCAGGTACATGATCCTCTTATCAATGAAGCTTTCATATGTCTGATCTTCAATTGCCTTAGCCAATTTTAATACTAGCAATTCTAGGGTGATTGGTATCTCAGCATTGAGCCCATAAAGAAGTTGGAAAGGAGACATACCAATTGCCCTTTTTGGTGTAATTATATATGCCCACAAAGCATCAACTAATGATTTATGCCATGTCCTTTAGTTGTCATCCACCAATTTCTTGATGATAGCTATCAGGTTCTTGTTACTTGATTTAGCTTGTCCATTCCCTTGTGAAAAGTAATTAGAAGAGTGAGAGAGGGTGATCCCATAATAAAAATAGAACTAAGTAATCTCCTGGGAAGTGAAATAATCTATGTTGTCTATGACAATCTTGGTTGGGACCCCAAACTTGGAAATGATATTCTCTTTGAGGAAATTGCACACTACTTCTGAAGTAGCATGATTGGCTGGGATAGTTTCTACCCACTTGGTGAAATAGTCTGTGGCTATGAAGACATAATCATGTCCAGCACTTGAAGATGGGTGTATAACACCAATGAAATCAATTCCCCATTGTTGAAATGGCTCTTCTATCACCACTGGCTTGAGAGGCAGGGTAACCAACTTGGGTCTTCCAACAAACTGCTAGCATAGTTCACATTTTCTTACCCACTTATATGCATCTTGGAAAAGAGTTGGCTAGTAATACCTAGCTCATAGAATTTTATGGGTAGTCACAGGAGAAAAAAAGTGTCCTCCATAGGTTAGATTGTGGAAGGATTTCAAAAGTTGGCCTTACTGCTCCTTATCCACACAGTGAAGGAACACTCCATCAAGGCTCCTCTTATACAGGCCATTGTCCCAAAGGACAAAATTGGTAGCTTTCAACTTGATAGTCCTCCCTTCTTTGTAAGATAGATGAGCAGGACACTCACCATAAGTAAGAAAATGAGAAATACCTAAATACCACTCATTCGTGGTGGAGACAAAGAGGATTGTTGGTGTGTCTTCCACCTCTACTTCTTCATGCCCTATTTTTTCTAATTTGTTATCAACAATTAATTAGCATAGGCCTTTTCCCTGTACTAGCTTTATTGGTTGATGAATAGATCAAACTCCTAGATATTTGAAATCTAATTGCCTCTTTTCATCCCAAACTCCTGTTGAGTTAATATGGATTTGATTATAGTGTTAGGAACTAGGGCAGTAGTGTGGGAATTCATAATGTAGAAGTGAAAATGCTTTACTACCTTCACCACTACATAAGCATGATTCTCTATGTTTGAGTACTTCAGCTCATGAGCTTTAAGATGGAAGCTCATGAAAGAAATGGGAGATTCCATACCTTATTTATTCTATTGAACTAGAATTGCTGAAAGTGTGTGCTCAAAAGCATAACTATACATCATGAAATCCTTGGTATAATCTATACAAACTAAAATTGGGGAATGGGCAATGGCTATCTTGATATCCCAGAATGCCAATTTGCCTTTTTCAGTATATCTGAAAGTGGCCTTTCCTTTCATCATATCAATAATATGATGAGTCTTCTCAGCAAACTCAAGAATGAATCTTCATAAAAAATTCACCTTTCTGAAGAAAGAATGAACTGTAGTCTTAATTATGGGCAGAATAAGCTCCTAAATGAATTTGACTCTCTCTGAGTCAATATTTATGCCTTCTTTGGACATAATGTGTCCAAGAATTTTCCCTTCTATTACTCCAAAAACTGACTTCTTGGGGTTCAAGGAAATGCCATTCTGGCAGTAGTGCTCCAACACTTGTTACAAGTGGCGTATATGATCTGGGTGATGCTTAGAAAAGATGATCAAGTCATTAAGATAAAATACAATGAACTTACCCATCTCATCCTTGAAATCAAGGTCCATTGCTCTCCAAAAGGTGGTACCAACATTTATTAAGCCAAAAGGAATTCTTCTATATGCAAACATGCCCCAAAGTGTGGTGAAGGCAGTTTTGTGTTGGTCTGCTTCACTAACTTCAACTTGATTGTATCCTGAGAAGCCATCTAGCATTGATAACATCTCTAATTTGGTTACTATCTAAAGCACTTGATCTATGATGGGAAAAGGATAGTTATCCTTTAAAGATGACTGATTCAGATTCCTGAAATCTACATAAATGCGAATGTTTCCATTTTTCTTCCTCACAGGGACTATGTTGGCAATCCATATGGAATGATGGATTGAGAAAATTATCCTAGCATTCAACATTTTCTATATCTTAGATAGAATAGTACTTGATATTTTTGGATTATACTACCGAGATTTCTTCTTGTAAGGCACTGACTCATCCTTAAGAGAAATTTCATGGTGAATTTCCTTAGGCCTAAGCAACTTCAGATCATCATAAGAGTATGCTAAAACATCCATGTAATGGTGAAGCAAGTCAGTAAATTTGAGTCTCTCCTCTAGATTATAGCACTTCCCAATGTTCACCATCTTAGGATTTTCCTTGGTACCCAAATTTATCTGATCAAACCCCTGGGAGGATTTTGAATCCATTTGTTGTTGTTTGATGAACCTATCGTGCTTGTCAAATAATTTCTCAAGATAAACCAATCCTTTAGGAATTTTATTCCTTTTTAGTTGTAAGAATTCTTCACCTACATCTAAATTCATTTCAAGAGCTGATTCAAGTTTTTGTAGCTTACTGCCTTTCAAAGTGAAGCTGTTCGAAGCTATCTTTTTGTTCCAAAAAGGTGATGATTTGGTTGTCACCATTGAACACTTGCCAATGATTGGCATTATCAGGCACACTTTGTCTAAAGACCAATTCGATAGTGTATGTATTTCCTTTAAATTCTAGGTGAGGAACTAAGAGAGTTGCTGAAATAGCTAGTGCATCAGCTTGGTCATTGAATTCCTTGGGTAAGGTAGAGATGTTGAAAGCATCAAAGCTTTCAATTTGATCATAGACTAGATTGTGGTAGTGGTGTAATCTCTCATTTTTGGTTTGATATAGGTTCCTTACTTGACAAACCACAATGGTGGAAAACATCTCCTTTGGCATGAAGGAGTTTGATGCCTTTATCTTGAGTAGCCTTCAATCCAAGTAAGAGAGATATGTACTCAGCTGTGTTGTTGGTGTTGCTAAACTACAACTTGTATGAAGAAGGAAAAATATCTCCTTGAGGAGATATCAACACAATCCTAGCCCCTGAGCCAGTAGAAGAATTGCTGCCATTGAATTTTAGGATCTAAACATCATTAAAAATTGATCTTTCCTTAGATTTCTCCTTGCTTGGAAGGGGGAATTCTTTTTCATCTATACTGCACCCTACCAATTCTTTTGATGTCTCATCTAAGTTGATTCCTAGATCATCACCTATAGGACATTTATATTTTAAAACATGAATATCTTCTATGGTTAAGAAATAATTACCCATGCCTAAAGATTTAAATAGAATTTGAGCTTCATGGGCTAATGTCTGAGTGACAACATATTTTGATTCCTTTTCAAGAAGCAACCTTTGCATGATGCCTTTGACAAGGATCCTCACTTTAGATAGGTCCATGCTCAATTCTCCACCAACATCCTTACAAAAATTTCACCCCAAAAGAATGTTGTATGAGGCTGGAACATTGGCCACTAAGACTGTCATCTTGATTATTTTGTCTAGGAATGCTACAAATGCAAACTAGGCATCTTTGATTTGTCCCAATAGAGGTACTTGCTTTTTCTCCATGGAGAAACATCTCCCAAAGGTTTTAGTTAGTGTGAGTCCAAGAGATTATGCCACTTTGGTAGGCATGACATTGTCTAAAGCACCTGAGTCTATGATGCAATTGCTCAATTTGTGACCATTTATCAATAGGGAAACATAGAAAGACTCTATTTTCCCAGGGGCAGCTGGAGGAGTAATGACAAGATTGTTTAGTATAGACATGTTCCTTGGGGGATCATGAGTTACCTTTTTAACATCTTGTCCTACAGGTATGGCTTTATTCTTCACACATTGAACTAACCTATCCAACTGCTCAGGATTGGATTCCAAGAATTCAAATTTAGACATTTGAATTTTGGTCTTCTTGACATGGTCGATTATGTCAAATGACTAAAATGGACTAGGAAAAGAGGAAGGGAGTTCATCTTTTTGGTTTTTGGGAGGGGGAGGACTGGCCTACAAATTTGAAGTTGAAGGTGCAAAAATGTTTGGGGTACTTACTTTTTTAGCAACCACTGGGTCCTTTGGCTAGAAAGGCAAAGTGGTTCCATGCTTAACAATTGAAATTGCTGGTTGAGGTCCCTCCTCTGTCTTCTCTTTATTAGCTTGTTGGGTTGATTGATTCTTGGACCGGGTGAACACAACATGTGATCCCTCATCTACTTTTCCTTCACTTCTAGATTCATCCTAGTAATTTAGGAAATCAATGTTGGAGTCACTAGCTAATTCTTCTTGGCCTTCTACAATGAGATCAACATCATTTGCTTAGTTTAATTTAGGCTAAAAAGAGAAATTAGATTATATTTTGAGATATCTAACTACTGAATTGGTTGGGGGTGCTTTAATGTCAAGTTTCCCCTGTGGGGGAGGAAGATGATTTGGCTGCCCTTGATTCTTGACAGCATTGCCTTGATATGGCTGATTGTGAAATGTCCTCCTTGGCATATCCTGATTAGGAGGAGTAGACATACCTTGGGCCATTTGCCTTTTCAAGGTTAGTAGTTCATTTGTTAGCTTTTGCACCATTTGATCAGTGGTGTCTGTAGGTGAGTATTTGGAAGATGAATAAGATTTACCTCTGTTTGGGTCTCTCCTTATCTTCCCTGCCAAGATAAGGTCATCTTCCACTTTAGTAGCCAAATCTTGAGCTGTAGCAAGGTCTATTTGGCTAGCACATCTTAGCAAAAAACTCACTTTAGGTAGTTGTGAGTTCATGAAGAAGCATTTAAGGTTCTCAGGTGTTGGTTGAGTAATGATAGATATCTGATTCCTGAGCTTGTCAAACTTGGCGATGAAATCCCTCATAGGCTCATGAGGTTATTTCTTCATCTGTGTGAGCTAGGCCAGCAAAGCATGTGCATCTTTTGCAGGTTTGAACCTAGCTTTAAATTTAGCTTTAAGAGTATCCCAGTCAGTCACTGACCTAACCTGCAGATGGTAGAACCAGTCTACAACAACACCTTGTAGTGTTTCTATGAAAATTTTTACTGCCACATCCTCAAATTCCACTCTTATTACACAATAGTCTATACTAAAGGCTGAAATGTGTTCATCAGGGTGAACTCTCCCATCCCCAAAGAATTTGGGGAAATTCTTTCTTGAGCTGTGTGGAAGTTCATGCAGGGGTAGAGTCAAATTGAGTGGGCTAAAAGAGTTACCCCAAGGGCTTGGAACTACCATTGTATGACTATAAAAAGGTGGAATAATCAGAGGGGTAAGTATTGATAAGGCTTTATTAATAGTAGAAATGGATGCTTTGCCTGGTAATGGAGACTTGACTTTAGTGGGAGGAAAGCTCTTGGTTCGTTAGAGGTGAGATGGTGAAGGAAATAGATCAAAATTACTTTGATGTACCAACTCGAATATAGGGTCAATAATATCTTTAGACCTTTGGCTTTGCATATACCATGGATCTGCCAAAGTGTAAAAATAAAAATGGAAAAGAACTGGCACGCTTCAGCTTGAAGCTTGAGGCTTCAAACTGTGGATTCTTCCCCAGTTGGCATGGAGGTTGAGGGAGATGGTAAGGTTATAATGATAATGGGTAAGACATAGAATGGAGTTTCCAGATTCTATAATAGATAAGGGTAGGGACTGCTTCAATCTTAAACTTGTGGCTTTAAATTGCACGTAATTCCCCAGCAGAGTCACCAAAAACTGTTGGGTGAATATTTTGTCACCAGCTGATTGATGATAAAAATAGGTCTCTTTAACCATAGCATAGGAAGATTGGTTGACCAGATGTGTAGGTTTACTACATCAAAAGGGGACAAATCTCTCCTCTCATCAAGGGGAGGTTCCCTGTAAATATGCATGAGCTATATACTATATATATAAGCATAAAATAATACTCAAGGGTAGGATAAACCATCCATCTCTCTTTTTTTAGAGATGATGTTAACAAACAGAGGAGAAAATCTTGGTGAAAATGCTGAAGGCACTTATCTTCTTTTAGAAGTGATCTTGCAGGAAACAACATGAATTCTTTTAGGTAGTGACAAGTAACTGGTAACCAAAGTTGTAGTAACTAGCAGACTGAGATGTAGCACAAAGTCTCCACCTCAACTACCCAAGAGTGAGATACAAAGGACAATGAGGGCACAAATTCATCCTAAGGTCCTTTACATAGAAATAGAATAGGAAGGATAATGAGGGCACAAAGTCATCCCAAGATCCTTTACATAGGAATAGAAAGAAAACACACTAAAGGCAATTGTGGGGGCACAAAGTCTCTCCACACTTGGCTTCAGGACACCTTCCTGATTACTTTCACTAATTTTAATTATTTAATTAAATAGACAAAAAATGTATTAAGGAAATAGACATAACAATAATTTCCCCAACAACCAAGCTATTCTAGCACAAAGTCTAAAAAGTCACTTGTTTTCTTATTCAAATAATGAAATATGATCAACAATATGAGTTTAAAGTCTTAGTAATGCCTTTTAATTTGGGCAAAGTTTTGTTTCTAATAACAGAGAGAGATCTCCCAAAACAATAAGAGAGAGTCCAATATATAGTGCTCCAAGAAAGACTTAGGCACTTTGTTTCACAAAAATGGCCTACGATGCATTCAATGCCTTCAATGTATTTTAAATTATGTCTAAGGCCTATGCTAGAATCAAGCATCAATTTTTAATATGGGCTGCCTGATGTGTCTCCTGATGTGTGCACAACTATTCTCTATACTCAATGTAGAAAAATAGGCCATGCCATTGAATGTTTGCACTCTCTGATGTCCACCTAGTGGACTACTTTACCTTCTAGAAACATATCCCATGCATGGATTATTCTGATCTTTCTCCATCATTCCCCCTTTCCTTGCTATATTTCATCCTTATCTATATGATCTAAGCCCTCGAGCTATCTCTTTGGCCAGTCGCTAAATTTGTTCACAGGGTCTGTGCTTAAGCTTGCAAGGATCAACAATTATTTCATTGCTGTAAATTTGATATTTTTAGGTCTGTCATTTTTTGAAAGCCAATGAATATTTGGTTTCCCTAAATTTGATGGATGTGGGCCCATCATCCTCCTTATCAATTCCTTCATGTCTTTCTCGCTTGCTTTGGCCGCTTTCTGCTAATCTTAACAAATGACACATGGCACCTTCCACTGTGAAATAGGTGAGGACACATGGTAGCATGCACTTAATTTATAGTAGTTTTGGATGCCTTTTAAGAGTCCCATGAAAGATGACATGTGGTATTTTCCACTGAGCTCCTATAAATACTATAAAAACATTCGAGACTCTTTTGGATCCACATAGATGCAAAAACTTATCACATTTTTCTTGACCTTAGCACCTCACCCAGGGCCCACCATAGTCCTTACAAAATAAAATGAAGAAACTATGGATGTTAACACTTGGTGGCTTCTATTGAGTTATAACAGAACATGTGGCATGTTCTACAACTTTGAAACTTATCAAAAACTGTGTCCTGGTAGATGACACTTGGCAGCTTCCACTTCAACTTTATAAGGGACATATGGTGGCTTCTACTACACTTTGAGGTTTGATATTTTTTGGAGGTAACTTTCCCTTTAGGTTCTTGAAATATGGTTCATTTTTTGAGTGTTGAGTGTCCCTCGTGAGGGTACCTACCCTTCAGTATATTTTGGGTGGCCTTCAGGTTTTAATTTTCTCAGCGGGCTTTTGCTGCTCTTTTCCTTCAAACAAAAAGTCCAAAGGAATTCCTTTGGATAAAATGTCTAAAAGAAATCTTCCTTTTATTTTCATTAGGTGATTTTATGCTGGTCTCAACAAGTGACATGTGGCATGTTCCACTGTGAAATAAGAAAGGACATGTGGCAGCATCTGCTTAACTTATAGAGGTTTTGGATGCCTTTTAAGATTCCCACAGATGATGACACATGGCAGCTTCCACTAAGATTTAGAAACACTGTAAAAACACTTGGGAATCACTTAGATTCATGTAGATGTTGACACTTGTCATGTTCCACTTACTTTACAAGGGACACATGGCAAGTTTCGCTGCTTTGAGAAGCAAATCATAATGTGTCTCAGCAGATGATACTTGGCATCTTTCACTGGTCTTTAAGAGAAGCTTATTGAAATAAGATTTGAAACTTATTAGAAACATAAAATGTGGATGCAAACACTTGTCATGCTCCACTAAGCTATAACGAGACACATGGTACGTTCTGCTGCTTTGAAACTTTACTAGAAACTGTGTCCCGACAGACGACACTTGGCAGCTTCTGCTGCTCTTTTGTATTTTTCTTTCAGGCACTCCTTTGAACTTCCTAGTTGAAATTGCCTAAGTATTGAGAACCTATTTCTTTCCTGTAGAATCCATAGAAACCATCTTGTACAGTCCATAGATTTGAGTCTGTGGATTTCCTAGCCTACAGAGTCCGTAGAAATCAGCCTACGGAGTCTGTAGTTTTTTGAAAAATCTTGAAAAATGAAGCTATTGAAGGCTCATAATAAATTTTGAAAATGGAAGAAAAGTTTGGTCTTGCAGGACCAAAATAGTTCTTATGCTATCTCAAAAATGAGTGACATTTTTTGGGGACAACAAACAATAGTGCCAAAAATAGGACACCCTTGAATTTTTGTGCTGTTGTCCAAATTGGTATCTATTGTCCTATGAGGATGAGGCCTAGGTGGATGGATATGGGTTTGGGAGTGTTTCTTGGGTCTCTAAAATCTAAGTTCAAGAAGCCATGGGTAATTGGGAATCAATGAAAGTCTAGACAAGAAGGGTTGAGTGAGCAAGAAAGAGGACCTATAAGTTGGGTGATATTATCCATGATAAGTCATCCAATTTCACATTTTATATGATTACACAAAACTAATCTCAAAACCCAAGGTTCTCCTAAAAAAAGTGTTTCAACATGAAGGTAGAATGTAATGTATTCTTCAAGGTATATGATTAGTATGTCTGATAATAGACGCTAGTAGTATTATTCAAACTCAAAGACACATAAATATACCATTTACACATCATGTGACCTTCTATAAGGCATATTAATTACACAAAGCATGAAAGAGTGGGATGAATGCAAGGAAAGAGAACTCTCACTTGTCACTCAACAATAGACTAATTCACTCACTTAGGAAATAATTTGAGAAACCAAAACCATATTAAAATGTTTATTCCAAAGGAAAAATTAGTATTTAATTTAACAGGGCTTCTCCATACCAAATGTGGTTGATATACAATGCCAAAATAGGCAACCTATATAGAGAAATGAGGAAGAGAGAGACAGAGGGGCATAAAAGAGGAAGATTGTTATGTGTAAGAAAGAGTTAAAAACAAGAATGGAGTTAGATTAGTATCCATATGTCTCTAAGGACATATGTTCCTCTTTTTAATATGATTTAGCATCCAAGTGGCATAGGAGTTTAATTACATGATTGACACCTTGGTCATCTTCTTCAAAACTCCTTTCTTTGCATGTGAAGAGTGACAAATGGACTTATTAATCATTAGATCACCCTGAAATGAATGCAAATCTACTATTTGACACCTATAATGAATTTTTAAACTCCCTTATTTTGACATTTTAGTAGTAATCACCCTCCAAGTCTTTGGGTATCTTGAAAAACCTTAGTCTACTACACCTAGCCTTGCCAAATGGCTCAAATTTTGATTTCAAATTCATAAAGGAAATATATCTCCATGATATCATTAAAATACCTTATTATACCTAAATCAACTCATTTGGGTTCATGTAATAACCCCCAAGACTCCATCTTGCACCTTATGTTCTCACTTGGCCCAATTCTTTGTATCCTTAAAATCATGTAAACCCTCTTGTGTAGGATAGTGTACCAATGGTACTAAAAAAATAATTATATATATATATATATGATGACTTATTATGTATTTAAAAAGCCATGACAAATTTAAATACTTGAGATTGAGTGGAAGTATCCATTTTCTGTTGTTTTTTCCCCCCAATTAGGCCTCCACGTTAAGAAGATTGTGTTTTTACTCTAAACCTCTCCCACATGAGTGAAACCACCAAAAAGTGTGTTATTCAATTTACTCAGCCTATAAAAAACATCCATGAAAAATTTGAGGTCTTGAGACCTTTTGGAAATGTGAGAATAATGAAATGGTCCAAGATACTAACCCCTTTTTAAGCCTGTTTCAGAATGCTCTTCTAAACTAGATTTATTTGAGCATTTCCAAAGTGTTTTTAAGGAATTTTGGGATTGGAAAGGTATGATACATCCCATGTCACCCTATCCTATATTTTTTAAGTGTTCCATTACTCAAAACCCTAAAAAACACCTTACACCCTACAAAACATAGCATTAATTGTAGTCCATATAGTTGTAGGTACAATAAAAAATCACGGTGATAAGCTATTTGGATTTATCAACAATGTTCAGAAGGTTTTAGAATAAATTGAATTAATTTCATGTGATTAAGATATCAATCTCTCTCAACTAGTCATTATTAGGGTTTAGGAGGGTTTAAAGTAGTTTAGGTTCTTAACAATCATTCATAAACCCTAGTACCTTAAATCCTGAACCAATACCACAATCTTAAAGTAAACAATTGTCCTCAAATTTCCCTAGGATATTAGGTTCCAATGCATCTTTTTCACATAGATCCAAGCATAATATGTTTTTCTTCAATTCTAGACTCTACCATTGAAGACTTATCTAAAGTGTTAGGCATTGTTCATGAAGGTTGGGGACCTAAATGAACAACTAATACCAGAATATTGAATTATGGGGACCCATTCACCATCTATGGAAGCCATCGGGTCCCATGCATAATATCAAGGTCATACCAAGTAATATAAATTCTTTTTTGAACTATAATCATCCACCTAAAGAGATCAAGGAGGTCTTATAGGCCTAAATTGTACTTTCTTATCTTATTTTGCTTATGAATACCTAATTTATTATTTTGAAAATAATGGGGGTTTATTCCTAGTTAAATAAATAGGTCTAAGAAAATTAAATCAATAAATAATATGTAGAAATTTAGATATTGATTTGTGTAAATAGATTCATATTTTTACCTTTTCTAAATATAGTAATAAATAAGAAAAATCTAACTTAGCTTATTCTGGATGATCCAAACTTAGGCAGGGTCTAATAATGGAGGAGTAGGACTAGGGAACTATCAAAAACTAGATATTTAGGTTCATTTTTAGATTGGACTAGAGCACCATAAGTGGGACACCCTACTATCTAACACTATAGTCCTTTTTTGGCACTATTATCTAAGTGGTTTGAGCTTTCTAAATTTTGTTTAGTAGGCCTATGTTACCTTGTCAATGAAATATCAAAGCCTAGAAGCCTTTGGATCTCATAGTGTGTTTGTTTCAAATCTTCAAATCCCTAGGAGATATTTGTTCTTGAACTTGAATTAAAACTTTAAAAAGATAGATAAGGGGTTAGTGTGTAAAGGATACATTGGATGCACTTCACACCCCATGTGTGGGAACGTTGCCTGCATACCAATACTTTGAAGAGGGATCAAGCTAATGTAGTTCTCCCATTGAAGTTATTGATGCAATTATGTATGATAATTTTAATTAGATGCAAAATTGGATGTAATTTGAATGTCTAGGGACTAATTCAAAGGTTTGATTAAGCTTAAAATGATCTTGGAAGGCTATATGCAGATAATAGGGAAGAGTGCTTGAGTGTACTTGATTGTATTCTTGCTCCTCTCTTGTAAATGAGTGTAAACCCTTATAAATGGACTTTTAATGTATTTTTATATGGTAATTAATGATCATGGGTTAAATAAATTTGTGTTAGGTTGATAAGGAAAAGGATAAGGATCCAAAATAATCTAACTGTAAGGACCAAAAATGAACTTGGACAATAGCACAAAAATTAAGACACCCTAGGTTCCAATGCTCCTATCTCAGTTAGGCATTATGGTCTTAAGGGAATGAGACATGGGGGAATGGAACTGGGCCTAAAAGAGCTACTTGGGTTTATAAGGGTTAAGTCCAAAAGGCTATGGATGACTGGGAATCAGTGAAAGAATAACCTAGAAGGGTTGTGTAAGCAAGTATGAAGATCTATGGATTAGTTGTCATTAGCTATGATTAAGTCATACAATTTCACATTTTATATGAATACATTTCCCCCCTCCTTTATTCTAGTGATGTATCAAAGAGAAACACTAGGATACAGGAAAGTAAAAAGCATACTAGAACTTACCTATAAGGGAGAAGCTCATGAAGCTATGTGATTCAGGATGTGCATAGCAAGAACACGTTGTGAAGTGTGAATCTATAATGAAAAAATAAAAGTATATATATTCTTACTAGATAATCTATATCTAAAATAATAACACACAAAATCTAAGTAAAAGGAAGAGAAAGAAATGAATACATCTCACTAGGTACGTGAACCAATATAAAACCTATTGTGATGTTGGATTGTGATGGATGATGTTAGGTATGCGTTGAATCAAGAGTAATATCATGAATGGAGATGAGTGCTCAATTCCCTAGAAGGTGGATAAAAATTCAAAGTTTCTTCCTTTAGCTCCATTATCACCAAATAAGTGAAGTTAACAAATCATGCATTTGTTAATCAATGTTTGGACTATGTGTCCAATCCCTCTAAATAGGTGGCTCAAGAATGCAAAGGTTGGCCCTTTGGCTCCATTTTTGCCTCATGAAGTGAATATATAAAGTGATACTGATATATAATAGATGTCATATGAGTTGGCTCATGGAGCCCATGGATGTTATAGAAATCTGAAAATGTGGTGTGGATAGCCTAAATGTATGCTAGAAACTAGGCCACTCTTGGCCATTTTGAAAGATAGAAGTGAGGCTTGTATGAAAGCCACTCCAAAACTAATGTACTAGGATTATATTAAAGCCAACTTGGGAACTCAGGTACACAAAAATTTAAACTTGTATGAAATTTTAACTTGAAAATGATGCCAACCACCTGTAGATGGAGTAAGGCATGCAACTACTAAGAATCCATGAATAATAAATTGAGCTCAAGACCAATATGCCACATACATTACCCCCAATCACTAGTGTTTGGAACATGGATTCTGATCTAGAAGTTATGTCAACTACCTAATATGAAAATAAAAGTGAGAACCATCATGTCGCATATGATAACCCCCTATATCTATATTCTTTGAGAAAACTATACTAAACTATTGATTCTCACTAATCTAGATGTGAAAAAACTATATTTGAACTAAAAATTTTGCCTACTTTTGAAAAACCTAAGTGTTTTTTTCTTGGATAAGAGCACCAAAATGAATGCACTCCTATGTTTGGTGCTACTATCCATTTATGGTGCTATTGTCTTATGTTGAAACTAGTTGTTGATATGGAACTATCAATGTTTTTTGCTCTATTATGACTGGTTTGACCTTTGAATTCTAAATTGGGTGATATGAATGATGTTATTTTGATTGTTAGGAGATTTGATCTTTGTGATTGAACCCTTATTTGTTTCCCCCTCTTTTGAGTGTAAGAATGATGAACTTACAATGGCTACCCTCAGAAGAAAGAGTCCTGCAAGTATATTAAGATATATAGATATATGATATAGTAGTGAAATTTGACAATATATTTATAGATATAATAATGTTTATATTGATAGATTGATAGATCAACATAGGTATGCCTAGATAGATACAACAATGTAAAAGTATGTTTAAATTACTAAATTGGAACTAGAAATTTTAGATGTTAGTTGTTAGTTGGAAGCATGGAGCATGATGTCCATCATGGAATTTAAAAAAGTAGGGTAAATGCATGATGTGGATCATGGAATTGCACATATTAAGAAGAAAAAAATCAATCAATCAAATAAGTAAGAAGCAAGAAGCATACAGGAATGGACAAGGATCCATGCAAACAAGGGACATGTGCATGTGTCATTCAAACTAGAAATCAAGCATAGAAGGAATGTTCAAATTCCACATACACATATAAGTGAAACAAGAAAATTTGGCATAAGGGCCACATGCACATGGAAGAGTAAAATAAAAAGACATTGGAAAATATCGTAAGGCACACACATGAATACAAGTAAAGGACATTGGAAAATATCCTAAGGCATAAATAGGAGAGAAGAAGGAATTGGAAATGCAATCACACAAGCTATGCTAAGCAAGAAAATAAATCATGTAATAACTATAAAGGTAGAATCACATCTAACAAATCAAATAAAATGTTAAATTATGTAAAACATGTGTAGTAAAATACTAGGTATATGCTAAGAAATACACAAGTGTTAGATACTAGTGAAATGTCGATGTAGTAATTTATGTAATCTAGAAAGGAATGTACATCAACATGATAACTCAGAGTGTGTAGTGTACTAATGATATAACCTAGATGGTGTAGTCATGCATAATATTCCCCCAATGGGTGGGTATATTGATGTGTGTCTTGAATGTAGAAGTAGGAATGCCCCCTCAATGGGTAGAGTGAAGCAATCAAGAAGTTGGATGTCACTGCACACTCTCAAAAGAGATCAAGTGAAGCATGGTAATGTAGAAAAATTGACATACAATAGAAGGAAATAGTAAAATGTAAGTCCTAGCATGATAGTAGTAATAAAAATCATGGATGATGCATATAATCAAAATGTTTTTGGTATTTTTTATATAATTGAATTTTTTTTATTTTTATATAAGCTATGTATAAGTAAAAATAAGAATAAATGATACCAACTAATGAGTCTCAGATGAGATTCCCTATCATGGTGTCCTATATCAAACAATTGAATCATACATAATCATGAGGCACAATTAAATGTTTGAATTATAAAGCTAAAATCTATATACATTGTAACTACTCTAAAATCTTTGAAGTGGAAACTGGATGTCAGGTCCCACTATAACTCTAATAAGTGGATGCAATTGTAGGGTTCTTAGGAACCCATTTAGAAGTAAAATAAGCTCTCTAAATAGGTGATCTCTATGTAGTTGTATGATACCTTAATGTTACTAATCTAGGTGTGAACATTGTAGCTAGAAGCTATCTAAAATCCTAAAACTATGGAGGTGTGTGAACCCTCTATAATAGTGATGGATGTCACAACTATGTTTGGATCTAAAGTGGAAGAAGAAATAAAATTGGAGGAGAAACTAAAATAGGTGGAAAAATTGGAACTAGTATTTTTAAGTTGGTAGATGGTTCTGAAGTGGGGACTGGTGACTCATAAGGAACTCCATCGACTATAATACCTTGATTAATGTGAATGAATTTCATGCATATGTGAACTATAGAAGGTACTACCCTAAGTTTTTGAATCCATGTTCAACCAAGTAATATGTCAAAAACTCTTGCATTAGGAACTATGGTGAATGGTGTTGACAAATATGTAGGAACAACCTATAGTGGAAGTATTATCTCACCCAATGTACACTATGTATGCCCACTAAAACTACTGATAACTATGTCTATTAGAGTGATATCCTACTCTAAATAACCCAAATGTTGTAGTAGTGTCAAGTACACATGTTAAGGTTGAAACCATTATCAATAAACACACTATGAATCAACTGATTATGAATATGTGTTCTAATAAATAGTGCATTATAACCTATATTATCCTCCATAATCTCCTTATCTAAAAAATATATCAAAGGTATAGCTGGAACTCTAGACTCATACACACCTATCATACCTATCAAAGGATGTGCCTCAATTGAAGGTGCCTGGTATGTAGCTAGTAGAGGATGTACATGGTATGTATGGTGAACATCTGAGGTGTCCTCCTTTTCCTATTTATGATGCTATGGAAATGGATCTAAGAAGATTTTCAAATCTTTATCTTGTGTTGGCTTTTCCTTTGGAGGCTCAACTGAAGTACCCAAATCAAGTAGATTTTCATCTATCAAGTCCTGTATCTTATGTCTCAAATTGATGCATCTCGTTGTTGTGTGTTCTAGTGCTCTATGGAAATAAAAAAGACATGTTGATCATATCCCTATGGAAGAGGATTCACTAGGTTAGCTTATTAGATAAGAGGGAGAGTGGTGATGTTATATTCCAATAACTACTATAAAATCTTGGCTGGGGAAACTAGTAGATTGGTAAATGTATGATGAGGAGGTGTTGATAAAACCACATGTTGAGGGGACTCTGAATCCACATTGACTGTTGGTTGATTTTGATTCTTATTGTCATTGATTTTGACCTTGTATGGGACTTTTCTATTACTCTTGTTTGTTGTGTTTGAGATACTTGAGTACATAAATTTTCATATTAAAATTATATTGACTTCGCATTCCTTTAGTGTATGACATAATTTAGTGAAGGAAGAGAATCACTTGAACATGACTGATTCATAAAGTGTTGATAGAAGACTCTATTTTAAGAGGTCCTATAACTCTTGATCTACCATAGGACTAGTCATCTTATCCAAGATGGTCTTATACCAAAGAACATAGTCCATGAGATGCTTATTTGGTCATTGTTTCTATTGAGAAATTTGAGCATATGAAATCTTATCACCAATGTTGATACTAAAATATGCTAGGAACATGTCTACTAAAAGATTGAATGTTGTGATCAACTGATTTGATAGACTATAAAACCATTGTAAAACATAATCCTTTAGACTCTATGGAAATAGCTTGGTAAGTAACCAGTCATTGGGTACATAATCCAAACATGTTGCATGAAAAAATCTCAAGTGTGTCTCTAGATCACCCTTGTCATCATAAAGAGTAAGCTTGGGTTGAATAAAACCTTGTGACAAGGGTGTAGAAGCGATATGCAATGCCAATGGTATATGTAGAAGTACAAAAGAATCCAAATCCTATGTGGGTCTAGTGATACCTTGTTCAAGATGTTTCACCTTGGATTGAAGAGATCTTATCTCTTGCATAATGGCTACCACATTAGGAGATAGGGGTGTACTAGATGTAGATGGTGGCATAGAAGAAGGTTGGGCTACTATAGGGGGTTGTTGAGACGTAGTTTCCCCCATAGTGTCATTCTCAATTGGTTACTCTATAGGGATGTAAGACTTAAATTGCTTAGCCTTTTTAATTTCCATGATAGATTGCAAAATTAGTATATGAAATTTAGGTTATTCCTTAAGTCTTTCTCCAAAATTTTATAAAATCAAATCTTTGTTGAGTACAAATTCATTATCAATAATGGGTGGAAGTGGATTAGTAGTCCAATGTGGTGGAACATGAGAATCAATGTGTACATCATGATTTTTATTTCCATATCGCTCTTTGTCAAAATTATCCTCATTGAAATTGGTGTAATATGGATGTGTAGAATCTATGACTGGAAGTTGAGTTGGTCATTTATTCATGGTATATAGTCGAGTTGTAGGAATTTATGTGAATTTAGGAGGATTGCCACTAAGTCTTGCACTTCATCTCAAAGGAAGAGATGCAAATAACTTAGGTGGAATAAGGAAAATAACTTGGATAATAGTAGAAAATATTAAGATAATATAATCTAAACAAGGAAGTGGAATATGCATAGAAAGGATACATAGCTCCCAAACATATAAGGTGATATCTCAAGAAGAAATTAAGTGCTAATGTATGAAACTAATTTTTTTTCAAAAATATTTATGCAAAATACTATGAATTTTTTAATTTGAAATTGATTTTCTATGTTTGATATGCAACTAAAAATTCAGAAAATGATTTGAAAAGTATTGGAAAGTAACTGGGAGTTTAGTTGATGCAACTAGATATTTTGAATGAAATTTTTAAAATTAGTATGATAATTTAAAAAAATTATATGAATTTGTATAGAATTCATAGAATTTTTCTTGAAAAAATTATGAAAAATAAAAAAATATTTCTAAAATTAGCAATATATTTTTCCTAGTGTTTGGAATGTGTTTGTTTACAAGGAGGACTTAATATGTGCAAACTAGGGTTTTAACAAAATATTTGATATTTTAAAAATTAAATTGTAGATTTTTTATTTTTAAATGTAGTAAACATTAATAAATTATGGAAAAAAATCAAAAATAATTATCCCTAGGGTTTCTAGGGTTTTTATGCAAAAGTCGAAGTATGTCAGGTTCACCAAATATTTTATTGTATTCAGAATAATGAAGTTTTATTCTTAGCTAAATAAATAGGTCTAAGCAAAGTAAATTAGTCAATAATATACAAGAATTAAGTTAATAATTTGTTTAAACAAATTTATATTTTTGCCTTTTCTAAATATAGTAATAAATAAGAGAAATCTAACTTAGCTTATTCTAAATGATTTGAATTGAGACAGGGTTTGATATTGGAGGAGTAGGACTAGGAAACTAAATATTGAGGTTCATTTCTAGATTGGATAGGAGCACCAAAAGTGGGACACCTTATTTTCCAACATTATAGTCCTTTTCTAGTGTTATTATTCAGGTGGTCTAAGCTTTTTAGGTTATCCTATCAGTGAAATATTAAAGCCTGGAAGCCTTTGAAGCCTGTTGATCATTTATTTCAAATGTTCAAATCCATATGAGATCTTTGTGCTTGAAAATGAATGGAAAATTGGTAAATATAGAGAAGGGGTTAGTGTGTAAAGGATACACTAGACACACTTCACAACCCATTTATGGGCACACTACCTACATACCAATACTCTGAGAAGGGATCAAGCTAATGTAATTCCCCTATTAAAGTGTTTGGTGAAATTGTGTATGATAAATTCAACTAGATGTACTTTGGATGGTTAGGGACTAATGCAAATGTTTGAGTAAGATTGAAATGATCTTGGAAGGCTATATATAGAGAATAGGGAGAGTGCTTGAGTGTACTTGCTTATATTCTTGTTCCTCTCTTGTAAATGAGTGCCAACCCTTATAAATGGACTTTGAATGGAATTTTATAGGGGAATTAATAATCATGGGTTAAATTAATTTGTGTTAGGCCAATAAATAAAATGATAAGGATCCAAAATAATCTGACTATTAGGACCAAAAATAAACTTGGACAATAGTGCCAAAATCAAGACACCCTAGGTTCCAGTACTACTATCCAAGTTGGGCATTATTTTCCTAAGGAAATGAGACATAGGGGGTGGAATTGGGAATAAAAGAGATACCTATGTATATAAGAGTTAAGTTTGAAAGGCTATGAATGATTGGGAATCAGTGAAAGAATATCCTAGAAGGGTTGTGTAAGCAAGTAGGAAGACCTATGGATTGGGTATCATTAGCCATGCTTAAGTCATCCAATTCCACATTTTATATGACTATAGTACCTATATAGGGTCTATGATAACATTTTTCAACTCCCAATGCCCTAAGGTCTTTATCTTACCTTCAACAAACCACTTTATTCATGACTATACTTGTAGGTCTGCCTGTGTAGTCTTAGTCTTACTAGGCCTAAATAGAGCTTATTTATATTGACACCTTTTGTTGGATATGAAAACTATATAGAGGTTATAATATCACTATGAAATCACTTTAAAGTGATTTTTGTCCTCCTATACCTATATGTAATTTAAAAATATGTATATGTTTTTCACTTTAGGCAATTAAGCATGTAGATTACTGAATTGAGTGTGTATAGGATTCAAGTGCATCTTGGTTTTGATCACTTTTTTTGATGCTCTATTTATGATTCTCTAACGTTAAATGATCTATTAAGTTTTTCCATTTCTCCATAAATTAATTCTTTTTTTATACATTGCATCCACTTTTCAAGTTTGAAGACATCCTTATTTGCTTAGACCAACCTGTAGGTGGTCATTCTTGGGGTTTTGACTGTGTTTGAGAAATATCTTCACCTATTTAAGGATTTAAGAACTTCATAAAATCTTAAAATGAATTAGCTATCACTTCCTTACTTGATCTTCATGCTTCCATATTAACTTCAATACCATTCTCTTCATAAAATAGTAATATAGACTTGTGTGTATGAATTCAAGCTTGCATTTTATCCTTTTATACCACCTATAGGTCTATTTAGACTCATCACTTTATCAATATAATTTATCACCATATGAGAGAATTATAATATATATATATATATATATAGTTGAATATATCTTTAGGTTATCTATGTTTCACATATGCATTCTAAAAACTTTGAGTAAATTTGAAGCACTCTTAAGACATCCAAGAGTGCATTCGGTGCCCATCTCTACATACTCAGTCTTATAGCTCTTCATGTGTTATTTGGGTGCATTAATATCTCTTATATGAGGTTATATATTGATCATACATGATCAATTAGTGATTTGAAATGTATTTGAGAGGGCATGATAACATTTGAACCTCACTGAGATTACCCCTCACACTAAACCATTAGTCATCTGAGCTATCAAGAGCTAGCAATGAACCAAAGTTTTCTTCACTATACCTAGGTTCAAGTATTAATTCATGATATTTGATGATTCCATGGTTTATATCAAGTCTAAATGATTTTTTAATGGGAAAAACTAGGTCTTTCTTATTCTCTAGGTCTCATACTTACATCTCTGGACCTCTTTAGATGATGACTTAGGTTTTACACTACTCAAGTTTGCCAATGCTACCTGTAGGTGTGTTTAGGGTGATATTAATATTGCATCTTAAGGATACACCCTATTTAATATTATTTTAATTCAATAAAACATAGAGACACTATATTAATCACCTTAGACATTATTCAACAATTTTGGTTCATATTTCAATACAATTTCAAGAAATACAGACCTACAAGTCTAAAAACCTATAGGTATTTTTTTATTATGATTCTAAACATATTATGATGGTTAGTCTAGTTTCATTGATATTTTTATCATCTCTAATTTATTAATTCAAGACCTTCATATACCCATACACCATGAAAGATAAGACTTCTTCACTCCATTCTACAGGCAACCTCAAAACATAGTCTTCCAACATAAAACATGAATGTTGTTAGAAAAATTATACAAACTAATATAATGGTAGGGAAAATTTTAATGAATTGAGAAGATAATAACACTCAAAAATCATTTGGGTGCATTTAACCCTACAAAAAGTCTTCAACTTCAAGTACAAAACCTACAAATTATCTTTGAGTCTTTCTTGCTCAAACTCCAATGCCACACATGCTAACTACGTAAATGAAGGTGTGATATGTTTGTGTAAACCTCTATGTATCCATTTTAATTTATTATTATTGTAATAAAAGTTTCCAAAAATAGATCTAGTGTGGATTTGAGTCATTTTTTGACCCCTTAAGCTCTTAGAAATTGTTCATAGAGATGGAGGATTCAATATGAAAACCAATGCTAGGGATTTGATGGCCACTAGGACCCCTATATCTAGTCAAGAGCTTGAGCTTTGTATCCACCTATATGGCTTGTACCATCTTCATGAAAATACCCTTGTTGAGCTTGAAAGTAGATTGATAAGAGAGAGAGAATGCATATTTTTCCTTCTTAAGACTTGTGTAAGTTTCCTAAACTTTGATATGACCTGAATAATGTGAAGAGACACTCTAAAATCATCTTCGCCTAAAAGTGGGATCTTGAAGTTTGTACAAGTGCCTTAAATTAATTTTTTGTATGTAAACTCATATTATGACTTTCTCCTAACAAAATTCATATTATAACTCCTCTTGACATGTTTAAAATTTGTAAAAGTACTTACAATACCTCATATTTGGTCCAAAAGGTGACTTAAATGACTTTTAAATGCATGATAAGCATGGTGGAAGGATAATACATGGTTAGATAACTTATAGATATTTGGAAATACACGTTTGAATTTAAATTACATCTTCATAATTGGATTTAATTATCCATGAAATAATATTACCTTGAGAAGGATTAATTTGCTCACAATTGAAACCTATGTTTCTCCAAAAACCTTAAAAAATCCTAAAATACCTTAACCTTTCCAAACATGATTAAAAAGCCTTAAACTAAGTGAAAAAGTGAATATATTTACTTGATAAACTATATATCATCTTGACACATCATGACATACCCATAGAACCCACTATACTAACTTTGAAGGCATTGAAAATCCTGGAAAAGACATTACCTTAAACAATGTTAAGAAGACCTCACAAAGACCACTTGAAGACATTATAAGACCATTACAAGACCATAACAACTATATACAAGCTTGAATAATCCTATGAAAAAATTTTAACCTATAGGGGTTGACCATTTTGACTTGGGGGTTAAAAGTGGTCAACAGATGGACTAAGGAGAAATCTAAGCCATAAGAAGAAAGGTAATGAAAATAACTAAGTATGAGCATGTGATTTATCTATTTTTACTAGAGGACAATATTTAGTTTAGAGTACTCAACCCAAGTACTACCCTAAGTAGGTCAAACTGCACCAAGGTTAGCTCTTCAAATGTGAACTTAGCTAGTAAATCTAATGCTTCTTTCCACCTTCACTCTCTTTTAATATCATGGATTTCATCTACTAACAAGGAATATGGTTGTATTGAAGGAGGAATTGGTATTTTAAGGAGGATGGAGAGTTCTTTTTATGCTATAGGATAGTCTTCCCTACTCTCTCACACATAACACAAAGTTGTTCATGAAATCTAATAGGGTAGGCAAAAAAAACTTTTTGGGGCCCTTAGAGTGGGGAATACCCTAGTGCTATGTCATACATTCTCATTATGTCCATTAATATCATAAGGTTTGGAAATCACTCAAAAATATTTCTTTGAATAAATTGGTTCATTTTCATAATCTGAGCATGATATCAATTTAGGAGACTAATCAGGGAGGGATTAGTGTTATAAGAGAATTATCTAAATTTTTGAAAGATTGGGATTTTTTATCTACTAAATTTATTGGTAATTCTGAGGTTTTGGTCTTGGGTTGGAAAACCACCTCTTTAAAGTTGGTCAATTTTGTTCTTTTTTCTTCTAACATTGGGGTGGATCTCCACTTTATGAAATTTTGTAATATTTTTGTTGTGACTAGTATATATGGGCCATATGAGGAGATAATGGCTTATTTGAAGGATATTTTTGCCTTTTTTATATTGGATAACTCCATTATAGGAAGAAACATTAACTTCACCATGAAGAGTTTTGAAGTGTTGTGGGATTCAGTAATAGCTAATTCCTTGTTTGATTACTTCTAACAAAAATTTGAGGAGGCTAAATTAGTGGACTTGTAACTTATAAATTGGCTCTTACTTGGTGTAACATGATATTTGGGTTAGATAATGTGGCCAAAATACCTTATAGGTTCTTAATCAATATCCTGGAAAAGCAAACATGACTGAAATTGTTAACCTTTCTTATTTTTTTTAGCTTAATCACCCAAGTTGATAATGAGAGACTTTATGATGAAGTCTCTAAGGAATAACTATTGTCTGCTCTAGATACTTTTTAAAAAGACAAAATTATTGAAGCTGATAGATAGATGGTTAAATTCTTTTATGGTTTTTTTCATCTACTAGTTGGGGAGCTACTGAGAGTTGTTGAGGAGTAAAGGATTTCTAGAAAAATCTTAGGGTCCTTCAATTCTACCTTCATTTCTCTCATTCCGAATAAGGATATCCACCCTAATTTGATGAATTTTATCCCATGTCCTTATGTAATTTTATCTAAAATATCATTATGAATATTTTATCCATTAGGATCAAAATCATTCTCTCTAATTCTATCTCTAGTGAGTAGTTTGGGTTCTTGCATGGGAGATAAATCCATGATGATATTGGTGAGGCAAAGGAGGGTCTTCACACTATCAAAATGAATAATTTTTCAATGGTTGTTTTGAATTTTTAACTTTCCAAGGCTTTTGATAAAGTAAATTGGCTTTACTTGAGATTAATCCTAATCCATATTAGTTGTTTGCTTTAGATGGTGAACTGGATTATGGGTTGTCTGACTTATATTTCTTTCAACATTCTTATTAATTATCAACCTCTACTTTTTTAAATCTACACATTATTTAAGTTCGGGTTATCCTCTTTTCCACATATCTTATTTCTAATTTTTTAAGTGATTAGTTAGATCATTCTTGATGCAAAAATATCTATCTCTACCAGAGGAATTAAGGTTGGTCAAACTTTATTACTCATGAATATAATTTATGTGGATGATGTTTTTTTCTCAAAAAGACCTTATATTACCCAATAAATATATAAATATTTTTTTTGTGCCCACTGGGATGGATTTAAATGTGAAAATGTATATCATATTTTTCCATTATTTAGAGGAACAATAGATTAGTTGGGTATTTGGTATCTTCCCATTCTAACTAATAGACCCCCTTGGACGCTTCAATTATTTTGGACTTATACTAAAGTCAAATGATTTCTAGATGAATGATTGAAATTGGTTACTCCAAAATGTTGAAAATATAGTAAGATGTTGGTGAAATATATGGCTATCTCTTGGTGAAAGATTTACTCTATTGAAATTAGTGTTGGATGTTATTATAGTCTACTAGCTTTCCTTAGCTCATATTCCTAAAGGAGCTTTATAAAAGAATGGTAAAAAATTATTCAAATTTATTTAGACTGAAAAAAAGGAGAAGGATGGTATCCCCATTTTTAAATGACATTCTCTTTATAAACCTAAGGATAGTGGAGCTTGGGGTTTAAAATACATTTACCTTTTTGGATAGGTAGTAGCTACTAAAGGTCTCTAGATGCTTATTTCTAAAGAAATATTATGGAGTCAAATCATCATTCATAAATACATTGAACCACTTGGTGTTGAATATTGGATCAAAATCCATATAAAAATGTTCCAAAATGCCTTGATTATGTGGAAAGCCTCAGTGTAATATTTTTTTATTATTGATAATTGTCTTATTAGGAAGGTGTAGTCATATAAAACACAAAAATTGGAAACTTGAGCATGGATAATGACACCCAATCCTTAGGTCCCTATTTCTTGATCTCATAACACTATCAATCTTGTTTCATTGATTCCCAATCATTCATAGCCTTTTATACTTGATCCTAGCTAAGCCAGGACCCTCTTTTCATGACTAATCCATCCCCCTAGGTCTTGTTTGTTCAGGATAATAATGCCAAAGTTGGACTATAGTATTATACCCTAGAGTGTCCCCTTTCCAATGCTCCTATATAATCATAATTTAAGCCTAAATATTATTTTACCTCAACTCTTCTTGTTTATTATGTTGACCTAGCCCATTTTCATTTAACCCAAAACCAATAAACCCATATAAAATTCCATTCAAATATCATTTATAAAGGGTTGGAAAATATCACTCAAGCAAGCAAGAATACAATCAAGACCACTCAACCAATTTTCCCTATTCTCTACATACAACTAGCCTATACATATTAAATACAATTTAATTCCTTACATCATCCCCTAGTCATCTCAATCACACCTAGTTTTTTCATTTCTTGCATTTTCATTCACTATTGCACCAAGCACTCTTAAAGGGAGAACTACATATGGCTTAATCCCTCCTCAGAGTATTGGTATATAAGCAGGGTACCCACACATGGGGTGTGAATCATATCTAGTGCATATTACACACAATAACCCCTTTTCCCTATTTTCTAAATTTTCTATTTAAGTGCATAAAATACACATACATATAAAATCAACTCTACATAGAGCTCTATTGAGAAAGAAGTTCTGAAATTTGGTACATAGAATCACACTGATCGGGTGAATAAAACCTAGAAAGCTTAGATCCTCAAGACAAAAATATTAGGGAAGGAATATAACACTAAAGCTCAAGGTGTCTAATTTCAATGCTCCTATCCAATCAAAAAATGAAGTTTAAGATCATGTTTGTGACAATGTCCTAGGCCTACACACAAATTTCCAGACCCTATCTCAGTCAGATCGATATAGAACAAGATAAGTTTAATTTTTTCTCTCTCACTACTACTTTAAAAAAAGGTTAAATTGAACTAAAATTTCACAAATTAGTAGCTTTAATTTAGAATATTATTTATTTATTTTCTTTTACTTAGACCCTTTTATTATTTAATAATTAAACACTAATTCCCCAAAATTAATAAATCATTTGGTGAACCTGACTTACTTCGAATTATACATAAAAACCCTAGAAACCCTAGGGTAAATTCTTAGCTGATTTTTACCATAAATTTTTGAATTTTTTCTTTAATATTTTAAGTAGAAAATCATCCCAAATTTTTAAAATTTAGTAGTGAATTTTAAAATAATTTTGTTTCAAACCCTAGTTGCATACACTAGGTCCCAATAATTTTCTAATATTAATCCAATAATTTCTTGATTTTTTGCTTGCATATCTAGATCATAAATTTGATTCAAATTCTCAAATTCAATAGTAATTTCAGAAATAATTTTATTTCAAATCCTAGTTACATCAACTAGCTCCCAGTAATTTTCCAATCATTTTCTAAATTTTTAGTTGAATATTAAAATTAAAAAATCACTTCAAATTTCAAAAATTCAAAGTAATTTAAAAATAATTATTTTTCTCAAAACTCTATTTGCATCTACTAGGTCCCATTAAATTAAACACTTTCCCATAATTTTTTGAATTTTTACTTGCATACTTAACTTAGAAATTCAAATTCAATTTCAAAAATTTATAGTGTTTTGCAAAAATATTATTGTCAAATCCCTAGTTGCATATACTAGCACCTATTTGCTTCTTGAGGTATCACCTTACATCCATAATCAAATTGCAAAAAATATTCTCACTTATGTTCAAACATTTCTTACATTTCATAAAAATAAAAAAGAAACTATAATGGGCCCTATCATGTACATGAATGATGAAGTCTATCATATATTAGTACAGAGCTTCATTCTTTCCATTTCATGCCTATTTTTCATCATATGGGATAATGTTAAGCAATTTACTCTTAAACATGTTAATACAACTCTTGCATCACCTCCTTTGGAGCCTCTACCCTATGCCAAATCATGTTTCATGGTCCTTGTCACTCTTCCCTAGGTTACTACTTGTTGCCAGAGAGCCTAATTGATACCCTTTATCCCTCCACCACCTTGACCCATAGATAATCTTTGCTCTCTTCCTATAGCCACTACTCCTCCTATATAGATAGTAGATAATGTGGTTAGATCTATTACTCAATGTGTCATCATTCCTCTTCCACCTAGATAGGAGCCTCAACACCCTTCTATTCCTTCCCATCCAAGGCCCAACCCACCCACATAAGTAGATTTTCACAAGGCATATGATATTGTTGATCAGTTGAGAAATACTCTGACTAAGATTTCCATGTTAGAACTACTTCAGAAAGCTAATATCCTCAAGTAAATTCTTTATTAGGAACTCACTCAAACTTCTATGCCCATTAATTTAGAAACTTCTTATTTTGCATCAGTGGTCAACACTTTAAAAACTCTAGAAGATGTAATTTCTTTTGACAATGAGGACATGCCTTTTCAGATAGTTATTGACCAAAATTTACCACTATTCATACAAGTTCAAGTCAAAACCAACGTAGTCAAGAGAGTTTTTGTTGATAGTTGTTCTAGACTTAATATATGTAATATCACATTCTTACAAGGCATGGGAATAGATATGGCATCAATGCAAAAATCATATAATAAAATTTGAGGGTTCAATTATATACCATGACAAACATTGGCACCATTACTTTAGATATCATGGTCAACCCAAAACCCTCTCTACATAGTTCCAGGTCATGTCAGGTCCTCTCTGCTTTAATATTTTACTTGGATGACTCTAGATACATAATATGGGGCCATTTCATCTACTCTCCATCAATGTATTAAGTTTCTCCATGAAGAATATCTATACACATATATAGCAGACAACCAACCATTTAGATATTATCAAACTACAAAGTCATCTTTGACTATTTCGCTAGATGGGACAACTTATCTCATAGTACAACCACCACCTCATTACATTTCTCTTGACCAAATACATGTATATGAGGTTGGAGAGACTATCACTTTTCACACTCCTCCACTTACAATCATACCTTTAGCTATAAATAGTCCACCAATCATAGTAGCTTCAGCTATTCTAGCTATTCCATTAGTCATAGTTCTAACACCTATTACACATACACAATCACCAACAATAGTACTAGTAGTTCTAGTTGATTCCATAGTTAATCCATTAGTTATAGATACTTTTGTAGTAGTACCATATTCTACTACTATAGATGATGAGATTCCTATATCATAGTTACCCCTTGTGGTAGATTTTAAGTTACCATATGTACATAATGTTACAAATTCTCAAGCTTCTTCAGATGATGATACGACACCCACACTCATAGATGAATATTTTTATGGATTGAGATTTACACCAGTTAGCCTAGGAGAGTATTGAGATGACTCTAAAGCTCTCATTCCACATCCTGCATGAATTCTATCATCTCACACTACACTCTCAGGATATACTCCACACTTATAGCCATATACAGATCACTTAGCACATACAATTTACATGGTTACCTCTATAGATATAGAGCTAGTTATTCATATTTAGTTAGGTATCACATAACAATAACCATAGTTTATGTTATAGAAATTACTTTATCATGGATTGATCACATTACCTATAGTACAACATAGATCTATTAGTAGATTTTCACAGCATTATGGTTGCCCATTTTTTACTTTTCATAGGATTATAGGCCATGCTACAAACTCATGTATATCTTTAAAACAAAGATTGGATAAACTACAAGATCAAGGTATTATTCAAATCATAGCACCATAAGTAATACCAGCTCCACTACTTCCACTAAAGTCATTTACTAGCAGGGCTAAACATCCCAAAGCAGAGTCAACATCTCTACCACTAGAGAAACCTTCAGTTCACCTTTGACATGATGACACCATGAACATAGCATTTTTAGTATATGATGGCACTTATTATGATGATCTCAAGGAATTTGATGATGGATATGACCCCTTCCTCCATTTCCATCCCTAGCAAGCTTCATCTCTGGACCCCTTCCCTCCTCCAACCTAGTCTTTTATATCATTATGTACATATTGCTTTATTTACATGATTGTACATAGTTTCCTTCCAACATTACCTATACATAGTTTCTTACACTTGATTCTACATAATCTCTTCTACTTGATTGTATATAGTTTAAATAATTCCAAAATATAAAAACAATATAATATTTTTAAAAAACTAAAAACATTAAAATATGTCAAAAATAATAAAAACATTTCGATTGTATGCATCATCCATGCTTTGAATTTCTATTACTATGCTAGGACTTACATTTACTATTCCATGTTATTGTATGTCAATTTATCTACATTACCATGATTCACTTGATTTTCTTTGAGTGTGTGTAGTGAAATCCATCTACTTGATTAATTCACTCTATCCATTGAGGGGGTATTCCTACTTATACATTCAAGACACACATAGATATACATACCCACTGGGGGAATCTTATACATGACTACACCATCTAGGTTATGTCATTCCTACACTCCACACTCTAATTTATCATGTTGATGTAAATTATATACTAGCTTACACAGATTAATTTATCAACATATCATTAGTATCCATAACTTGTGTATTTATTAGCATATACCTAGTCTTGTACCAAACATGTCTTGCATACTTTCCCTCTTGCTTTGATTAGTTAGATGTGATTCTATCTTTCCATTCTTTACATGTTTTTTCTTCTTGTTTAGCATAGCTTGATGTGATTGCATTTCCACTTCCTACTTGTCTCATATATGTGCCTTAAGACATTTTCCAATGTCCTTTGCTTATATTCATGTGTGTTCCTTAGGACATTTGCTAATATCCTTTGCTTGTAGTATTCTATTTGCATGTGGCCCTTGTGTCATATTTACTTTCTCCACTTGTATGTTTATGTGGCATTTGAACATGCCTTATATGCTTGATTTCTAGTTTTAGTGACATGTGCCCATGCCCCTTATTTTTGTGGCCTCTTGGCCACCCTTGTATGTTTCTTGCTTCTTACTTTGTGTGATAGTTGCTTGATTGATTCTTTATTATTTCAATTCTATGATCCATATCATACATTTTCCTATTCTATTAGATGCCATGATGGATATCATGCTCCATCCATCCAACTAACAACTAACATTTCCAATTTTAATTCAATTATAGTACATTGTACATGTTATTACATTATACATGTTATTACATTGTTATATCTATCTAGGCATACCCCTATTGATCTAAAAATCTATCAATTCAAACCATGCTATATCTTTAGATGTATTGTTGATTAATATTGCTATATTATGTATATTTTTAGCTTAACATACTTACAAGGCTTCTTCTTTTGAGAAAAGTCATTATAGGGTACCTATTCTTACCCTTAGAATAGGGGAAAAAACAAGAGTTTTGTTATAGATATCAAATCTCCTATCAATCAAAAAATCTAGTTTAAAAACAACCAGAACAACAACCAATCATCAAACCACTCAAAACAAACCAGGTAGATAGTCAAGAATTTAGAATAGTGATTAGTTTCAACCTAGGACAAAAATGTTAAGGATGGACTATAACATCAGACACTAGGGTTTCCTATTTTTGCACTCATGTCCAAACAATAGAAAATCTAGATTTTCTAAAAGCATGCAAAAAAGTAGATTTAGCTACAATTTTGCACAATCAAACCAATTCAGAATCAATAGTTTTCAATACAGTTTTCTTATAAAATCTAGACATAGGGGGCATCGTGCATGGCATGATCAGCTCTCACTTCTAATTTTAGATACAATAATTGGTATAACTTCTAGTTCAAAATCCATGTTTTAGACATTAATGATTGAGGGCAGATTCCACAACACTTTTGCTTCTTTTCTTTTTGAGTTCAACATTACCTAGGCATTCTTAGTAGTTGTGTGCCTTAATCCATATATAGGTATTTGGCATATTTTTAGAGTGGCTATCATACAAGCCTAACCTTCACATTCTCAAGTTCCCAATTGGCTTCGATGTAAGCCAAATTTTTAGTTTTGGAGTGGCTTTCATACAAGCCTAATCTCCATCTTTTCTGAGTTGGCCAACATTGGCCTAGTTTATATTACACATTTGGCTATCCACACCACATTATTAGATTTTTAAAGTGTTCATGAGATTAATAAGCCATCTCATATGACATACTTCTTCATACTAATATAATTTCATAGCTTCACTTCATGGGGCAATGATGGAGCCAATGGGCTAGCCTTTATATTCTTGAGCCACCTATTTAGAAGGATTGGACACATAGTCCAAACATAGATTAACACATGTAGGATCATCTAGCTTCAATTAGTAGGCAATGATGGAGCTAAAGGGCTAGCCTTTGTATTATTGAGCCACTTTTTGGGTAATTGAGCACTCATCTCTATTTATGATATAAATTTTGGTACAACATCATCCAGCACATCCAACATTACTTAGCCTTATTCAACATCACAATAAGTTTTGTATTGGTTCACATACTTGATGAGGTATATTCATTCCTTTCTCTTCCTCTCTTCCTCTCTTCCTCTCTTACCTATTTTTGTATATTCTTTTTTTATATTACATATAATAAGAATTGATCTACTCTTTATTTTCCTTTCATATATTCACACTTGCACAATGTGCTCTCTATGCACTATCTAACATTACTTATCATCACACATCTTCATGGAATTCACCTTTGTAGGTAAGTTTAGGTACACCTTTTATTCTTATTTATCCTAATGTTTTAATTTTTTGCATCACTAGAATAAAATGGGGGTAAATGTAGTCATATAAAATGCAAAAATTGGCAACTTGAACATGGCTAATGAAACCCAATCCTTAGGTCCCTCTTGATTTCTCTCATAACCCTCTCAGGCTTTGTTTTCACTAATTCCCAGTCATTCGTAGCCTTCTAAACTTGATCCCAGTTGATCCAAGACCTTATCTTCATGACTAATCCATCCCCTTAGGTCCCATCTACTCAGGACAATAGTGCCAGAATTAGACTATAGCACTGGACCCTAGGGTGTCCCCTTTCTAACGCTCCTATCTAATCATAATTTGATCTCAGATTACCATTTTCCCTAATTCCTCTTATTCATTATGTCATCTTAGCCTAGTTTCATCTAACCCATGACCAATAGATCCATATAAAATCTTATTCAAAGATCATTTGGAAAGGGTTGGAAAATATTACTCAAGAAAGCAAGAATACAAGCAAGACCACTCAAGCAATCTTCCTTATTCTTTGCATATAGCTAGCCTATACACTTTCAAACTAATTTAAGTCCTTACACTAGCCCCTAGTCATCTCATGCACACCTAGAATTTACATTTATTGCATTTTCATTCACTATTGTACCAAGCACTGTTAAAGGGGGAACTACATATGGCTTGATCCCTCAGATTATTAGTATGTAGGAAGTGTGCCCACAAATGGGGTGTGAAGCACATCTAGTGCATCTTATAAACACTAACCCCTTTCCCCTATTTTCCAAAGTTTCTATTCAAGTGCATAGATGACATAGACATATAAAATCATATCTACATGGAGTTTTGCTGATATCAAGGCTCCAAAATTTGGTACATAGGCTCACACTGACCAGGTGAACAAAACCTAAAAATCTTAGATCCTTAGGACAATAGCACTAGGGAAAGACTATAACACTGAAGCCCAAGGTATCTAGTTTTAACACTCCTACCCAATCAAGAAATGAAGTTTAGGATCATGTTTTTGACAGTGTCCCAAGCCTACACACAAATTTATAGACCCTATCTTAGTTAGATCAATACATAATAAGATAAGTTTAATTTTCTCTCTTGCTACTATTTTTAGAAAATTTCAAATTGAAACAAAATTTCACAAATCAGTAGCTTTAATTTGGAATATTATTTTGTAATTTAATCCTACTTAGATCCTTTTATTATTTAAGGATTAAACACTAATTTCCCCAAAAATAAAAAATTAGAAGGTAGGGTCTAGAACCAAAAACAAAGTTGGGATTGACCTTGAGTCAGATGTGATGTGGATTTGAAATTTCATTTAGACTTGATAGATACTTATTTTGGTTATGGGTACCTCATATTTGGCTCAATATATTGATCATTAACTCATAAATCCTTTTTTATAGGGACATAAAATCACAATCATGTTGGGTTGGATGGGGAAGCTGGTCATTGGTGGGATTACTTTTTTAATAGATTAAATTGGAATCACATTCAAATTTTAGATGAGGTTGATTTTTTTGTTTGGTCCTTAAACATAGACATGGGGTAAAATAATGTGAGGTTATGTTATCAGTCTAAATTATTCAATGAGACTCTTGAAGATAAATTGTGGTGGTAGAAAGACATCTATAAGATTAAATCTCCTCTCAAAATAAAACTCTTTATGTGGTCAGCTTTGAAAAACAAAACCCTTACTTTGGAGGTAATATTAGAAACACATTTTCATGGCTTGGGGCATTGTAATGTTTGTTTCCAAAACTTGGATACTATGAATCATATCCTTGTCACTTGTCCTTATGCCAAAAATATTTGAAATGAGCTAGATACTTTAGTTAGAGTTAGTGATTGCTGGCAAGGTTTAACTATGGTTGACTATCTTAAAAGCTAGTATTTGAGGCCAAAGCTAAAACTTTATAAGACAATAACTATGATTATGTTGTAGTGAATTTATTTAATAAGGAATGCCTAAATATTCCAAGGCAAAACTATCCCTACTTTTCAATGCATTTCCCAAGTCATGTTTTTTTGGCCATTTTAAAATTAACCCAAAAACTGTGAGAGAACATTTTTTTAGTTCCCCCTCTCATTGATCAAGAAAAAGCTTGGTAGTGTATCAATTTTTATTATCAAGGTACTCTAACTATAAGTGGTGTTGGTGGAACTTTCTTTTTCACTTCATCCATTTCAAGGTAGGCTTGGGATGCGATAAGAACAATTTCACTGAGTTGATGGATCTGAAGCTTCTTCTCATGCTTGCAGTTTATAGAGGAGATGGAAGGCTACAAGTTTTTGGGAAATCAAAAATCATCATCAACTTGTTAAATGGATATTATAAAATGAAAAATATGATATTACACCCCCTTTTCTCTTTGATAAACTCCTTGTCACTTTTATTTGATGCCATTTTATTTTTATATATCTAGAAAGAGATAAACTCTGAGGTTGATTCTCTCTCTGAGGGATTGTACTTGGAGATAATATTTAGGTCATTAATGAATTTAGTGATATTAAATACATATAATAATATATTTTCTCAGTATTGATGGAGTAATGTGTTGATTTTTAACTTGTACTTTAGCCTTCATTTATATAATCTAATCTGGTTGCTTTGCACCAATTCTCATGATCTCTTAGTCCATTTTATTAGGGGCTATTTTCTTGCTTTCCTTTTTTCAATATATTTTTCCTTCTCTTTTTTTATTTTATCACTTCCCCTATTTGCTTTGGTGATTATTTATTTTCCTAGTCTCATGTTCATTTTCTATTGGGGTGTCTTATCATCCTTTCTTTGCTCTTGTTTCCTTTGGTATGATTTTAACATCTTCAAATTGTAAATTCCTATTTTTATTAATATGAAGTAAAGAATATTTTTTTGGCAAAAAATGAAAGAAAACTTGGAGAAAAAATATAGTTTTATCATCCATTATAGCCATTTACTTTTTTCTAATTGAGAATCAAGTAAGAAAATTTTGAAATTTAGGTCCTAAAAAAAGAAATTTAAAAAAAAATGAAATTAGTAAATTCCCCTAAATTTTAAGTTCAAAATAATGTGATTCTAGTTTCATATATCAAATCTGATGTCAAAAGAAAGTGATTTTAGTGTCTAATATTAAATCTAAGTTTAAAATTAAAAAAATGGTGTCAGATATTAAATCAAAGTTTTAAATAAAGCTCTTTTAATGTTAGATGTTCAAGAATTTATGTAAAACATAAGATAAAAAAATTAAGAAATTCTTTAATAAAATTTATGGGTTCACCAATATTTTTTATCATACTTCAGAATTAAGCGGGATATTAACTATAATTAAGATGGATATTTTTTATAAAATTTTGGGAGGAACATGTTATTACCTTTAATTTTGAATGATGGCATTTATTTATCAATTACAGATTTGATTGTGGCAAAGGAAAAGGAATAATGGGACTTATCTATTTTAGAAAAATGTCATGGGTTTTTCCTAGGCACGAATCAATTTAGGATTTGGGCCAATAAGAATTGAAGGCCTTGATAGCCCATGGATATTTTTCCTTTGGCCAAGGATCACTTTTTTATCTCCTTTTCTTGTAAGGAATATTTTTATAAAACACTCTAGGATGGTCTAAGACTTATGGGATAAAATTTCAACCCATTTTGAAAATGGAATCTATGGATTTCCTATAATTGGTCTACTACTAAGAATTTATGACATGGATTTCTCTTCTAAAAATCCTACTATATTTTTAGTAGCAAGATATTATCTTTGACAATTTTTAGACTCTTAGGGTTCCTTTACTGATTGACTTGGGCACTTTTGGTAGGAGAATAATGTTGGATACTAGGGTGAAGGCTTTGATTTCCCCTATTGACCCTCTTCTAGAATCCATCCTACATATAAATAAGTGTAACATGTGGAGACAAAGCTTACAAATTGATGGTTTCAGGCCTTTGTAATTGTGTTATCATTTTCTTATCCGTGGAGTTCCATTCCATATTTATATGGATTCCTTTATGATAATAAGGACCCTATGATTCTAAGGGTTTGACATCACATTAAGAGAAGTGAATGTAATGGATCATACTCTGAAAGGATTTAAAAGCCCCTTTCAAACCCATTGAATAAGATTGATCTAAAAACCTTTAAGGATCTATTTGGTGACCCAAGAGGGACTTCTATAGATTTTCTTTCAATTAATATCCCTGATATCCTTGTTATTTCAAATAAAAATATGAATTTAGAGTTCATATTTGTCTCTATGGATCCGTAATTTTGTGACTAATGACTTAACTCATCCCTCATTGGTGGGTGAAAATTCTATTTTTGGAAGACAAACTATTCTAGACTCCAATACCTCTCCTAAGGAGAGCATAGACCCATTCATCACTCTCAAAGAATTAATTGAGGACAAACTAACATACCAAAAATCCCTTCATATGTTTTCAACTCCTAAATGAATAGGGTCCAATAAAAAAGATGAATGGGGGCACTACTCTCAAGATTCAGGGCCTTGGTTCCATCATAAAAAGCTAAATATAGGAAAAAAAGAGATGATTTTGGAAATTTTAATAATAAAAGGGGAAGACCATCATCCCATATAAAACTAGAACTATATATTGAAGTGGGAATTTCCAATGATACACAAAGCACCCTCTCTAGGGGAAATAGTACTGGTTTTTATTTATGATTTCTTTGTGGTCTTTTGGTTATTTGTTGATTGCTTCTTTATTCATCAGACTTTAGTTTTTGGTTTATTTTGTCTTTTGGGTTTGGGTGTATTTTTTGATCCATATCAAGATCCTTCCTTTTCCTTAGTTTTCTTAATTTTTTAAAAAGTTTTGGTGGCCAAATTCATTTTATGACCATTCTTCTCAGGCCTCTTTATTGTTTAATCACTGGTTTGGGTGTACGATGGTTATTTTATATATATGGGCTATATTTGTTTTATTTTTTTATTATATTTCCACACCCATTCGATCATTTATTTCCCTCATGGAAATCACTCTGCCACCTCACTCCCTCACATCTTATAATGATGAGTTTTCCCCTTTTTAGGTATGCCATCATCCCCAGTTTCCTTATATATTTTCCCCTTTATATCATCATTTACAAGACTTATTATGTCATCATTACCCACATTAAAAAAAAATTATTACTTTTTCTCCTTATGTGGTTAATGAGATTCTCTTGGCATTACTCTTCTTCACTAAGAATCCCCTCTTCAACTAAGCTTGATAAAAAAAATTAAACTTACCTATTTTTAATCTATGGCTTCACATTAGGAATCAATAATGGAAAAAGAAAAGGATACGGCTTCAGATAATGACTCTATTGAGGTAAATGTTCCCAAATTGGGAACCAATAGGGTATAGCCCATGTCTTGTTCGACTATCAAGAATAATAACCCCATAGTTTAGGCAATTCTAGATAAGGGAGGTCTTACTCAATTTATGCCTAGAATTATAGAATTTGATTCTAACTTAGATAAATATTTTACTAAGGCTTGGAAGGAGAGGCTCATAGATATGAGGGGCATGAGGATTGAAGTGTACGAAGAATCCAAATCTAAAGACACTAGAATGATTATATAGGACTTGAAGTATTATAAAGGCAATCCAATGAAGGATGAATGGATTTCAAAGTTATTTAAATTTTTAGAAAAAGAAAAATAAGAAACCAAGAGCTTCCGAAGAATGGATCTACCTAAGGTTTGGATAGAAGTCAAAAAGTAGGTGATGTTGTATATCACCTTGGATTCCAAGTTCAGCGTAATAAGGTCTCATCACTTCATGTTATTGAATCAGTTAAATGGTATTTTAATGGATAATCTCCCATTATATATTCTTCATTATTTGGAGGATTTTATGAAGGATTTTTAAGGGAATAATAGAGTTTTGGTTATGCACTGCGTCTTATTTTTAATTTGTTCATGTTCACCCCTATGAAGAGGAATAATGAATTTTTATTGTTTATGGTTTCATAGGTGGAAGGTGAAAAAGGTAAGAAATTAAAAAATGGTAATGTATGAATGACATTATAGGGGGAGGAAAGGCTAAAGTTGGTAGGCCCAAGAAATAATTAATTCTAGAATTAGAGGATTAAGAAGAGTTGAATGTTGATTTGACTGAGTCTTTGAAGAAGGAGGATCCCATGATCATCCTCTCATACCCAAGTTCTACTAAGGCCCCCATCCTATTCATATATTTTCTTGAGGAGAGATCATAAGAAGACCCCAACCTAAATAAGACTGCCCAATATGAAGTCAATTCTCCCAAAACCTAATTACACTCAATTGAATTAAGCCTAAGGAGCAAAGACATGGAGATAAGAATAATATGGAGGGAGATTAAAGATATATATTGATCCCTATTTCTAAAATCTAGTGTGTAAGGAAAGGAGGGTTGAATCTCAACCTCAAGTACTCCTATCCAAATAAAGAAGGATGATCCTATTGATCCACAAGATTTGGTTATATCATGTGGAGGGTTGTATACTTTGGTATATTACCTTATGACCCCTAAAATATTTTATTCCCCTTCAGTTGCTAAAGTTTTGAAATCTATTTCCAGGGAAGGTCCGAGGGCCAGGACCTAGGTAAAATCCACCAGAAGTCCTTGTTAGGCCCCTAAGGGGTTTTTTGTCTAAATTTTGTAAGTAATGTTTATATTTTTGTTTTCATTATTTAATTTCTTATTTTTTATACTCATTCATTTTTTTGGGGTTTTCTTTTTATTTGGGCTGAAATAACCTTTATTTTTTATTTTTTATATCTCCTTGGAGACCCAAGCTTCCCAATGTGTTTCAGACTGGTTCCCACACTAGTCAAAGGTGAGCTTACATTAATCTAAACTCTAATTAATATTAAGTTAATTGAATGGAAACAAATTTTGTAAATAACTTGTAACTATTAGAATGAAAGTAAAGTACTAAAATGGATAAATCTTGAATGAAAAAATGAATATAACTATGAAAATAACATGAATACATAATTGATTTCTATATGTTAGGTTGATTGTATGTGACTAAAATGAAAATTGAAACAATCAACTTAGATTTGATTATGTGTACAACTAAAATAAAAAAAGTCATTTTATGGATAAAATAGATTGGAAAAATTCAAGATTGTTTCTCACTCTTAACCCAGGTGGGTTGATCTTGACCTATTTATAAAATAGGAAAGTGATGGTATAATCATATGTGCCTTATTTAAATATGATTTTTGTGTAATTTTGACCTTTAGTTATGCTCAAATGACCTACAATTTAACTATTCTGTTAAAACCCCACTAGGGTTTGTGATAGTTAAAATATTTCAAAATACAAATAGGAAGTGTAATGGGATAAGATGAACCCAATCAAATTTATGATGTTTTAATTTTATATATATATATATATATATATATATATATATATATATATATATATGTATAATTCTAAAGAGGTAATCAATCCCACATAGTTATCCCACCTAGAGTGTTTATTTTAGTAGTGTTCCTTTGCTACATATATGCATTTAGAGATGGCTTGAATACTTGATAATGCCTTGTTTGACTTAGATATAATAACCTAGTGACTTTTTTAAGGGCTGATTCTAGCAGAAATAATAGGGAATTATTTTTTCATTGTGCATTAGTATAAGTGTTCCTTAATATGAAATTTCCTAGTTATTACTGAGTCACTAAGTAGTTAGAATAAGTGGCTTAGATGTGAATTTATAAAAATCCAAAAGGGGTAAACCTCATGATACCTATCCTAAAAATACAAACCAACCTATAAGGAATGGTTAAATTTTTAAAAAGAGTGATTTCTAGGGGAACAACAAGATCAACCCATAAAGGTCAAGATTGATTATCGATCTTGACCTACATGGGTTGATTCTAACCTAGGAAGGGTAACACTTCATCTTAGTAAATTTAATGCCTTTATATATTCTTAAAGTATTTTTTAAATACTAATAATATTTATATAGGTGTAAAATAATGAATTAGAATGGATGGTCTCATACAAGCACTTAAGATAGAGTGAGGTGGTGAAATAAGACCAATTTAAGGGCTCAAGTCAAGTGAGGTAAAACTAACATTATCAAATATTCATGATCAAATTTGAATATCTACATAGGTTTATCTGGAGAATAAGATTGGATAATACATTAGGTGGGTAGACAAATAATTGGGACATGGACACAAAATTCAAATGTATGTACAAGTCCAAGTATGTCAAAATTAGTTTTTCCAAAGTCTTTGTTACCAAATTTAGATGTCTACACTTTTATTCATGGTTCAATCATAGCTCCAAATCTATATTTAACCTCCATTACCACTCTTTTCACATCCCATTGTTAATGGGGCTTATATACCATTTATAGAAATAACCTACAATATATTTAATTATAATAAAATTCAAATAATGCAAATTCTTATTCATTTTATCATTTGTATACACAAGATTAAAAAATATTTTATACACCAAAATAAACCACCCTATAGGAACAACTACGCATTAACATTTTTATTAAGCTAATATCTCTAAACAACTATCTAGTGTCTAACTTATTAAAGTACTAACTATAAGGGGGTGTCTCATAAAGAAAAACATGCCCAAACATTCTAACAAAATGATTTCGATCATTAGACCTAACAAAATTAAAAACAACAATTAGGAGAGAAAGAGAGGGTCCAATAAACCTATAAATAGACATCTTAACCTCTTATTTAACACACTTTTAATTTTTCACATGTTTGTAGGTGTGAAACTAGATCTTAAGGGTGAGATACAAGTTAGGGTTTTAAGGATCAAAGAGAGAGAGAGAGTATTGAGCGATTTTTTATGATTATATATCATATTTTAGGGGTGATAATTGTAATATAATATAAATTTGTGCTTTTTTATGTGTGAGCAATGATAAGAAATATGGATTTTTTGGTAGGCATATATTACTCTTTTACATTATGTTTTAATATACTTAGAGTTTTATTGTCGTTATGATTTGGTATGTTGTATGATGATGATGTGCATGTTTGTTTATTTATATTATGCTCTCATAATGTGTTTTTTGGTAATATCTATTATCCCTTAGGTGAGTATTGAATTCTTTAACTTAACTAATATGTCGGTATAGAGAGTATTATTATATGTTATGTATAGTCTAGTATACACATGACTATGAAGAATATTGAAAAAAATAAAATAAAAAATTATATTCCATTTTCAAAACCCTATTTGAAAAAATTATAGAGATCATAAAATTTTATGGTAGGGTACATCATGATGAAGTGAGTGGAGGCTTAGTTCAAGTGAAATATCTTGAATATGGAAAGGAAACTTTGATACACATGGATTTGAATCCAAACACGCAACTATAGAAGGATTTTTGCAATGATTTTTATGAAATTTTTTTTTTGGAGTTAAAAAAATATAATAATTTTTGGTTAGTAGTGTATTTTATATTCCATAATACAAAATATGGAAGAAATTATGATTGGAGTGTAGATTGGGTGGAAAGGTTAAATGACCTTAATAGGGAATGAAATTGTGTAGTTGATGTTTGGTGGAAAAGAGACTTTAATATTTACTTTCAAAAAAAAAAAATATCTACATACACATGACTGAGGAAATAAAAATTATATTTTTTTCTTGAACTAACAAAATATTTCATCATACAAATTCCAGACTGGATAAAGATGATGATAGAGTAGGGAAATGGGAACATAAGGATGGAAAGATAAATATGAGTGCACATGGATTAAGAGAAATGTGATAAATATTTGAGTTAAATTTTTTCAAAAGGTTCATGAAACTAATAAATTATATTGATATAGAGTCTCCAAAATAAATATAATAGATAATGCATAGGTATAGTGAAATTAGAGAGAATGTGATGACTTCTAAGGATCCAAGGAAGAGTGAATGACCTTGTCATATGAATTTCATTACACATAAGAAGTGGGGAGCTCATGTGACTTTTTGATGTAAATGTGAGAGATAATCACATGAAATACGTGAAATGCACATGCATGATTAATTTAGTGATGGAAGATACAAAGGAAGAAGAATATTCAATTTTGCAATATGATGATGAGCTAAAATATGCATTGAGGACTCGAACTCAAAGTTATGAAAATATGATGCCTATGCACATTTATGTTTTGAATAATAAATTAAATGTTTGATATTGGGATGAATATAATCTCATTTAATAATTTTTAGAAATATTTATATATAATATTATGTTTGATAAGATAAAAATTTCACCAAATCTTATCAATCCATAGGTTGCACATGCAGAAGATGAGTATTGGGATACCAACTAAGGGAGCTAACAGAGTATTTAGAGGTATTCAAATTTCATTGGTAATAAATATGTTACTATAATTCATCCCCACTATTTTCATGCAAGGATATATTAGCTAGACAATAATTCATGGATGGGGAATTTTTATAAGATTGGTTGGAAGGACTATATATAGAAGTAGTGTGCAGGTTATACCATGAAAATCATACAACCATATTATATGAGATGTCAATGAAGTTTAATTAAAAACTAATTGATTTAATATTAATTTGATAAATTAAAAATCTTTATTTATCCTATAGGTATAAATAATTAACTACACCTAAGAGGAAATCCAACTAAATGTCCACAATTTTTTTGGATTGTGCACATACATGTTATCATAAATTTGATCCTAATAAATTTTTGTTGGTTTAAATTTTCAATTATACCTTAATTTTACTTAGTTGGTATGAAAATATTCTATGATTTCTTATTTTATTATTTATAAAATAATCCTATTTGGATATATGGCATCTTGCACTAAAGTCCAAGTTGCACACCAAATTAGACTTTATGCAACATCTTGAATTTATGAAAATGCCTAATTTAATGCCATTATTTGTATTATGAGGCCTTTCATGCTTTAAAAAACAATTATCTCCCTCACTCTCACATTGCATTTATGTGTAATGTAGAATATAAAGTGATAAGTTTATTATATAGTTTAGTCCCTACCTTTGTGTATTATTAATGCAATAATAGTAGTATATTGTTATACCTAAATATATGTGTCTCTTTCATATAGTATCATGATTTGATATCTTTATAAGATTAATAATTTTTATTCTAGGTAGTCCATAATTCTAATAATTTTAATTAGACATTGATCGATTAAATATTACTTTCCTACATGTATTTCAAATACAAGAGTTTGAGTAGTTGATCATTTCTACATTCAAGGAGATAAAAAAATGATGTTTATAAGAGTGTGTGTGTCTATGAAGCATGTTTTAATACATATTTTTCTAAATTTTCAAATGATATACATCTATTATAACATGTATAGTTCTTTTAGGTATGAGATTAGTTTATTCATATTGTTGTAATTAATAGGATTATTCTAGTTCCATTGTGTAACAAAATTAATTTCTAATTTAGGAGAGAATTATTTTCTTACAATTGACTTTAGGAGAACCCATGTAGAGTGATTTTTAGAGAGAAAATGACTGGAAATCAAAAGATAATTTACTATAAATAACTTTTCCAATGTTCATAAAGCACTAGATGTTTGATTGTTAATTGAAGTTGCAAGAAAATTTTATAAGGAGATAAAATCATTTTTAAAAGATCATATTTCAAAAATTGATAATTAGTTGTAAATTTATCTCTGATAATTTTTCAAGAAGTTTCAATAGATTTTTTATATAGTTATTTTGATACACATAGACACAATAAAAGTAAATCTAAAAAGATAAAATTATAATAGTGATTTTATCTCATCAAAAAATAGATGAAAACCATGAAATGTGCAACTATTTATTATTATAACACATGAAACAAATAAATTTCACTTGTTATTATAATATATGCAATGCAAACATGATGATACTAAGAATTATAGGATCATTGATTAAATGTATGAAGCCAGAGATATGGAACTAATGCAAGTCACCACCACACCAAGACAATAAAATTAAAGCTCATTTGATCAAAATCAAAGAGTATTTTGTAACTAAAACCAAGGAATTTATAGTTGAAGAAGATCATACAAATGAAAAGGATGTCGATGTAATGGAGTACAATGAAAATTAAATTACTTTAAATGTGGAATATTGGGTCATTACCACATACATTTTACTAAGTGTCAAAATTTCACACATTGTATACATGAACACAAAATGGAATATTGTGTCGATTTGAGAAAAATATCTTGTAGAAAGATTAAATACAAAAATATTCATGATGGTTAAAAATTATAACCAGGAAAAAGATTGGGAGAAAAAGATAGAAATAATTGGGTCTAAATTAAACATAAAAAAAAGTGGTGTGGATACAAGATTTGGAATAATAAACAATTCATAAAGAGAAGAGTATAATGCAAACAAGTAGTGCCAAAGACTAGTTATCTTGATGCATTTGTATAGAATAAAATATTGGTGGAGGTGCAAGGAGTGATTAATAACTTAAAATTAAAATTTCAAATAATAGAGGAAATGATAAATAAACTAAACTATTTTCATTTTAAAAGACAAAAAAGAGTTATCCATATGTTTAACACCTACCTTAATAAATGTATGGGATAGGAGTAACAAAATGTATTATAAATACCAAGATAATTTCATGTAATAAAGAATACACCTTAATATTAGGAGTTTATTATTGATGTAGTAATCAATGATAATAAAATGGATAATACCCTGATTGACACATGGGGTGAAGTTAATATGGGTAAGAAATCATTGATTGTATTAGTTAATGTGTTATTTATGGATAATAAGATAAATTCAGGAATAAACAAAGTCTTTTGTAACTTAGAGTTAGATATTATGGTATTTGTAACTTCAACATATTTCTCGGATATTGATATGGCTAAATATGATTAAAATTCCTAAGTAACTAGGTAAAACCTAGTGCTATGAAAATCAAGAAGATATATGTTTAATTAATATTATACGAGTTTCAAAAAATGGGTAACAAAGAGTTATGATTCCCGTAGATTTTGAAAATGGTTAGACACATGCTGAAGGAGTAGAGTCAAATGATACATAGAACAATCACTTTAGTGTGACTACATAGATTATTAAAGGAGGAAATCCAATAAAGGATGAAACGCTTAGCTAAAATAGTGAAAAATGAACATCAAATAATACCGACCAAGTATGTGACCGATGGGTCCAAAAAATGTATACATCCATGGGAATAAAATGTACAAATGTGGAAAGTAAATATTACATATATTTAAAGGAGTGAAATGATATGGATACTCAAAGAACATGGAAAGCTTAGAATGGTAACAAAGATAGTTAAAATATGGGTTTTGTGTGTGAAAAATACTTGATGGAGATACTTCGAGTGAAGAAGATTGAACTAGTAAATCGACCCCAATTGAAGAAGGCTAAAAAGTTAAAGTGCATAGAAACATAAGGTGAAGGTCTGAATAAAAAATAATGTAATCCATGAGGAAAAATATGTAAGGTAATATGTAGGTACAAAGGGAACCTACTAAAATTCTAATAATAAAATTTAAAAATAAGTGCATTGGGTCCAAAAATGATAAAAAAAAAATCCTCAATCAATAGGGTAACACACCCATGGAATAAATAAAAGACAACACAAACTAATAAATAGAAAAAACAATTGTTAAATTAATTATATAAATGGGAGAATATGTTATCCCAGATAACTATTCCATAAGGATGTGTATTTGAATAGTATCCATGTATACTTCAAATGATGCATAGGAGAAATCATGAATAAGGAATATTCAAAGAGAAAAGTGAAACATAAAATTATTTCTTTGTTTCTAGTTTTTTTCATTAACATGTTATTTTTTTATGTTAATAATAATAAAAAATATTATAAATCAAGTCTTTAATTTAAGTGAGGGATCTCTCAAGGTCCCTATGCTAGACAATTAAGTATTACTAAGAGGGATTATTCTACCAAGTGTTGTAATATTGGAAGTTATCTCCAATTGTATAGTGTGGGATTATAAAAGTCATATAAAGGAATTAATGATGGACAAAATTTTATTTTTGTATCAATAATATAAAGGAAACATGATATAAAAAATATTGTGATAATGGATCAAATTTTAAATATAAATTAGTGCATAATTATGTGGAAATAAGAGAACAAGGAAGAATGAGGGTGAGAATAAATATGATAGAGAAAAGGTAGAATTAAATAATAATACATAGGATTGAATGAGATGATAGAATGTATTATAATAATTAATTCATGGTGGAGTGTGTCAAGTGATGTGTATGAAATTTTGAAATAAGTAATGAAACACATATGATGTTACAGAAATAAATGTGTGGAAGGACTGATGAATAGACTATGGAAGATGTTTATATGCTTGAATGTGTGGGGTAAGGTCTCGTGAATAATATTTTCATAACTTAGGACCATGTTGTTGTCCCCCAAAAATATCACTCATTTTTGGGACAACATATGAACTATTTTGGTTCAACAGGACAAAATTGTCTCTCCCCTTTTCAAAATTTGTTCTGAGCATTCAAATTCCTTATTTTTCAAGCTTCTTAAAAATCTATGGACTCTGCAGGCTTGAATCTATGGACTCTGTAGGCTTAAATCTACAGACTCTGTAGGAAGAAAATATACATACTCTATAGAAAAGAAGCAAGCTCTCAACACTTAGGTGATTTCAAAGTTGGTTCAATGATAAGGCTCAACCAAAAGAGTTCATCGGCAAGCTTATAAGCAAAGAATGAACTGATTGAACCGTTGAACCTTGAACCAAAGGGTTCAACGAGTTCAAAGTTTCAAAGGTTCAACCAGTACAATGAATATCAAAGAGCTTAGAAAGAACAAGGAAGTGACGAACTAATGGTTCAATAGGTTCAAAGAATTCTATAGGTAGGTTCAATCAAAAGAACAAGTTTTCGATGCTTGAATCATTGAACCGTTGAACCATTGAACCACTTTGGTTCAATGGTTCAACAAGTTCAACGACCAACTAGCTCAACATGTTTGGTTCAAAAAGATCAAAAGGACTTAGCCAAATAAAAAGAATGAACTGATTAAACTGATGAACCATTGAAACACTTTGGTTTAAAGGTTCAACGGATTCAAGGTTCAAGGTTCAACAGGTTCAATGAGGCTTGTTTCAAATAATCTTGGTTCAAGCAGTCAAAGGGAATGAACCATTGAACCATTAAACTAAAGTTGGTTTGATTGGTTGGTTCAATAAGTAGGTTCAAGGGGTTGCCCCAAAGCCAAAGGATCAGATACCCTTGCAGAGGGTGATGAACCAAGGCCTAGAACCCTTGCAGAGGGCAACAAGCCAAAACTTGATAAAACTCAGTGGATGCTACCAAGTGTCATCTTTCGAGCCTCATTTCACTTTGTTTCTAAGAGCAGTGGATGCTGCCATGTGTCACAATTTGAGATTCACATAAAATTGACCAAGAAAATTTTCTAAGGGACAAACAGCCCTTGCAGAGGACACTCAGAAGCTGAAATGAACCGTTACAAAAACTCGAAAGGCTAATTTGGAGCTCAAACAACCCTTGCAGAGGGAAGAAAGGGGGCAAATGGACCAATTCAAAGGCCAAAAGAGCAAAGGGATTTCTTTTAGAAAAATGAACAAGACAAAGAGACAATTCCTTTGGGGAAATTGTTTGAAAGAATTCCTTCAGACTTTTTCCTCCAATAGAAAGAAAAGACCGAAAAACAAAGCAAAGCCTGATAGAAAGACTAAGGCAAGAAATGAATTCTTTCAGACTTATGTCTAAAGGAATTCCTTTAGACGAAAAGTTTGAAGAAATTTGGGAAAGTCTGTAGGAGAAAATCTTGAAAGAATTTTTGAAGGCCAAAGACAAAGTAGCCGAAACAATTCTTGCGGACTTTTTGTCTGTGGAAAATGTCCACAGAAACAGTCTATGGGAAAGTTCCAAAGGACCCCAAAGGGTAGGTGACCTTGTAGGGGACTCTCAGCTACCAAATTAAAGGACACTTCCCCAAAGCCAAAGGGTCACCTTCCCTTCAAGATGATGGAAAAAAGAAATTCGAAGGAAGCAAGTAGCAGAAAAGGCTGAATCAAGAGAAAACCAAAGAAAGTCCAAGGGGTGACGCACTTGAAGATGTCAAAGTCAAGAATAGTGAACTAGCTATTAGAAATTCAAATGTAGTGATGGGTGTGTGAACGTCAATTTCAAGGTTCATAAAATAGTCATTGATTTTGAAAAGCCTTAAAGAAGAGCCAAAGAACTTAGCAACCCACCAAAAGAAGCCTGAAGGCCATTCAAAGACCACCTAAAGGGCAGATACCCTTGCGGGGAGCTCTTCTCGACCCAAAGCAGACTATTTCTCAAGGCCCCAAAGGACAGGTCCCCTTCAGAAAAGATCAAATGATAAAGTTGAAGGAATTGTTGAGGAAAGTGACATGCCCATAGATTTCAAAGTCACAACAATGAAATAGCCATTGATCCTTGCAAGTTTCAAGCATGGACCTGAATGCATTCAAAGGCTTTAAGGCCAAGGCCAAAAGGAAGAACCACTGAGAGGAGCATAAAGAGCAGGAATGACTAGAAACATTTGTGCATAAGATATGTTTCTATAAGTAGACCGCCAGGTGGATATTGAAAGATGCAAACTTTCAATAGCGTGACTCATTTCTATACATTAAAAAAAGCAAATGGGTAAATGCCTCTAAATTCCAACATGTCTTCTTAACAATATTCAATGCAACATGATGTGTTACTATTCCAAGTCCTTCTTGAAGAGGCTATATAAGGGACTCTCTTGTTATTGTGGATCTATGACTCTCTGATTGTTAGAAACTAAACTCTGCCCAAACTGAAAGGCATTACTGAGACTTTGAGCTCAGATTGTTGATCTTATTTTGTTATTGGAATAAGAAAGCAGGTGAATTTTTAGACTTTGTGATATGATATCTTTGTTGTTGGGAAAAATGTTCTTATATCTTTCTCCTTAATATATTTTCTATTCCTTTAATTCAATAAGCAAAATTACTGAAAGTAGTTAGGAAGGCATCTTGAAGTCAACTGTGGAGAGACTTTGTGCCCCCATAATTGCCTTTAGTGTGTTTTATTTTGGTTTCTATGTAAAGGACCTTGGGATGACTTTGTGCCCTCATTGTCTTTCATATCTCACTCTTGGGCAATTGAGGTGGAGACTTTGTGCTACATCTCAATTTGCTGGTTACTACGTCCTTGGTTACATTTTGCAATTACTACCAGGAAGATTCTTGTGGTTTGTTGAATAGTACTTCTAAAAAAAGAGGAATGCTTTTTGTCATTATCCCTAAGACTTCTCCTTTGATCTACATGCATCATCTCTGAAAAAAGAGAGATGGATGGTTTATCCTACCCTTGAGTATTATTTTCTCTCTCTCTCTCTCTCTCTCTATATATATATATATATAGCATATCTATAGGGAACCTCCCCTTGATGAGAGGAGAGATTAGTCCCCTTTTGATGTGGTGAACCTACACATTTGGATGACCAATCTTCCTACTTTAGCTTATTAGACCTATTTTGTTTATCAGTATGCTGATTGACAAAATCTTAACCAATAGTTTTTGGCGACTCTGCTAGGGATTTAGTTATGTGCATTCTGAAACCTCAAGTTTTAGATGGAATCAGTCTCTACCATTATCCATTATAGACTCCATTCTATTTTTGTGTTTTACCCATTATTATTATAACCTTATCATTCACCTCCACACTAACTGGGAAAGAATGTGCAGTTTAAAGCCTCAAGCTTCAAACTAAAGCAAGGTCAATTCTTTTCAAAAAAAATTTCACAATCTGGTAGATTCAAGGTATACACGAAGCCAAAGGGATAAAGGTATTATTGACCCTGTATTTGAGTTGGTGTAGTAAAGTAATTTTGATCTGTTTCCTTCACCATCTTGCCTCTAACGAACCAAGTGCTTTCCTCCTACTAAAGTCAGATCTCCATTGCCAAATGATGTATCCACTTTTGTTGTTGATAAAGCTTTGCCAATAATTACCCCTCTGAGATTTGTTATTCCTCCTTTTCATAGTCATATAATGGCAGTTCAAGGCCCCTGGGGTAATTATTTTGGTCCTCTCAATATTACTCCACCTCTACACGAGCTTCCATGCAGTTCAAAGAAGAATTTCTCTAAATTCTATGGTGATGGGAAAGTTCATCCTGATGAATACATTACAGCCTTCAACATAGCCTATGGCATAATTGGAGTAGAATTTAAAGATGTAGCAGTTAGGATATTTGTAGAAACATTACAAGGTGTTGTTGCAGGTTGGTTTTATCATCTACAAGCTTAGTCAGTAACTGATTGGAATACCCTCAAAGATAAGTTTGAAGCTAGATTCAAACCTGCAAAAGATGCACATGCACTTTTGGCTCAACTTACATAGATGAAGAAATAACCTCATGAACCAATGAGGGACTTCATATCCAAGTTTGACAAACTGAGGAATAAATTTTTTGTAACTGCTCAACCTACAGCTGAGAATCTCAAATGCTTCTTCATTAATTCTCAATTACCTAAAGTAAGTTTTCTTTTGAGATGTGATGGTCAAATAGATCTTGTTGTAGCTCAACATTTGGCCACTGAGGTAGAATATGATCTTATCTTGGCTAGAAAGATAAGAAGAGATCTAAACATAGGTAAATCTTCTCCTTCTTCTGAATACTCCCCTTCAACCACCACTGATCTAATGGTGCAGAAGCTAGCAAATGAATTATTGGTCCTCAGAAGAGAAATGGCCCAAGTTATGTCTGCTTCTCCTAATCGAGATATGCCAAGGAGGACATTTCAAAATTAGGTGTACCAAGGTAATACTGCTAGGAATCAAGGGTAGCCATATCATCTTCCTCCCCCACAGAGGAACCTCACCCTTGAAGCACCTCCAACCAAATCAACAGTTGGATATCTAGAAACTAAACATGATTTCTCTTTCCAACCTGAGTTTGATCAAGAAAATGATGCTAGTCTCTTCATGGAGGATTAAGAAGAATCAGCTTGTGACTCCCACATTGGTTTCCTAAATTACCAGGATGAACTTAGAAGTAAAGGTGAAGCAGTCAAGGGATCATATGATGTATTCACCTGATCCAATAAATCAATCAGCTCAACAAGCTAATAAAGAGAAGATAGAGGGGCAAGCTTAGCCTACAATTATAATTTCTAAGCATGGAACCACTCTGCCCTTCCATCCAAAGGATCTAGTGATTGCAAGAAAGGTAAGTACCTCAAATGCCCTTATGCTTTTTACCTCAAATTCATAGTCCAGTCCTCCCCCTTTCAAAAATCAAAAGGATGAACTCCCATCCTCTACTCCTAGCTCATTCTAGGCATTTGACATAATTGACCATATAAAGAAAACCAAAATTCAAATGTCTACATTTGAGTTCTTGTAGTCTAATCTTGAGCAATTGGACAAGTTGGTCAATGTGTCAAGAACCAAACCATCCCTGCAAGACAAGAGGTTAATAAAGTAACTCATGATCCCCCAAGGAACATGCCCATCCCAAACAATCTTGTCATTACCCCTCCTGCTACCCTTAGGAAAATAGAGCCTTTTTATGTTTCCCTATTGATAAATGGTCACCAGCTCAATAATTGCATCATTAATTTTGGGGCTTTAGACAATGTCATTCCTACTAAAGTGATAGAATAACTGGGTCTCACACTGACCAAGACATTTGGGAGATGTTTCTCTATGGAGAACAAACAAGTGCTAATGCTAGGGCAAATTAAAGATGCCCAATTTGCTTTTGCTACCTTTTCAGACAAGCAAATCAAGATGACTGTTCTAGTGGCCGATGTCCTAACATCATATGGCATCCTTCTTGGGTGGAACTTCTACATGGATGTTGGAGGGGAATTAAGCATGGACTTGTCTCAGGCAAGAATCCTAGTGAAAGGTGTAATGTAGAGGTTGCTTCCTAAGAAGGAGGCAAAATACTTTGTCGCTTAGTCATCAAGGCCTGAAGCTCAAATTTTGTTTGAGTCTTCAGGTAGGGGTAATAATTTTCTATCTACTGAAGACATTCATGTTTTAGTAGATGAAAATCCTATATGTGATGATCTAGGAATTAGTTCAGATGGAACAACACCATGTAGGCCTGATAGTGCCAATCATTGGTAGGTGTTGAATGGGAACAATCAAATCATGTGCTAGACTAAACTAGAAGAGCAACCAATTATGGTAATGGACCATGCTACTATGCACAAAAATCAAGAAAAGGAACTCTTTGCCAAGAGAGCAAAGATTCATGGTTTTCAGATTAAAATTCAAGTCTTGTTGTGGGGTAAGAAGAGAAAACCAAAGGGAGGACATAGAAAATTGGTTTCCTAGTAGAGAGTTCCATTCACCCATCACTAATTTTGAGGAGAAAATGGCTTCTTGCTAGTTTATCAAGATAGAGCACCATTTTCACTGCCTCTCAGGGGGCAACATCTGAAGTACTTCAATTCTTGAAGTACCAGATAAGTTCAACTATACATATATACATTTGTATAGTCTTTAGTTTTATTTTGTGCTTTTCATTTTTGTTTTTTGGAGCCTTTCTTTTTGGGTAGCATAACTCCATAGCCTAATGGCACACTTCAAGGCACTAGAGATTCTAGTTTCTATTCCCCTTAGCTGTTCCAAGTTCTCAACTGAAGGAAGTTCCCTAACTGGAGCCAACTATTGTCACCCAAAAATATCACTCATTTTTGGGACAACATATGAACTATTTTGGTTCAACAGGCCAAAAGTATCTCTCTCCTTTTCAAAATTTATTCTGATCACTTAAATGCCTCATTTTTCAAGCTTCTCAAAAATCTATAGACTCTGCAGGCTTGAATCTATGGACTCTATAGGCTTGAATCTATAGACTCTATAGGCTTAAATCTATGAACTCTAGAGGAAGAAAATCTATAGACTCTACAGGAAAGAAGTAAGCTCTCAACACTTAGGCAATCTCAAAGTTGGTTCAATGACAAGGCTCAACCAAAAGAGTTCATTGGCAAGCTTCTAAGCAAAGAATGAAATGATTGAACCGTTGAAGCTTGAACCAAAGGGTTTAATGAGTTCACAGGTTCAAAGGTTCAACCAATACAATGAAGATCAAAGAGCTTAGAAAGAACAAGTGACAGACTAATGGTTCAACAGGTTCAAAGGCTTCTATAGGTAGGTTCAATCAAAAGAACAAGTTTTCGATGCTTGAATCATTGAACCATTGAACCACTTTGGTTCAATGGTTCAATAGGTTTAATGACCAAACGGTTCAATGCATTTGGTTCAAAAAGATCAAAAGGACTTAGCCAAATAAAAAGAATGAACCGATGAACCATTGAACTGCTTTGGTTTCAAAGGTTCAATGAGTTTAAGGTTCAAGGTTCAATGGGTTCAATGAGACTTGTTCCAAAGAAACTTGACTCATGCGATCAAAGGGAATGAACCATTGAACCATTGAACCAAAGTTGGTTCAATCGGTAGGTTCAAGGGGTTGCCCCAAAGCCAAAGGATTGTATACCCTTGTAGAGGGTGGTGAACCAAGGCCTAAAACCCTTATAGAGGGCAGTGAGCAGAAACTCAAAGAACTCAGCAGATGCTGCCAAGTGTCATCTTTTGAGCCTCATTTCAATTTGTTTCTAAGAGCAGCGAATGCTGTCACGTGTCACAATTTGAGATTCACATAAAGTAGACTAAGACAAATTTCTAAGGGATAAACAACCCTTATGAAGGACACTCAAAAGTTGAAATGAACCATTACAAAAACTTGAAAGGCTAATTTGGAGCTCAAACAACCCTTACAGAGGGTAGAAAGGGGGAAAATGGACCAATTCAAAGGCCAAAAGAGCAAAGGGATTTCCTTCAAAAAAATGAACAAGACAAAGAGATAATTTCTTTGGGGAAATTGTCTAAAAGAATTCCTTTATACTTTTTCCTTCGAAAGAAAGAAAAGACTGAAAAACAAAGCAAAGCCTGATGGAAAGACTAAGGCAAGAAATGAATTCTTTCAAACTTCTATCCAAAGGAATTCCTTCAAACAAAAAGTTTGAAGAAATTCGTTAAAGTCTGTGGGAGAAAAGCCTGAAAGAATTTCTGGAGGCCAAAGACAAAGTAGTCAAAACAATTCTTGTAGAATTTTTGTCCGTGAGAAAGATCTGAAGGACCGCAAAGGGTAGGTACCCTTGCGAGGGACTCTCAGCTACCAAATTAAAGGACACTTCCCCAAATTTGAAGGGTCACCTTCCCTTCAGGAAGATGCAAAACAAGAAATCTGAAGGAAGCAAGTAGCAAAAAAGGCTAAATTAAGAGAAAGCCGAAGAAAGTCCAAGGGGTGATGTGCCCGAAGATGTCAAAGTTAGGAATGATGAACTAGCCTTTGGAAATTCAAATGTAGTGATGGGTATGCAAACATTAATTTCAAGATTTCATAAAATAGATGTTGATTTTGAAAAGCCTTAAAGAAGAGCCAAAGAACTTAGCGACCCACCAAAAGAAGCCCGAAGGCCATCTGAAGACTGCCCAAAGGGTAGATACCCTTGCGAGGAGCTCTTCTCAACCCAAAGCAGACCATTTCTCAAGGCCTAGAAGGATAGGTCCCCTCTGAGAAAGATCAAATGACAAAGCTAAAGGAATTTCTAAGGAAAGTGACATGCCTACAGACGTCAAAGTCACAACAATGAAATAATCATTGATCCTTGCAAATTTCAAGCATGGACCTAAATGAATTCAATGACTTTAAGGCCAAGGCCAAAAGGAAGAACCGCTGAGAGGAGCGTAAAGAGCAAGAATGACCAGAAACATTTACACATCAGATATGTTTCTAGAAGTAGACCACCAGGTGGATATTGAAAGATGCAAACTTTCAATAGCATGACTCGTTTCTATGCATTGAAAAAATCAAATGGGTAAATGCCTCTAAATTCCAACATGTCTTCTTAACAAAATTTAATGTAACATGATGTGTTACTATTCCCAAGTCCTTCTTGAAGAGGCTATATAAGGGACTCTCTTGTTATTATGGATCTGTGACTCTCTGATTGTTAGAAACTAAACTCTACCCAAATTGAAAGGCATTACTGAGACTTTGAGCTCAGATTGTTGATCATATTTTGTTATTGGAATAAGAAAGCAAGTGACTTTTCAGACTTTGTGTTGTGATATCTTTGTTTTTGGGAAACTTTTCTTATGTCTTTTCCCTTAATATATTTTATGTTCCTTTAATTCAACAAGCAAAATTAGTGAAAGTAGTCAGGAAGGTATCCTGAAGTCAACTATGGAGAGACTTTGTGCCCCCATAATTACCTTTAGTGTGTTTTCTTTTGGTTTTTGTGTAAAGGATCTTGGGACAACTTTGTGCCCTCATTGTTCTTCGTATCTGATGTTGAGTTGTGGAGCTAAAAGCTTCACTATTGAGCTCTTGTGGAGGTTGGTGGACTTAACCAGTAACTGGCATCGGTAGTGTCACCGACATTGGTCAGGCGTGGACCAGAAGCTATAGACATCGGTCAGGGATCGGCCGACGCCAGTCATAGATAGACCGACAATAACTGACATCAGTTACCTATGTGTGTGCATGCATTTTCATGCATTTCTAGAATGAGACTTGTCTAATTTTAAGAGGTCTGAGTGTTTGCATGTGAAGACTAATTTAAGTCTTGGGTCTGTGTTTCTAATTATTGTATGCCTTGGATCCTATTTAAGAGACCCATGGAGCATATATTGTAATTATCCAAGAAAGTTGTAAGTAAGATCAATTAGATCTACAAGGTGTGTAAGATCAAGAAGATTTGCTGAAGTAATTGGTTGAGAGAGAGAGAACTCTTGAGAGAAATACTATACACCTAAGAGGTGTGGAAGAGTGTGATTTCTTCATTGTATTCTGGAAGAGTTTTAATAGAGATTGGTTGTTTCTCATATCTCCTCTTATTTGCTATTTATGATTTCTAGTTACTTATTACTTTTGGTTTAATTTTGTGTTTAGTTGCTTATACAAAGTAATCAATTATACTCAGTAGTTCCTAACAAGTGGTATCAGAGCTTGGTTCACTAACAGCTAGTATAGAGTAGGTTAGTGGTTGTTGATTATAGGTTCACTCACATGGGTTTCTATTTGAGTGAGACCAAAGTAATGGCAGAAGAAAGTAAGCTAAGAATGAAGAAATTCAATGGCAAGAATTATTAATTATGGAGGATGCAGATAGAGGATTATCTATATCAGAAAGATCTATTTTTACCATTGGGTGGGGTTGCATGCAAGCCCATAGATATGCAAGATGAAGAATGGAATGTTCTTGATAGAAAGGCTCTATGATCTATAAGATTAAGCCTGGCATCTTTTGTGATTTCTAATTTATCACAGGCAAAGACAATGGTAGAGTTAATGGATACTCTGGCAAACTTATATGAAAAACCCTCAGCTTTGAATAAGGTATATCTTATGAAACAATTATTTAGTTTGTAAATGCAGGAAGGTGGATCGGTATATAGTCATTTTAATGATTTCTATGAAATTGTAAATCAATTAAATTCAGTCAAAATAGTTTTTGATGATGAAGTTAAGGCTTTCATGATCTTATGTTCTTTACCTGAAAGTTGGCACAGCTTGGTAATGGTGGTAAGTAATACTGCATCTACTTCAAATATCTTGAAAGTTGAAGATGTTGTTAGTGTAATCTTGAATGAAGAAATTCATATGAAAAGCACAGGTGAAACATCAGGTAATGCTTTAAGTAGTGAAAGCAGGGGAAGACAAAGAGAGAAGGGCAAGCATGGGAAATCAAGGTCAAAGATGGGAAGAAGATCCAAATCCAGAACTAGCAGAATAACCTGCTGGAATTATGGAAAGAAAGGACATGCAAAGAAAGACTGTTGGTTGAAGGATAACAAAGAAAATTAGCATGAAGGTAATAAAGAAGTAAATGTTGCAGGTATTGTTACACAGGATGCTCTTATATTTTCTTTGGATAGTCAAGTAGAATCATGGGTTTTAGATTTTGGTGCTTCTTTCCATGTAACCCCAAATAGAGAATTTTTCAATGATTATGTCTATGGAGACTTTGGAAAAGTTTATTTAGGGGATGGTGAGCCTTGTCAAATTGTTGGCAAAGGAAAAGTGTAGCTGAAATTGTAGAATGGCAACACATGGGTGTTGAAAGATGTCATGCATGTACCCGTCTTGAAGAGGAATCTGATTTCTATAGGAAAGTTGGGTGATGATGGTTGCACAGTAACTCTCACAGTGGAATCTTGGAAAGTTTCCAAGGGTGCACTTGTATTAGCAAGAGGTAAAATAGTAGGTACTCTTTATTTGTGTACTTGTATTATTGATTATTCTCCTTCTATTTTATCTACTTCAGATGTAGATGCAAAGATGTGGCACTATAGGCTTGGTCACATGAGTGAGAAGGGAATGAATGTTCTTAAGTCAAAAGGTAATCTTTCAGATTTGAAATGCATAGATCTAGATTTTTGTGAGCATTGTGTTTTTGGAAAATAGAAGAAAGTAAGGTTTCTCAAGACTAGGTCAACAAAGAAGTACAGGTTGGAGCTTGTTCACATAGACGTGTGGGGACCAGCTCAGGTAGCTTCTATTGGAGGATCATAGTATTATGTTTCTTTCATTGATGATGCTACAAGAAAGGTATGGTTTATTGCATAAAGAGGAAATATGATGTTTTTGACACATTTAAGAAATGGAAAGCTTTGGTTGAGAATGAAACAGGTTTGAGATCAAAGTGCCTTAGATCTGACAATGGTGGTGAGTACTATAGCAATAAATTCAATAGTTACTATTCTATGAGTGGAATATGTAGGGAAAGGATGGTTCCAAAGACACCTCAACAAAATGGAGTTGCTGAAAGGATGAATAGAACAATAATGGAGCATGCATGGAGAATGAGGTTGCATGCTAGTTTGCCCTTAAAGTTTTGGGTAGAAGCTGTGGATATTGTAGTGTACCTGATTAACAGAGGACCTTCTATTGCTCTGGATGGTGGAATACCAAAAGAGTCTTAGATAGGTAAAAAGGTAGATTTTTCATTTCTCAGAGTTTTTGGTTTTGAAGCTTTTGTGCACGTTGATAAAGAAAATAGAAAGAAGATGGATGCTAAATCCATGCGGTGCACTTTCATTGGTTATGGCTTTAGAGATTTCAGATTCTGGTTGTGGAATTTAGAAACTAACAAAATTATTAGAAGCTGTGATGTAGTTTTTAATGAGAAGGTGATGTACAGTGATCAACTCAAGAGGCTAAATAATTCTGAGTAGGGCAATCTTGATTTAGATGAGGTAATGATTCAAAATGAGCTCACAGGTAAAAATCATCAGTCACAAGAAAACACAAAGATTGATGTTAGTCAGAGAACTGACGTTGGTGGTCTAATAGAGACTGACGTCAATTAGAGAACCGATGTCGGTGGTCAAGAAGGAACTGATGTCGGTCTGGTAGAATTGATGTCGGTCGGGTACAGACAGAAAGATGACCAAGATCGGTCATTGACAGAGAATTTGGGTAGACAACAAGCTGTGGATGAGTCTCAAATGCCCATAAGGAGGACTGTAAGGGTAAGTAAACCTCCAATTCATTATTTTCCTTCTTTATACTATGTGTTACTAACTGATGGTGGAGAACCAAAAAATTTTGATGAGGTAATACAGGTAAAATCCAAGAAACAGTGGAAGCATGGCATGAATGAGGAAATTGATTCCTTAGTGGAGAACCAAATGTGGGATTTGGTTGAGTTGCTAGCTAGAAAGAAAGCACTGAAAAAAAAATGGGTATATAGGTTAAAGGAAGGAGAGAATGGATAGATGAGACATAAGGCTAGATTGGTAGTAAAGGGATTTGTACAGAAACTAGGTATTGACTTTGGTGAAATTTTTTCTCCTGTAGTAAAGATGACTTCTATTCAGACTGTATTATCTTTAGTTGATATTGAGGATTTACACCTTGAACAGCTTGATGTTAAGACAACATTTCTTCATGGAGATTTGGATGAAGAGATATATATGGAACAACTGAAAGGTTTTGAGGTCACAGGTAAGGAGAAACTTGTGTGCAAGTTGAAGAAAAGCTTACATGGTCTTAAGCAAGCTCCAAGACAATGGTATTTAAGGTTTGACAGGTTTATGACAGAGCATGGCTTTAGTAAATGTTAATTTGATCATTGTGTTTATTTTACCAGATTGGATAATGGTCATTATATTATCCTATTGTTGTATGTGGATGATATGCTTGTTGCAGGTTCACACATGTAGGAAATTACTGAGCTAAAGGTAAAATTAGCTCACACATTTTCCATGAAGGATTTAGGAGTAGTAAAGAAAATCTTTGGCATGAGTATTAAGAGAGACAGGAAAAATCACAGGCTGATTTTGTCTCAAGAGGATTATGTGAATAAGGTGTTGGAGAGGTTCTATATGCAGAATGCAAAATTGATAAGCACACCTATGGCTAGACACTTCAAGTTGAGCAAAGAATAGTGTCCTAAATCACATGATGAGGTTGAGTACATGAGCAAAGTTCCATATGCTTCAACAGTTGGGAGCTTAATGTATGCTATGGTATGTACCAGACCTAATATTGCCCAAGCAGTGGGAGTTGTCAGCAAGTTTATGGCCAATCCAAAAAGGAACACTAGAAAGTAGTTCAGTGGATTCTCAAGTATTTGAGAGGGACCAGCAGTAGGTATTTATGCTATGCAGGGTCAAGCACTTCTCTACATGGGTATGTAGATTCGGATATGGCAAGTGACTTAGATGGCAAGAGAAGCACCATAGGATATGTGTTCACTATTGGTGGAATAGTGGTTAGCTGGATTTCAAAGTTGCAAAAGGTTGTTGCCTTGTCTACTACAGAGGTAGAATACATTGCAGTCATAGAGGCTAGCAAAGAAATGATATGGATGACACGGTTCATGGAAGAGTTGGGAAAGGAGCAAGAGAGTTATAGATTGTACAGTGATAGTCAAAGTGCAATTCATTTGGCAAAGAATTCAGCCTTTCATTCAAGAACCAAACATATACAGCTTAGGTACCACTTCATTCGACAAGTATTGGAGGATGGATAGTTGAAGCTGGAAAAGATCCATACAGATAAGAATCCTACAGATATGTTAACAAAGCCAGTAACAAAGGAGAAGTTGAATCTTCATTCAAATTTTTTTGGTCTTCAAGATTGATCTTGAAGATGGAGATGCAAACCAAAGAAATAAGATAGAGGATGTTGCTATATAGGTACAGGTGTAGCTGTTTATCTCCAAGTGGGAGATTGTTGAGTTATAGAGCTAAAAGCTTCACTATTGAGCTCTTGTGGAGGTTACTGACTTAACCAGTAACTAGCATCGACAGTGTCACTAACATCAGTCAGGCATGGACCAAAAGCTATCGACATCAATCAGGGATCAGCCAATGCTGGTCATATACAGATCGATAGCAACTGACGTTGGTCACCTATGTGTCTACATGCATTTGCATGCATTTCCAGAATTAGAATTGTCTAATTTTAGGAGGTCCAAGTGTTTGCATGTGAAGACTAATTTAAGTCTTGGGTCTATGTTTCTAATTATTGTATGCCTTGGATCCTATTTAAGAGACCCATGGGGCATGTATTGTAATTATCCAAGAAAGTTGTAAGTCAGATCAATTAGATCTGCAAGGTGTGTAAGATCAAGAAGATCTACTGAAGTAATTGGTTGAGAGAGAGAGAACTCTTGAGAGAAATACTATACACCTAAGAGGTGTGGAAGAGTGTGATTTCTTCATTGTATTTTGGAAAAGTTTTAATAGAGATTGGTTGTTTCTCATATCTCCTCTTATTTGCTATTTTTGATTTCTAGTTACTTATTACTTTTGGTTTAATTTCGTGTTTAGTTGCTTATACAAAGTAATCAATTATACTCAGTAGTTCCTAACATCTCACTCTTGGGCAATTGAGGTGGAGACTTTGTGCTACATCTCAATTTGTTGGTTACTACATCCTTGGTTACATTTTGCAATTACTACCAAGAAGATTCTTGTGGTTTGCTGAATAGTACTTCTGAAAAAAGAGGAGTGCTTTTTGTCATTATCCCTAAGATTTCTCCTTTGATCTGCACGCATCATCTCTAAAAAAAGAGAGATGGATGGTTTATCATACCCTTGAGTATTATTTTCTATTTATATATATATATATATATATAGGGAACCTCCCCTTGATGAGAGGAGAGATTAGTCCCCTTTTGATGTGGTGAACCTACACATTTGGACGACCAATCTTCCTACTTTGGCTGATCAGACCTATTTTGTTTATCAGTACGTTGATTGACAAAATATCCAACCAACACATATAAAGAGAATATGAGTGAAGAGAATAAGAATGTCACTATGGGGAGATGCCGACATATATAATAAAATGAATGGAGTATGTGAAATAAGAGGGAAAAGGTGATTCTATTAATAGTCATTTAAAATTAAAGTTATAAAATAGATAAAGTTTGAAATGAAGATATTAGCAAGAAAAATCATGGATTTTGAGAGAATCTAGGGAATTGTAAGATTGTAGATAGCTAGGAAGTGGAGATTAAAATTGAATTCATCATGGGTTGTGAGCTACACAATGTAAATAGAAAGTGAAAGAGGGATAGTAAATAACTAGTGATTTATTATTACTAGTGACCATAAGGATTGTATTGGAAAAGGGGTGAAAGTTATGTAGGGAGTTGGTGAAGAAGGCATGATGATATAAACTAGTTAAAATGAAGTAAATAAAGGAAGAAGTGAATGTGGAAGAGAAGGAAACCACATACATTGGGAAATTATACCCTGTTGAGGAGATGGACACATATAGTGATGATGGGAAAAAGAGGTCGAGAGACACATGGAAAAAACACCACAATCAAGAAGAAGAATACAAATAAGGCTCCATTTTTTACGACTCTAATCTCATTTTGAACAAGTGTGTTTAAGTGAGAAACCTTACTGACATGTTCAAATATTTTTGTGGTTGAATATTTCAACCATGGGAATAAAAAAATATCATTATGGAGGCATATTTAAACTAAAAATGAATTTAAAAAATGTGTATAAATAGTTGAATCCTATGAGAGTTTTGGACATTGGAAAGTTTCCTTATTTTGTAAAACCAAAATAATTGATTAAGTATTTATTGACATGCACATGTGAGGTGAGGCTTCATTTCACATGATGAAGATTAACTATTTTAGTCATATGGAGTAACAAGTTTACAAGCCTAAATAATTGAGGAATAAATATGTATGGTGTGATGAAAAGGGTTACAAAGATCAAAATGGTAGCTAATATATTAGGTTTGAAGAAAAGTAATTTCATGGTGGTAATAAATGAACTACCAATGGTAGCAATAAAAATCATTGTGAAAATTTTATCTCTATATTGGTGTCTATTGGTTTATGAAACACCATGTCCAAATAAATTGTGTACTTGGCACATGAAGTAGAAATAAAGAGGACCAAGTATAATAATAAAAAGTACATTATTGAATAAGTAGTGATGGTATTGTAATAATTGCATCACAAAGTGGATGAATTTAAGTTGGAAATGATTCTCATTCTAATGATGATTGAATGGGATTCTAGAATCAAGAGGTTTCATGCCAATTTTAGGTTTAGGATCCCAGGAATTGAATTATAAAAGGAGCATATGTGAGAATCATATGACTCAACCCTATAATAAGAGGATAAAAATTGTATGATCACATGGATAAAGTAGTCAGAGAGGAATACATGATTCCATCAGTAATTTACAATGGTTATAAGGGTTTTGAAATATTTTTCATAATAAAAAAATATATAGTTGAGTATTAAGGGTCTAAATGGGAAGTATAAAACTTGTTACTTATTTAAATACAATAAAAATTATAGATAAAATAAGGATTACACATAATTATATTTTACACAAATTCTAATGTTTTATTTATTTCATTTGATAAACATAAATAAGCTTTCAAAATACACATGAGACCTAATGGATCAATGGGCTAAACTAACTACACCTATACAACTAACCACTAAATCAATTAAATTAATGCTAAATTTTAATTTACTAATATTATTAAAATATTTATTAATAAGGGGGTGTCTCACTAGGAGATGCATGATCCATACAATAATTAATTATAACAACAAACTTTATATCCTATGACCTAATAACCCCCCTAATCCAAAAGGGTCTAAAATATGAACTAGAGCGTATCCAATAGTCTATACTACATCTGCAAATTGGAACTATTTACGTCCTAGTATTGATTGACCTATGTCACTTCAAAATCCTATGATCAAAAAATTATGACATGAATTATGAACATCTTATTGGTCATGCTTATCCCCTTTAACCATTATGTACTCATATTCTAATATAATAACCATCACAAGAACACTCAAATACATGAGTAATTATTTAGTACCTTTGTATGGTGCATCTAGCTTGATGCACAACAAAGATAACCTCTATTTTATCAACACTACCGGTGCTCAAAACCCCTATTAGCTTTTACAATCATTGAAGACTAATAGAATACCACTACAATGTCTTCCCCTATTAGATGATATGTGAGAACTCATTATATCATAAAACATCATTATAAAATATATTCTACTCCTCATCAATGATATAAAATAACTCGAAAACCAATTTTAGATAGAAAATAAAACCTCTTTTCTATCCAATAATTCTACTATAGCATAACCCAATCTTAGAGCTAGCATCAAACTCAAGATGGGTGGATTTCTATCTATACTATCATATCAATTCCCTATGGACCTATAAACCCATAAATACAACATGGTCATCTTTTATAGCAAATAGGGTGTCAGATTCTACTAAAAATTCAATCGTTATACATAAAAATACCTTATTATTCTAATGTAATACATTGTTCACATAAATCAAGTGGGAAGACTCCAAATCGAATAAATTACCTCTCCATTGGATTCATAATTTTATATAAACTATGTAATGAGTGGTTACATGACTATCATTGGAAAAGAAATCAACTACCCAAAAGCATATAGTAAAGGTTGAATGCACTAAAAAAGATGGACTTGGAGTAATGCACTAATGATGAAATTCAAAACTTATTTTTTACTTGATGGTGTTTGATCACTTAACCTCCACTTCTCTCAAATTATTTACAAATTTTTTGTACCAACTCTCCTATGTATGCTTTAGTAATCTAGCTACACTATAATCTATATATTTTACATTTATTACATATATACACCCTAGTCAAAAACCAATATGGAGAGACTTGACACAAGACCTCTTACCTATCAATGACATTTGACATTATCTTAACCAATTCAACCAATCATGATTTGAGACACAAAACACATTAGTTTATATATATATATATATATATATATATATATATATATATATATATATATATATATATATGTATGTATGTATGTATGTATGTATATTTGAAGCCTACTACAAATTCAAAAAATAATACATGACAATAAAATGTGTACTAGTGAATATTTTTAACCAAAATTGAATTTACCTAGAAATGTAAAAATGCCCCAAAAAATAATTAATTTCCCATGGAACCCACATGCCTTGTTCTATCCCAAGCATGACAAAAATTAGCTTTAGAAGTTTATCAACCTTTTTTTATTTCCAATGTCTGAGTTTTTATTTAAGTGCCATGATAGTTTTTGTAGCACCATATTCACATATTCAAATCTAATGAAATTTTGACCAAGTATTTAATCATGCCTTGGTTTATTTTGATGCTTCTTTTTGTGACCCATTTATTTTCCCATGCCCAACAACAAATAAATAGCACCTTGACAAGTAAATAATGCATATGGATAGAAATCATAGTTCCTATTATTAGTATTATGTGTCTAACAAATAAAAATAATACCTCAAGTAGAATCATGCCCCGAGAAAGAGTTTCAACTCCCCCAAGAAAATTTTCAACACCCCAAGTAAAGTAAAAAACACACTTGTGTGAATTAAAAATAACCTATGAAATTAAAAACACCCTAAACAAATTTTAATCTTTATTCCACCAAAAAAAATAGATAATTATCTCTCAAATACATGGATGGTGCTCTAGGAAGGTGGATAGTATTTTATACCAGTAAAGTGCCACTTTTATTATTTTTCTATGATTCTTCATTTTCTTGGTAGAGAAAATAAGTTTCAATAAAATTAAAAAAAGGTCCTTAAAATATCATTAAACTAATTCAATTTAAATGCCTCTCTAGGATTTTTTTTAATGATTCATAGATAAAACCTTTCATAAATAAATAAAACTTTGTAGTAAAAAACTCACTTAAAAAACTTCCATTCCATTACATCTCTCTTTTTCATGAGAAATCCTAATGATTATTCCATTGCTATAGTTTCCTCAAGGATCCAACACCATTAGCTCTAATACCACCATTAATTATTAATATGAAATGAAAAAATATAGATGTAATAAAATTTACACATGATTATATTACACACTCAAAAAAATTATTTCATCTGATAATCATAAATAAGCTTTTGAGATACACATAGGACCTAATGGTCAAGCAAGACCAACTAACTACACCCATAAAACTAACCACTAAATTAAATAGATTAATGATAAAAATTAAATTACTAACATCATGAACCTAATTAATAACTAAGGGATGTCTCACTAGAAGATGTATGCCCAATACAATAATTAACACTAACATCAAACATTGGATCATATGACCCAACAAAAGTTACGTGAAGTTTTCATGTGTTGTGAACATGTGGCATTTGGAAAACAAACAACTATAAAAAGTGAAGGATATGGTAAATGTATAATTTTCATAATTTGATACAATAAGGAATTTTTTGATGATGTATAAAATTTTGAGGAAATTATAGCTGTCAAATGATGAATTTTAGATTTGATAGTTTGGATATATCTTAACTAAAATATTTTTGAAATTTGGAAGGTGTCAATATAATATTTTTCACATATTGAGGACATCAAATAATAAAATAGGAAAAAGACCCAAATGAATTCCTACACTGTCAAGGATGGTAGTCATATCTATAGTCATTAATGATTTTGGTGTAAAAGGAAAGAATAATGAATAAGAGGTACAATGGAAGACACATACCTCTACACATCATTAAAGCAATTCAAAATTAATATATTGATTCATAGGGTGTGGAAGTGGTGGCCACATGTGTGAAATTCCCATCTAAAGCATGAGGATTTAAAAATAATGGTATTCCATCATAATCCCATATGGGGATTTAATATTATAAGTTATGGGAAAGATCATTTTTTAAGACACCTTGATGTCATAAATTTTGAACACTACCAGGGCATGAAAAAATTTGAACACCACTCAAGCATCCTCCTCACAAACAATCATAGTATGGGGGGTGATAAGGATAGACTCAAGCCGACCTCATGCTTGGAGGTTTAAACCAATAATAAAGTTTGGAAGAAATTGCATAAAGGGGGACTAAATGAATATATATACAGGGTTATAGGAAATGATTCAACCATCACAAAGGAGTTCATCGATGTATGGAATAAGAGAATCATGGAGATAAGGGGATTAAAAAATTTGTTATTGAGAAACTGATTGGTGAGGTTATTAGTATGTCCTATGAGGGGGTGAAAGTATTTAAAGACCATTCAAATAAAATGGAACTAATTCAGAGGTTCTTTAGGACCAATGAGACCATAAAATTTGATAAGAATGGATTCTAACATATGGACCTACTAAGATATTGGCTAGAGGTGTGCCTGAAGATCATGAAATATCTTACACTATAAGGTAGGTTTATGCTTATATTTTCACATCATTTTCTATTGCTTAATAACTTCCAAGGTTTCAATAATATCTTGACCTAATTTTTACTTTAGTCCCTAGAATTCATGGCCTCCCCTTCATAATAAATTAAGTTAATACTATCATTCATCAAGGCCTTATCATTTTGATGGTCAAATATGGAGAGACATTTCGTGGTAAGGAAGTCCTACTGGGAGGGTCTTCTGTAGAGGAGGATTCCCCTCAGGGAAACCCTACCATGGATTTCTACCATCCTCTACCCAACCCCTCTTCCACAAGCCCCTTATCTAAGAGCACCACTAGGGAACTCCATCTCTAAATCACTATAACTAAACCAAAACCTATTACATTTGAGGAGGGGAATACTATAGAGTCTTCTAGAAAAGGTAAGGCCCCCATCTCTAAAGTCATCAAGATGAACAAAAAATAGTTAGATGGGTTCAAAAATAAACTACATGAAGTTGGAATTGGCCTAGTTGAATTGATAATGGAGTGTAATTCCACTAATAGGGAAGCTACCAAAATGGTACATTCCTTTTCTCAATAAATTGGGGCTAAGGGTACTCCCCAAAAATAGGTTACTGAGGTGGTGCAGGTCTATTCTCTAAAACCCTCTCTCAAATCACCCCTCAAAAAGACATCAAATAAAAATCTTCCTCAGAAGAAGCTAAGGATGATTATGTTGAAGGACATTTTAGAATGTCTGAGAAACAGAACTCAAACAAATATCGCTAAGATTAAGTTGATGGAGAAGGTAAAGGACACCAACACTAGTGAGGTAATCACAAAGGATTCCTTCTTCCCTAAGTGATTTATTTATTATTCTTTCTTTCTTTTATCTTCTACTCTGGTAGGTATCTAGTTATTTTTGTAATTCCATGCTTTATTCCTAAACCCTTGGGGATTGTTCTATTTTATCATACTTTTGCTTATAATCAAGTTCCAAGTCTTTGTAAAACTTATTAATTTTAACATCTTGAGTAAATTTAATTATTTTTATATGAATATACTAAAATTATGTTCTAAAATTATATATGAATGCAAATCTTCAACTCCAACAAAAATTATGTTTATACCATAAAGAATGGGTGCTACATGCAAACACCTAGTCTAATTTAGTGAGGAACTCAAGTCAAGATCCTAGTAAAAAGAGAAACTACAATGAATATTTCAAGTCAAGTAAATAGAAGAGATAATTTTATGAGTAGTAAATATATATATTCTAAATTTCCAAGACAACCAACAACATTTTCTACTAGCATGATCCCATAAGCTTTTAGGGAAACAAATCTAGTTGTTCAAAAACTTCTAAGCACAAACATACCATTTAATGTTTAGAGTCCACAAAGACCAATGAAAAATGTGCATGAAAATTATGAATCAACTATGTAATAATATTCAATTAATGAATATTTTTCAAGTGTGATTATGAATTTTCAACAAACAATAGAGTTAATCATGACCAATTTGTCAAGTGTGATTGTGAATTTTCAAAAAACAATAAATGAAATCATGATTGAGATGGAGGATAAATCATATGAGAATTAAAGATAAAATCATAATATTGTGTACCAAAATTCAGCCAAAAATATTTTTAAATAATGATTAAAAAATAAATACTAATTATACTTAATAATTTATTTCTTGGAAAAATATGGATGCCCTATGTCCTTTTATGTATAAACTAATGAAAATATGTATCTGTTCATTTTAGACATTGAAATTCAATTTTTATTATTGCCTAAATTTTTTTTATGTATATACATTTTGAAAATTAGGGAAATAATATTATGTTTTCACCTAAGAGCAAAGTGTATAATGATAAAAAGAAGTTGAGGAAGGTAGAGCATGGGAAAACAAAAGGAGGAAGAGGAAAGAATGTGTAAAGAGAAAAAAAGGTAGAGAAAAAACCTAAGAATTGGAGAATATGTTAAAAAGAGGGAGAAAGCATTATAAAATAAATATCACCAATGAAAATTAGTCATATGAATCAAATATCTTTGTATGGATTATTTGACATGAGAATGTGATTGATTCTATGTGGGAGCGAATGATTTTATTTTTGAATATCCATAAGGCAGATCCATTATTTGAAGTACCAATTAGAGAATCAATTCTAATTCAAGAAATTGATTCATATTTAAGTATGGAATATGAAGTGGGTAAGATAATAGTTAATATAGTGATATTAACATTTAAAGAAGATCAACTAGCATTGTAAGACCAGTCATAGATATGACATAATGCAGTCTATTTACTAATAAATATGTAGAGGTAATGAGAAATGATATTTATTGATAGAGAGGAAATTTTATAATATGCATATATGAAGTATAGAATTTAACCAATTTAATTAAAAAGGAGATATCATAAGTGTATGAAGGTACAAAGATAAGTGCAAAAATTCCAATAATCTTGGCATGCCATTAGAATAAAAGCTGAACAGACCTCATGTAGAAGATCAACTTAAAATTGAAGATCTCCAAGAAATTAAATTGAAATATATGGAGGAATGATTTCCAATAAATTAAATTGAAATATATGAAGTAATGATTTCCAATAAATTAAATTGAAATATATGGAGGAATGCTTTGAATATTATGTAAAACCTGTAAAAAAAGATAAATAGGCTTTACATAAAATTAAAACATGAAATATAAATGTTCAAAATATTTGAAAATGTGCATAATTTCATGGACACTTAAATGATGTATAATGAGGACACACATAAAAAATTAGTGCTACACATGTATGTAGACAAGGATAAAATAGAGAAGGAGAAGATGTTTGGGGAAACATGTGATTTTAAGGTATATATGAAATTTTTATTTTATTTGATAGGGTAAAAGACTAGGGTTTACAAGGATCCTAGAACCTCAAAAGTGAAATACAGAAAGTATCAACATGCCAAACAAAGGCCTCCCAATAAAAACATCAAAAACCAAATTTACTAAACTGAAAGTAAGGAAAATAAAAAACAAAAACAAAGATTAGGAGGGGGGTCCCTCTAATAGGTCTTCAACTTATTTTGGGTTTTTCACTTGGATGTCCTTCTTAACCTTTGAAATCTTATCCTGTGTGTGGTTTCCAAGTCCTTCAACTATTTCTCTTAGAAATATTATATGATATATATTTTACCCTTGGACTTGTAGGGGAGTTTTCTTTATGGGGGCCACTGTGGGGGAGCTAGGTAGGGGATTTCCAAGATCTATTTGATAGGGGTCTAAGTGGGTATTGAAGACTGGATGAAATATTTCACCATAGAATCATCCTATCTATGAAGAGCATTACATTCCTATATAATATTGATCAGGACCATCCCTACCTCTTACAGCTTAGAGTTGAAAATTTTTAGTTGCACCTTATTACTTTGCATCTCCTCTAACAACATGTATTTACCCTTTTAGGTGGTCTCCTTAGGGGTTCCCACATCAAGGTTGATTGGATTGGGTTTGGGTATGAATAGCTTGATAAGAAGGTTATCAATAGGGGATTTGGAAATACTAGCCTGGGGGGTACTTTCATAAGGTTGGTAGGATCCTGAGGTGGGATCCTCCTTTAAGGAGTCCTCCCCAATGGAGTATTCCCCTAGGGGGGACCTTTTGATTATGTAGGGTTTGTCCATGTTTTACAAGGAGGAAGATTAAACCTTGGTGGAGAATAGGGGTTACCTCATTTACTTGATAATCTAAAGTAGTGTACTCAAGAGACTTAAATAGAAATAAAGGTAGACTTATCTCATAGCCAATAAAGCGATTCATCAATAAGAAATGGTGAGAAAATATCAGTGTGTATTTACCTTTAAGAGTCATAAATCACATACCCTAGAGACATTTTTTAGGCTAGTGATTAATAGAAGCCTTTCTTATTAGTCTTCATAAACTAATTTGTCCAAAAAAATCATTATAAGAGCTCATGTTTTATTTATTTTGTCTTTTAATTCCTTCATCCCCTCATAGGTCATATCAATTACCTCCCCAGTAAATTCCTTTGAAATAGTTATTTTTATGCCAAGAATGGTCACCTTGAGTTTATTCCAAGTTGTAACAAAATCTTGGGCCACTTCTGTATTATGCTCTGTGATTCTCTCCATAAAATTGGTGAGACCCCCCATTTGAATTTATTCTAGAATTTTTTTGGCCTCAAACTTTTGTGCATGAAATGGGCTCAATTCTTTCCCAATCACCTCCCATCAAAGTAGTATCCATATGGTTGAGGTAAGTAGGTATAAGGTTTTAGAAGGAGTGATTTTGAACAATGCAAATGATGTTTGGGAATCCCACTGATATCACCCTATAATAATTACTCCTCATATAAACATAATTGTAGGTCATCATAATATAAATCCACCCTTGAATGAAATATTATGTGTAAGTGGTCAAATAATGTCCTAATCAAGTAGTGGTACTTTCATCTCATAAAATTTTGAGGACATTATTAGGAACATTTCTTACATCATGATAATTGGTTAAAATATGGATTTCTTCTCCAATGCCAGTGAGAAGGTCCACTATATCATTATCATACTGATAAGTATGAACAATTTGAAAATGACTCATACCTCTCAAGAGTTTCTTGGCATCATTAATAATGTATTTGATGGTATGAGGGGGGGTTACTTTCCCTTCTAGAGCATTTAGGATATTTAACGATTCACCTTCCATGATGATTATTTTTTGATTGATTATGGAAGCTAACTAGATACCTCAGAGGGCTGCCTTGGCTTCTAGAAGGTGATTTATTTAGGTTCCCATGGGACCCACATAAGTAGATATGATCTCTCATTTTGAGTTCCTTATGACTCCTCCACCTATAAGGCCTAGGTTAGCTTTATAAGTGCCATCAAAATTTAATTTCACCCAAGATTTTAGTGTAACCTTTCATTTTATATGTTTCCAAATTATAAATTTTGAGGGGGACATTAAATGTTGAGCAATGTCCTAGTTGTTAAGGATTTGTATTGCTGAAGGAGGGATAGGTTCTTTCTCTTTGGGGGGAAAGTTTTCTAGTTTTCTAAAATGGCCTAGAAGAGATAAAGGAAGCCTCCTTTTGATTGGTATCTTTTATTAAGGAAAATGCCATCATTATGGGATTTATAAACACACTAAAACTAATGAGGGAGAGCAAGGCACCACATGAAATCTAGGGAAAGGAGATTCTAGGAAGATTTCTATTGTAATATGAGGTCAAGGACTTTATCTAGTTTGACCCATATCGGGTTGAATTTATTAAGAAGATAGTTAAATAGAGTCGAGCTAAAAATACATTCAAGAAATAGGTGATGAATTGAATATTCTACTTTCTAAAAAATTAGGAATCTATTGGGGATAAGTAATCCCATTTTGGCCAAGTTATCCATCGTCAGAATTTTATCCAATGTTATTAGCCAAAAAATGAAATTTACTTTAGGAGTCAATTGCTTTACCTAGAATTTTTTCAAAAAATCCATTCAATTTATAAATTGAGGTCAATGGCATGTCTTGAGGCCACCAAGTAAGAACCATTATATTCAACAAACCAAATAAAGTGGTCATCCTTTTAAAGGGAATGGATATGTACCTAGATTATTAACAAGTTGAGAAACTAAATAGCCTGAGATTATTCCACTGAGATTCCTTCACAAGGAAGTATTTTCCAACACTTTACACCTTCTTTCATATCCCAATAATATACTTTAAGACCCCATCTTTTCTTGAGTTCTCTATATTAGACAACCCAAATCCCTTGTGTGGACAGGGGGTAGAGGATAGCTCAACGTCTTTTTATAAGTCAATTTTCTCACCATTGCCAATTTTCCAAATGATGATTTTCTTTAGGAGATCATTATAGTTGGTTATATATTTATATAAGGAAAATCCATCCACAGGACCTTCTTCTCATAGGAATTCATTACTTCCACTCCTTTGAAGTATTTATCTTTGATAATTATTTCTTGCTCACCATTTTCTTTCATCAGTCACCAACCCATTTTTGCCAACAAGGCTCTATTCATAGATTCAATACTTCTTAGGTCAAGGCCTCCATTTTATTTTGGTAGGCAAACTTTTTCCCATGCAACGAGGTTATATCTGAAACTTTCTTTAGTGCCTCTCCATAATAATTTTTTTTTAAGTTTTTCAATTTTATAGGCCAACATGGGAGGCATTTTGAAAATAAACATCTAGTAAAAAATAATTCTCTGTATTGAGGCCTTGAGTAGTTAGTATTTCCCAACATGAGTAAGAAGGTGACCCTTCTATCTCACCAGTTTCCTTCAAATGTGATTAATGAGAGGGTACCAAATCTCAAGATCCATTTTTCCTTAAAAAAGTGGGATGCTTAAATGACTTATGATAGGTTTCCCACTTGACAGTCTAATATTCTGGCAATTATTTTCTTCTGGAAGAGTAGGGTGTTAATAAAAAAAAGAGAGCTCTTTTAAAATTTGATACATCAATTGGAGACATATTCATAGTTATTTAAAATTCATTTTAATTTCTTCACTTCTTCTACAGAGGCATCTCCTAAAATGATGGTGTCATCAACAAACTATTTTTGTGTGATAGGATTTGTATTTAAAACCACTAAGATTCTTTTAATCAGTCCCTGAGTGCAGGCTTTCAACAAGCTTCCACCCAAAATTTACAATAGAATGATGAAGAGGTAAGGAGATAGGGGGTCACCTTGTCTTAGTCCTCTTGAAGCAAGAAAAATCCCTTTTGGAACACCATTTATGATAAGTGAAAATTTAAGAGTGGTGATACAGTTCTCTCTCTCTCTCTCTCTATATATATATATATATATATATATATATATATATATATAGGAGTGGTATATATGAAAAACAAATGCACTATATTATATTAATTATTTTAATATCATCTAAGGAAAATGATGGAATAAAATCAAGTAGTACAAGAGGTATATGTGTAACATAAATATATGTTAAAATACATGTTGAAAACTTGTGAAGATAATTAACACAATTAATTAATAAATGGGATATTGATCAAATACACACAATATTTAATTACAAAATCAAGTCAATAATGGATGATTTATGATATTATATACAAAGAGTTTCAATTAAAGGTGTTTGAAGTATGTACTATGAAATTAGGTAAGAGAACTACAACCTAATAAAATTCAAAATTTTTAAAGGATATACAAGAATAATATTATATGGGAATGTTGACACCATATTATGTTCATAATATAATCATATCAATAATGCATATGTGATGATGTGGCCATAAGATACACATAATCACACAAGATACCTTACAATGCATATAATAGAGGCTTTCATGTCCATAATTTTGTATGAATAAAACACAAAATCATAGGTAATTTTATATTTGTATATTTTAAAGAGCATAAAAAATAGACTTATGATACTCCATGCATCAATTAAATTACACCACATAGAATAATAGGTACAATTAATACGACATAAGTGGTTGCATGGTCACTGTAATGCCCATACCTACATCACTATTGCTAACCAACCCACTGTGACCTAGATAAGGTCATCATGATCCTCCTAGACCTACAAACCATAATTATATTGAGCTAAACATAATTTTAAAAAGCTTCTAGCATGATCTAAGGCCAAATGATACATTCCTATGCTCAATAGAGTTAAAATGGGACCCCAAGTAGTTTTGACCAATTAGATGGCCCAATATGTTTCTTAAGTGAAAAAATATAATCTGATTCCAAGTTGAGTTTAATTTTTCTAAAAATTTATTGAAAAAATTCAACAATGATTCATATGACCTCAAAAGGAACCTAAAATATCTGACACTAGCCCTCACTGGGTGGAGCATCTAGTCATTACCATTAGATATGGCCCATCCCTATCTTTAGATCATCCTATATCCCATAAGATATAAATATAATTATGTATTTATATAAAATCTTCCTCATTCAATGAAGGATGAAAGAAATATCTAATAAAATATAACTGATGTTTGGGAGGGAAGAACAAACTTATTGTACTTCATTTAAGAATCAAAAACCTGACTGGGCACCCTAAGTGGGGGTACATGTAAAAATAGTGATTTTTAAAAATTAATATAATTATATTTGAATAATATAAATATGTAATTTGGTTAATTATTATTTTAATTCCATTCAAATAAAGTCTTTCATACATTACAAGCTCTCACATGGATAAGAAGGCACTAGGGAAAAAACTCACCTAATGACCATTAATGATCATTTCACCTCCAATTACTTGTCTCTCAAATTCAACTTAGGGTGATATTATTCATATTAAAATAATTTTGTGAATTAATGGGTCCCATTTATTACTTCCTTCTATCTTCCTAGCCATTTCAAGCACTTTCTTATTTTGGCCTCAGTGGTTAGTAGGTCACTTGGAGCTCAAAATATAAAAGGGTAAGAAATTTATTTCACCTTTTAATTTAATTATTTTATTTTTTAATTTAATTAAATGGGATAATAAAATAGGTTTGGTCCCTTAAGGGCCACCCCAACTCTATGATTCCCAAAATCCAAAAAAAAGTCCTTTAAGCCCTATAAACATCCATTTAAGAAAAGAAACATGTTTGGAATATTTTTGAGTTTATAATCTAAAACCTCTTTTGTATAAAATATAAATAAAAATTGGTGAGTCCCTCAAGAGCCACACTTCATCTTAGGTTACCACATTCATACAATGGGCTAAACAAGTCTAGGTGTCAATATCTAAGTTTGGACAAAATCCAAGTTTTATTTTTTAGAGAAAGTCTAAAAACATATATTGAGTGAAAGAGGGAAAAACAATATGTGGGTGAGGAGTTCCCTTCAATGTCCCCACCCATGAGCCACTATGTGCCTTAAAATATCCCAATAAAACCTATGGTACTAGGCCTTATGGCCTTTCCTACAACCATGCACCTAAAAAAAATGGAAACTAACTATGGAAGTGACCACACATCATGTGGAAAACTACATGATTAAAAACTCTTATTTTTTTCAAGTAAAAAATGTTAACTCAATAGATAAAACCAAAATATTAATATTGATAGCACTAATCCTTAGATACTAAAACCTTAACACTTTAGCAATGAAAATTATAATTTGAGCTACCACCTTTTACTACCAAATAAACAAATGTGACTGCATATAAAACTTGTGTAATAAAATAAAAAATCATTGGTGTTCACAAATAATCCATGATTTATAATATTTATTACCATTATAATTTGTCATCGACTATTTTGGGCCTCTTTAAGCCTATTCATGGTCACATGGGGAGCCAACCCTTAGACATAATAGACCTACCCTACAAAAAATGTCCACTAGACTATATCTCAAAGGGCCTATGACATATTTATCACTATGGATAAATCATTTTAAAAATTATATAAAGGGGACTAGATGAATCTAAAAATTCCCCAAAAATGTTCCTACATATTCGAAACAAATTACACTTAAATCTAAAATTTAATGTATTCACTTAGTGTCTTGTACTTTTTTTAGATTTAATTAGTGGATTTATGGTAATTTTACAATGGGTTTTGAGGTCATTTCAGACCTCCTATTGAAAAAATTATCCAAAATTCAATTGTGGCTTTTAAATTGATTCTATGAAATGTTACATAGCTATAATAGAGTCCACCTCAAAATACAATGGATTTATAAGAATTTCCGATATGTATAGAAACATTAAAATTTAATCAAAGCATACTATACATTTTGGGCCCAAAGGATTATACATCATGTAGAATCACACGAGACAAAATTTAAAATTTAATTTTATACTACTATGTTTAAACTAGTAAGACAGTCTATTTAAAACATTATTTCCATTTCAAAGTTACATTAAATTTATAAATTCCATATATTATGTTTTTTCTTCTTTTTATCAAAAGTACAAGGAAAAGCTTATCAATAATTTTTAAGATAAATAATTTTCATATTTCTTCCTCTTTCCCATTCACTTTTCAACTAAAATAGTTACATTTACAAAGCTTCTAGCATCTAACATGAATTGGTTTTTAAAATGGGTGTAATCGCCAACATCTAAGTGATCCAATTATAGTAGTAAGGCCAAGACAAGAAGGGGCTCACTTCCCATTAATATTTTTTTCATTAATAAGATACCCTAGGCATTCCTTAATCTAAAGACACCCAACTTCAAACATGGTAAATACTAAATAAGGATATGGTTTAAATGTATGGGAACTTTTTAATAAGGATAAACACCCCTTTTTATTCTTTTGGTCAACCTATCTTACAAGATAAATGTTATCCTTCCACCTAACATGAATACATACAATACAATTAATAAGCAAACAAACCAAACACTTGGATACCATAAAAGGAAATAATAAATAAATCATTGATATCTTGAGAGATTTAAGAACATCTAAATGGATAAGTCCCTATTTACAATCAATGAGGTAAGAGAATGAGGACATTGAAATTAATAAAATATTCCCAAATCCCTTATTCCATTAACATATAAAGACTTTAAGAATTATAAAATTAATATTTCCCAAACCGTAGCCATTTGAATCTTGTAAGAGGAATTGGGAGGCTAAATCTACATGCCCAAACCCTACTCCAAGGAAATCATGCACACAATTCTACATGACTGGCCCATTTATGTATCATCATTTTTTAATTTAAATTAGTTAATAGGTCATAAAAATATAAATATTAGAGTATGGATGGTCATATCTAATGCCATTATAAGGTCATCAAGCACAAGATGACCATATCCCCAACTAAGGGAAAATAACTAACAAGGAAGAAAAACTTAAGGCCATAAAAATCCCATAAAAATCTCAATCAAGAGATGAAAGGTATGTATTTAAAATGAAAAAATTAATTTATATGTTAATGCCTTAAAACTATGGATCCTCACTTTTAAATTGATAATAATCCTTTCTACAAATCTTTGCTACATTGGATGCACTATCTCCTTCAAGCTCTACCTACTCCCCCAAGCTTCAACTTCTCCTCAAAATTTTGAATAATCATCAAATGTTTTCAAAAATGATGGTTCTACCTCCTATTTTAGGTAAATTTATTACTTCCTTAATCATTGGGAAGATACCACTTTTCCCTTCCAATCCTTTTCCCCTTCTCCAAAAAAACTTCCAAGAAATAAATCCTCTTACAATCTCTTCACTATTAGGAATATTTAATTAGTACATACTTAGTATTAATTATATTTTTTAATAAGTTATATGTGATTTATAATAACTCACCATGAATAAATTTCATGTAGAAATAATATAGGGGTTGTGTGTTAGTTGTGATAAAGTTAGATTCATTTTTTATAAGATATCACCTAACTATATGCGATGTTTGATCATTAAATAAAATTTATCAAGGATTTATAATTCCAAACTCTAACCAAAATTAACATTTATTATCATATTATTTTTATTAATATGTAAGATTTATTTTAAATTACTCAGTGGAAATACCAATTGTTCATTTTCCCTCTATATGATAGCTTTGTGAGTGCATATTAGTTTATGATGTAAAATCAATTGTTTGTTTTTTAGAGTTCATTTTTTTAAAGTATTTTGTAGGTTAAGTAGTAGATGTTGATGTATAGGGATCCATTTTTAGTGCTTCCATCTATTATTTCTATGAATGATTAATCCTTGTATTCTTCCTTTATGTATCAGATCTATGCAGTATGTTAATCCTCATGTGCATCTATTAGGTACTACTTGAGTTCAACATATCTTGTAAATAAATTAATGAAATTATTTTATAAAACCTATAAAACAAATGATTAACCCATCCTATATGTAATTACACCTCATTTCATTGTTGTTATTCATTAGTAGATTATGCCATTTTTAATTTTCTACCAAAGTTCCAAATCATTTTTGAGATTCTGAGATCTACATAAGTTCCAAAGTTTATGGATGTTTAATGAGTTTAGATTCATGTAGTTCTAAGAAAGTGTTAGATATATTTTACAAAATAACTAGCTAAAATGAGGTGTTTATTATATAAAAATCTTATCTCACCATCAAGTAATTTATTTATGGTCAATATATATTGTGTTTCATGTGCCTATCATCTAGAATAGTTGTTTTTTATGTTTTAATTATATTTTGATCTCAATAATTTTTTTTCATAATGCCATTATACATTTACTTCATTTTTATTTATTTTTTGACACCTTAGAGCTAACCAAGGGACTCATGCTTTCAAATCCATTCCATGTGCATCTCTAACAACCTACCTCCTCTACATGATTGGTATACTACCCTTCATATTTTTCATAATTCTTAGGATAGTAATGAATGCATGGGTTGTCCTATAATTCTCAAAGGACTCCTAAATTTACTAATAATCTTACCTTTTAGTCACTTGGCTTCAATTTCACCTCTAAATTTTTAAAAACCATTTTTATAGCTCTCTAAAAATGGCTTACTTTTTCCCATTCAATTTTTTTTCAAGTTGCATATTCATGATGTCTATCATTTAATCCACTTGACTTCCTTGATGGATTTATAAATATCTAAGGCATATGTAAAGAGGTATGAATAGTTTTAGTAGGCCAAAATTTCCAATTCCTAAATTTATCAACTATATTAAAAATAAGGAATATAATTAGGCAATATTTAAAATTAGTGTGGATACCTAAATCTCATACAAGCTTTATTTCATAATATTTTTAGGAAAATTTTCATAAATAAATCTCAAACTATAAACCAATTACGTAGTGACACATTTTCCTTGATCTTTTTATCATCTTACTAATTTTATTTGGTTGTGTAAGACCCTTATCATATTATCTCCAAATTTGCATACCATATGAAAGATACATATATCCCTCCCTGTCACCTTAGAATATTTTAATATGTGGGTTAGTTCCACCATTTACAATCAATATATAATTTTGGTACTAACCAAAGATAGAAAAATTAACCCATGCCCTTTTTAATTTATTTAGGGCATGTTTCACTTTATGACCATTTTTTGGGAATATTTTAACTTATTTTGATTATCTTTACATGTCATTAGGTAAATAATTCAAAGTTAGAGATTATTTTATATATAAATATATTGTAACACATTTTTGGACAAGCACATGGCATTTTCAAGAGTTAGAAAAGATTGCATATTTCACCTATATAATTATTAAAGGTAAATATGAATTTTATGAGGGTAAATTCAATATGCATGTTTGTGCTAAGGTCAATATAAGATAAATAATATGTAGGATTTCATACACAATAACACACATAAACATTAATGGGATAACTAAATACAAGTTTGAGCCCTCTTCATAGTATTATAAATGTAGTGCATTCCTTGATTTATCGATGAGGATTGACCAAGGTTAGTCTAACTCAAATTTTTTGCCCAACACCCCTAACCCCTCCCCCCATCAAAATTTTATATTATATTAATTGTAAAAAATATGGTTTTGATATACATGTACACCTACATGATTTTGAAAGTGAATAAAGGAAAAATAGAAATTACAAACACATTTGCATCACCCAAGAAGAAAATAGTCTCTTATTGTATGAAGCATTTGTTTTGATCACTAAAATCAATATAAAATTTCAATATTGACCATATCTATCCAAAAAAATAGAATCAAATAGGTAGAAACATATCAAATATAAAACACTTGCATAGGCCTAAGTGGAGAATTCAGATAATCAAAACTTAGATCAATGTGGAAAATTTTCTAAAAACCTTCGTAACTCTTCTTATATATCCATTATTATATTTACCATGTAAATTCATATATATTATTTAAATTATAATTAAGTAATTATTCTAATCATTTATATCCTATTTTTATAATCCAAAGTATGTTAAAACATTTATATGAACATGAATGTTGATCGAATGATCCTTTCAATGTTTCATAATTTTTATCATAAGGTTTCAAATATTTTTTTTACTATGATTTCTGATTTCCATACATAAAATAAAATTAATAATTTTTTTTACTAGGGTTTCATGATTTTATTTTTTATTTCCATACACAAAAAAAAATAGTATTTGGCTTTAGCCTCTCTATTCTTGATTACTTATTTGGATTAGGCCTTGCCTATATTGAAATAGCTCGGCTAAGGCATAATAAATCAAAAATAGATACGCAATTAAGAACCTCTAATTATTCTCCCATATTTAATTATTATTTTTTATAAGCTCTAGACATTATACATATGATAATGAATGGAAAAATATCCAAACACATGTATTTAATAATGATAGTTATATATGTGAAGAATATAATAGTGAAGGAATAGATTATGACCATGAATATCAAAAGGATTGGTATGATAAAAAATTATAAGAATGAATTAAAAAATACACTACTGATGATATATAAGAGCCTCTTTCTCTGACATCGTCTTTTTATTATTCTTTAAATCATGTACCAAAATAAGATAAACATGATAATAATGAACACGTACATGTTCATAACATAACTTATGAGTTGAAAATCTAATATTTTGTCTCTAATACACCACATTTATCTTTAAAATTTTCCACATCATTTCATCTCTTTAACTACTATAAAACATAAAGGCATAAGCCTTGCATAGAAATGGAAAAAGTATGTGAATAATGATAAAATCCTCTCTATATAAATCACAAAAGAGTGTGAAATTCCTTTTCTCTCTATAAATGGAAAAATATGTGAAGAATTTGATATTCCTTTTCTCAATATAAATGGAAAATAATGTGAAGAATGTCAAATTCCTTCTTTCTCTAGATATGGCAAATGAATATATAGGAAATAAAATTAATTCTCTCTATTTAGAAGTGGAAAAGTATAGTGAAATCCCCTCTATCTCTTTAGAAATAATCAATGATACAAACTCATGATGATTATTTATCTTCTCTTGAAATACATTGTCAAAATGTCTCTCTCGATGATACTTTTATTGCAAGAAAAGGTGATGACAATGTCATAATATGTAATAATACATATTCAAAATGCAAATCTATTGAAGATGATGTTACACATGAATTTAATGTTTCTTCTCAACCCATACATAAACCTACCTCACCCATTCATAATAGTTTACCTATGGTGACTTGTAATAATAAGATTCATCCATTTAATGAACCTCTTAAGGATATTAACATGCCTTCCCATGAATTCATCTCCTTGATTCATGTTGTGGGTTCTTTGAAAAATAAAACGAATCCCCTAGAAACAAAATCATACCATGCTTCAATTAATTCTAATACTACATATAACCCAATCATACGTAATATTCTAAATGCACCATTACCCCATACTTACGCATGCCTACATTTTGTATGTTTGACATAATTAGTGATCTATATCTACATCTCATAAACTTTGGATATTCTCGAAGTTAGTATGATGGTAGTCAAATTTTACTAAATTATTTCCAAAAAAGTTAATTGGATAGGCTTTGGATTGGTTTGACTCTTTGCCTAGTGAGTCATTACACTCCTATATTGTGTTATAAGAGACACTTTTAATGTGGTGCATTCATAATAAGGTTCCAATAGTTATATATGATTGTCTACCTTATCTCCATCAATAAAAATTAGAGCTATTTTGTGATTACATTTTATGATTTAGGACTTGTATGCACTAATTGATATATGAACCAATATATTTGGAAAAAAACTATATCTTTTTTGTAGAGGACTCATCTATCCTCTAAAATTAACATTGATTTATGACACTTTTGATTCAATCTAAGCTATTTTTTAGAAGATTCTTGCACTAGAAGATGAATTTACACATAATCTTAATCCACATAAGGCACATGAAGACATTAATCTACAAAAATAATTTTCACACAAGGAAGCTAAGGAAACTATTATACATCCTAAGGAAAATATTCCAATAAAGAAAATTCAAATCAAAGTCCTATATAAATTTAAAAAAATAGTTTACAATCAATACCCAAAGTGAGTAAACCTACTTTCAAGAAGTAATAACCACTCATGTTTGACATCTCTAGAGATTGACCACATGCTATTATACATAAATTATTGAATAATAAGATAACTACTTGCCTCCTAACTATTATCACTTGTTTCACTATGTTGAAAAAATTAAATACAAATCATTTTTCATATATCATGGTATTAATGGACATCAGGATAATTATATTTATGCATTGAAATAATATATTACATAACTTGTGAATAGAGGGGTTACTACATTTGCAAAATTTGACACTCAATCAACAAGAACCCCTTTTCCATCTACTTCTACTACTCATTCAACAAATACTAACATATCCTAGGATGTTCCTACAAAGGAACTAATGGTTCATCAGACTTCTAAAAATGATGTCTCTAGGATAATATATTATTTTATTCCATATTATACTATAACTAATCTATCCCAAGATGTTCCCATTTTGTAACCAATGGTCTCCTGAGCTCTAATTAGAAAATAAGGTAGATAAGGCAAAGTTGATAATGATAAGGCACAATATAATGTGTTCATAGTTACATCTCCTTCCAAATAAGTATTGATACCAAAATCAAATCAAGAATATATAGATAAAAGGAAAGTGCAAGTTAATAGTATGCCACAACAATAGTGTAAAAAGAGATTCATTTAATTTGTTCCATAAAAGGATCGGTCATTTTATTCACAAGATTATAGTGACTTATTATTACCTAGTGTATGGGGTAATCATTGTTGAGTATCAAGGATAAAACAAATAGTTACATATTAATCAAACCTATACAAGACAACACATAAATACAAATATCAAATATGTAATATCAAATTATCCATTACATTGAAACAAACATGAGATGAATAAAACATAAATGAAGAAATTAAAATTAATTTAATATGATAGAAATAAAAATTCATTTGATACAAATAAATAAACTCATCTTGTATAATCATACAAAATTTAATAATAAAATAAAATTTAGTGAATATTCAAGGAAACATTCCCTGATGCACAAGTATCATCATTGTCACTATGTGTACTAACCCTATAATTAGAGGCTCTACTATCCCCTTTATGCCCATGCAATTGAGATTTATACTACCTCACATGTTATTTTAAAACTTATAACTCCATCATAGTCTATGTGTGTTATCCATGTACATAATTATAGGGAGCTAGCATATCCCTTGATAAATGAATCTTAGGCATAACCACTAATCGTCCATCTAGTTTTGCCTTAAAATCATCACCCTTACCCAAAAATATAGTAAAATTAGGATTGAAATATGAGTTGAGCATCATGAATTCTTTCATGAATGACATTTTTGAGAAGCTAACTAGATATTATTTCAAGATCACTAAATACACCATGAGGGAGACTCTCTCTTTGCACATGGTGTATAATGTCATAAAATTGGTTCTCCCTAGTGATATATCTAAGAAAATTGTGTTAGAGGGATAAAATTACATCACCAAATACACGACCATGGACTAAATAGTTATAAATATTTTGTTAGCCTCAATAGCCTTGAGTGAGAAGCTCCATCTGACTATGTAATTTGACACATATGAATCCTATATTTTTCATAATGACAATGTAGAGCATGTTAATGGCACTCATTTAGTTTCCATATCTATTCAAGATACTCTCAACATTATCAATTCCTAATGTGTTCCTCACAATGAATCTTTAGATCATGTTTTGTTGGATATTGATTACTATTGCAATATGTATGGGTCGAATCAATGAGTAAATCATAAATAATGTATTATTAGATGAAAAAAGTGAGTAGATATCTAGTGATAAATCCTAGAGGAGTCTACCAAAGATCAAGAATCCTATTAGGGAATATTATGGAAGGACCATGGTTTTGGTGAAATTTGGTGTTGTTGATTAGTCTTTGGTTTCCATAATTTGACCTAAATACACTTTCAGTTACCAATATGCCAGTTTAGGTTTGACTTCTAAATGTTCCATTACATTTTTGGTATGGTTTCAATGAGATAAGTAACTCCTTGGCCACCTACATCAAATATTATGTAGTAATATTTACAATAATACCATGCACATATGTCCATATTTAAATGGATATTGATCTTAGAAAGGGCCTACTAAATAAATGATGTTAAGATATGAGAAAACACAACACAAACAAGTACTATATTATGATAACACTACATTTGTATGTCATATTTGTAAATTACTAAGTCACCTTTAGGCTACTTATACCCAAGCTTGAACACCTTCTCAAAAAAATGGGATGAAATAAAATTCTGAAAGATGGATTCCTCAAGAGTATAAGGTAGTAGATGTAGGTGATGAGTAGGGAAAGGGTAACCAACATACAATAGAACTTGAAAAGAATAAATTTGGAGTACCATATACACTTATTGAATAATTTATCCCAACTGAGGGAGATGGAGGAGAATATGAAAATGCTTCTTCAAGGAATACATCAAGGGGTGTGAAAATAGGTCACGAATCATATAACTCAGACTCAAATAAGAAGATAGAATTCCACTAAAATTTAGAAACTCTAAGTACAAACACATCTTTAAATTATTAGACATCATATTTATAGATTGTCATGGTGGGTCCCTCTCCAAGGCTATGACAGGAGGTTAAAATAAGAAATGTAAAAAGGGTAATATCTAAGAAAAATATAGGATATATTTCTTACTAATTTGAGAGCCTTTAGTATTGTTGCATTGGACTTTCTTATCTTGTTTCTTACATTTTGTCAACATCACCACATTGTTTAGTATTGACACTTATATTTTTATATATATTCTATTGTTTTTCACATTTTTATTTGTTCCTTTATCATGTGGGGTAGGGATTTAATTTTTTCCTCTATTTGGGGTGTACTCATCCTTTATTGTTATCTTTTTCATTTGGAATGTTGTTGTATCTACATAATCAAATTTTAATTAATATGAAGTTATGATTTTTTCCTAGGGAAAAATCTATAATACCATTAGTGATAGAAATGGTAATAGCATCAAAAATGAGTGAAATACACCCAAAATGTGGTCTGCCCTCCCAAAGAACCCATTTATGATTATGTCAAAAATAATATCTAACCTCAAAATCTAAATAGATGCATCTAAAATTATGGCCCAACACTTACTTCATTCATCACAAACACAAAAAATACATGTGATATTAAGCAGATTATAAGAAAGAATAAAAAAATGGATATAAATAAACAAGTATAAATGTATACTCACATGTGGCTAAGACAATATTTATAGCATTAGTCAAAGCTAGTAAGGGGGTAGTCTAACCTACTCCTATATATCCTTCTCCCTGAGCTAGAGGCACACCAACTAGCTTCACTATAATTAGATAAATGATAAGCCATCTAGAACCTTTCCACCACTAAGTGTTTTTTGTGATGAATTTGAATTATTATTTTGATTAACCCTAATTCTCATAAATAGAATAAAATAAATCAAGGTGTTGTGAGTATATTTTTAAATAGTAAACTAAAGATAGATGACTAAAATATACAAAGAAAAATATAAAAAAATAAGGTTAATATATTTAAAAGAGAGACAGACTTATCTTTTTGAGTTATTAGTTCACTAAATAGGAAAATAGAATGTATGAATAGAAAAATTTAAAAAACTAGAAGCTTTATAGAAGCTGAGATTGAGCTCCTCAAGGATATGAACACCTAGTAGAGGATAATAGTGATTTCCACTACTAAACATATTGTTTGATCTTTTATTTTTACATGAAATTGGAAATTTTAGAATAATCAAGTGTGATAGTGAAAATTGGGTCTTATTGTACTAATTTAATATTTAAAATTGTGTAGAGACTTATTATGTGCCTTCTTGAAGTTGGAAACCCTGGATTTGGTCCAGAAGGGGATAAATATATGTGAAAGAGTAAACATGTGTTATTGGTTATAATTGTGTTATATCTCAACACCCCACTCTATTAATCACTTCCTACATACCAATACTCTAAAGTGGGATCAAACCTCCATGTAGTTCTCCCACCTAAGTGCTTTGTGATATTGTGTTGATTTGACTATATGAATGCATATAAAATAAGCTTTAATACTTGATGATGTGGGATTATGAATGCATAAAATTGGCTTGAGACTTAGTTAAGGACTATTTGAAATGATTGGAACCTAATTTGGGAAGAATATAAAACTTTTAATCAATGTGCACTTGTTTCAAAATCCTTTGTGAATTGAAATTGTAATTGTTTAATAATTGATTTAAATACATATTTATAGCAATCTCAATTGAATGATAACAACTAGGAAACCTAAAAATAAGGAGGTTGATATTAGGATAAATTTCATTTGAAAATATGACCATTGGTGAGAACTAGATAAAATCATTGGATATGGATTTTATCGATTATCACTATTATCCATGTTGGTAAATTATGTCCCCTAATGAAATGTGTTGGGATTTGGGTGTAGATTGAGGCATATAGATATAGAGTTCTTTTAGTAGTTATAACATGTTTTTATGAAATAAATGATGGTTAGAATATATAATAGGTTCTCTCTTAGTCTTATTATAGGTCCAAATTGTGAAATAGGTATCAATTAAATGCATATGTTAATTTATGATCGAAATGGGTAAAAAAAGCATGATCAAGTATTCATGACTATATTTAAGTTTTTAAATTACCCCTCCATTTTGTCTAGAAATGAAATTAATAGATTAAAGGAAAGTTATACCTTAGTGTTTAAGACACTTTGTATTTGAGCTCCATATTTCAATCATTCAAGGTTTTTACAATTTGTAAAAACCCTTTAAAAACTTGAATTAGTTATTTCATTACTTCTAAAACTAAATTTTTAAAACTTTAATTTGAAACATTGAAACTTGGATTTAACTTAACAATTCATAATTAGAAATGAACTTTTATAAACTAAAAATTGTTTGTATTTGAATAATTTAAAAATTGAAATGAGAATATGGAATTAATAAACATGTATGTGTGAAATCAATGTTTTTTTATCACTTTTATTTGTGATGATGCTTCCTTAAAGCATTGGATAAATGGTGCCTCCCCTGAAGCATGTGGATAACATGGTTTGTTATCTAAACCATTGGAGAAATTTGGGGTTGGTCAAACCCTAACTTGAATTTACTCTTTTGAAAAGAAATGACACTCATTGAAGGTAATTTAACCTCAATTTAATTTCATCAATATTTTTAACCCTAAGATGTGAAATGGTTTAAAATCCTAATGTATTTACACACATAATGTTGGAGTTCACAATGAACCTCAAATCATGCACTATGCACCTAAACTAAATCAAACACTATATATGGCTTGTAGAGTAAATTACAATGTTTTGGTATAGTTTGGTATATTCTAGTTTTTAAAAGCATGATCATAATATAATGGATTACACTTATAATCATCCATGTTTGTAACTATAATAATATAATAAAAATTTCATGAAATTATATCATACTCCCATTGTAATTATAAAATTTTAAACTATATGTGAATGCTAATTACAACTTATGTTTGAAAATTTTAAACTATGTGAATTTTCCCTTTGAAACTGAAATATGAATACTTATTGAATTATGTATGCCCCACATGATATGTGAAAATAATTAAATTTTGAAACATTTTATATCTTTGAAACTATGGTTATGCCAAATAACTAAATTTTTATTGTTCAAAATGAATCATCTCATGCAAGAAAATCCCACCATAATTCCCCCTTTTGAGGTGAGGGAAATTCTCCTAAAAATTCACTCATCTCAAAATAACCATTAACTTAAAACATGCATAGGAAATATGTTATCATTGAAAACTTTATCATATGGAAAAAGTGTGATAGCCTAGTAATATTTTGAATTTTCATAGAGCTTAAGAGGCAAGGCATATATAATGTATCAATGAATCTCAAGGAATTAGTATATTGGTGTGTTAGTATTTAGTATGTTAATATTTTAGAAGTTAATGATATGGATCATGTAGCTTATCAAACTCATCAAGCTCAACAATTACACACATATCAAGCACAAATGATAGGATAAAAAGTGAAATATAGGGCAAAGGGCCAAGATAAAGGATATATCCAAATGTTCTAAAAAACATGCATGGACATGAATAATGTCACAAATAAGGTATATGTTCAAATTTTATACACATATAGGGTCAAGGGCCAGATTAAGGACATGCTCAAATGTCACACACAACACACAGTTTCTCATAGAGTTACATCAATTAAGCATTTGCACGCAAGGGCCAAGGGCCAATATAATAAAAAATAAAAATTGTAATCTACTATGTAAAATTAAGTAGCATTAAGGGACATAGAATTAGAAAAAGTGGTCTAATTTATGGATATGTCATATGATCATATCCTTTCAAATGTTTGTTGATGTACACTATGTAAGATAGAAATTTTAGCAAGAAAATTTTAAATAATATGAAGGTTCAACAATATGTGGGTTATATAATGATAAACCTACATATAATTCCCTATGAATAAGATTCCCCCATCTTAGCAAGGTCAGTGGGTAGTGGATATTCCAACATCCTAATTTGTATAAGTGCATGTATTCCTTTCACAACACTTCATATACACCCATGAAATGCATATTTGATATATGAGTAATATTTTATCTATTATTCTTGAGATAAATAACATATTTCAAAGTTGTAAACTATCTTCTTATTCATGCTCAAGTCTTGATTTTAAATTACTGAAATATTTGAATGCTTTTGCATTTTTAAGAATATATGATTTTTTCTATTTTTTTAATATGAAAAATCATCAACAATAACTAAAATGAAAGAATGTGTCAAAATTAGAAGAAATGAGACCAAATATGGACAATGTGTAACATGTTTCAAGGATAGATGTGTATTAGCAAGGATGAATGACTAAATATAAGGAAGTTTCCTATATAGAATGTAAATTGGAACTAATATAAATCTATGGGATACTAAATTATGTATGAAAGTAAATATTTGTACATTATCATTGCATTAAATGTACACTTGTCAAAATATGTCACATGTATGGATAATAGATCTTGAAACAAAGGGATTTTACATGAAAAATAGAAAGTTGCATATTGTCACTTAGTAAGTAATTTAAAAATTGAAAAAAATAAGGCTTTATGTTATGAAATACAAGTTTTGGTTATAAAAAGACAAAGGAAAAGATCAAAATACTAGGATATTAGTGGTTGATTTTTGTGTCTTGTGTTGTTAAATTATGTCATGTAAGTAAGATGGCATGGCTTTGGTGAAAATTGTGCAAGCATATCGATAAATGTGAATTTTTAGCCAATTTGATCATTATTTTGAGACTGTCTAGACTTAGAAAAGAAAAATTAAGGGCCAATATTCCAAAAAAATGTTGAAATACAAGGGTATACAATAATGAATCAATTTATCACAACTGCAAAAAAATGGAAGAACAAGATGCAACCAATCTTTAAACTATGTACAATCATATTTTGAATTTTTGAATTTTTATTTAAATTTTTTGACCATGCAGAAACTACCAAATGATTCCATCAACATAATGATTGAAAAATAGGTAATGAGTGGTAAAAATCTAACCTTATTTTAAAAAAACATCAGAGGTGCCAATATAAGAATTAGAACATGTATCATATTCAATAATAAATCTATCTAAATGACTACTAATGTGATCTTGAATAAGATCAATAGATATATGAGATGAAAGAATACATGAAACCTCATTTTTTTTTAGAATATTGCATCAATTTTTTGACGTTTATAGGTGTATGTTTCATAGTATGAATAAACAATTTAGTTTCAAGTGAGTGTGTTTGTTGTCAAGGAGATACCTTTTTCAAATAAACTAAAATTTTACTTATTTTCTTTTGAAATTTGTATATCTATTGATTATAAATATTTTTATTACATAAAAAAAAACATTAGTTGTTTATAAAAATTTATATCATTAAACAATGATGGTGGATAGGGAGGAGGAGGTAGCGTGGAATGTATAGGATACTCACACTTGATCCCCAAAATTATAACTCGATTGAAATGAATATACTTCAAACATATATGAACCATAGAAGGTGAAATATATATTTTTTACAACCATGGATTTCCCAATATCATATTAAAAATCCATTTTAAGGTAAAATAAAAAATAAGTAGACAATATAAAAGGGCCCACTTGAATAGGTACATAATATTTCCCAAAATGGTTTGTTGCTTACCATTGAAATACTTAACACTTTTATTAGTATCACTTTATGTGTAGCCTAATGAATAAATATATTTAAGTATACATGCCATTTTTATTGATCTATTATCAACTATCACACTATGAATATATTGTTGATCAATATGAGATCTTATGCAAAAAATGTGTAAATCATAATCATCGTTAACTATTTAACTATGATCAAAACTAATCATAGTGTGGTGTAACATTTGGAGTAATTTTATCAATAATACCATCCAAAGGAAGATCATATAATTCATGATGTTGATAAACATTATAATTATGATGCACATTGAAGTATCCTTATTCGTATCATGATTAGGAAATAGATCACTGAAAATATTGAGCTTAGCAATGTCATTTTGTTGAGGCATTTCTTCCTCGATTAAAGTGTCTACCTCTATAGAATTGTTGTCAATAAGATCTACAATGAGATATTTGAATTTATAATACCTATTTTTATAATGATCATTGCATTGATGATAATCACAATATACATTTTTATCAAAGAATTTACTTTGTGGTATATTCATGTCAACTTCATATGGAGGAGGAAAATTCAAGTAAATTTTGTAACATTTTACAATGTGGTTACAATAATCTAGAAAACTTCTTGCATGGTTGATATAATAAAAATACTATGTTGGTAGGTTGATAAATAGAATTGATGTGTATATTTGCTTCCACTTTAGCATCTTATGTCTTACATTTTTAAGATGGTTTAATTTGAAACTTTTGTATCATCTAGCATCAATTTTCACCCTTAGAGAGGGTTCTTCAGGCTCTCTCCAATTGAGCTACACTATGGTAACAACCCTAGGGTATGGGTTACCTATGGTGGGGTTGGACCTCTAGACAAGGCCTGCTTCTTCTTAATGGATCACCTATAATAATGTTTCGATTGAAAAAAGGGGTTAGAAAGGGGGAACTGGATCATAATAAAGTTAACTAGGTGATACACCAAAACTAAATGAGGCTTTCATATTCTTGAACCCACTAGATTAGCATAAGACAATAATATCTCACACAATCTCATAATCTAGCTAGCTACATAAATATTTCATAAACTAGGTTTAGGAAGCAATAAATGAAAACAAAGAGGAGTTATAAGACTCACACCAAACTCACATTAATGGTATAAAGAACACTAATTCAAACCTACAAATAACTTTAAAACACCTTAAAATAGGTAAGCAAGAAGGAAATGGACATGGAAGAATCTCCTTCACAAGGCCATCATGCACAAGCTTACTAAACACTAATCAAAGGCAAGAGATAGGTAAAGAAAGTATTTATTGCATCAAGAGGTAGTTATTACATATTTTTTATAGGGTTTAAACTTATAAAAATGAGCATATCTTTCAATATCTCAAAGAGTCCCTTGATACTTCCAAAAATGAGCATCCTTACAAATGGGAAAGAACGGGTGATATATAGAAAATGGGAAGAGGGAAGAGGGCTCACGTTAACTAAGAAAAATCAATGAGATACCACTTTTAATTAATGTTCCACCACCTTTTAATCTAATCAGGATTGATCCTTCATTTACAAATTATCTTGCATTTGCTCCAATTGGTCTTCAAGTTTTTCTCAGTGGCTAAGAGATCCACTAGAAAACAAGGGTCTATTTTGTAGATGATGAGTCATGATCCTTTCAAGGAAGAAGATCCTTAAGATATGAACAACATTGAATGCTCTAACTACTAGATTTCCTTGATTTGATCTTCCATGCCACCTTCCACTTGATTTCAATGTTCATGAGAAGATAATCCTCATATCTATAATTCTAATAGAGACATCACTATATCTACTTTTAGTAGCTGTAGGTACCTATTTGTTGAAGCTATAGCTTTGTATAAATATGAGACACTTCAAACTTACCCCTACTCCAACTTGAACATAGGTCTTTACTATATATTTAAAACTAATCTAATTTATTGGTTTTCCTATAGTCATTATGTCAATGAAAATCTATAGGTTGTATAGTCTCATACCTAGAATATATTAAGTTCAAGCAAACCTCAGATGCCTCTAGATTTTAAATAACTCAATAAATCATTATTTGTATAGATCTTCCTTAAAGGGCAAAGATCATAGTCATGAAACAATTTTACAACCCCAAAATATAGGCTCTATAAGTTCTAAATCTTCAAACCACAGGTCAAGATGGAACTTCATCATAACCATCTTGACTATGACTAAGTTTGCTTTAATGGTTCTTGATTGAACTCTAATGGTGACATATTCCCTTTGAAATATTTTCCCTGGTTAAATCTAGGTCAAATTCATTCTCCATTTCAAGTCCTTGGCTTTTGACTTTTGATATCAACCATTGATCGCGATCTAGGCTTCTCATATTGTGATATCTATCAGCTTTGCATTTATCCCATAGGATACTAATGCCATCTCTTTGACTCCTTGACCTCATATGCATTGTAGATTTCCCTCTATATTAATGAATGAGATACATAGATATTTATCCAATTTAATGCACTTAATACACTTGTCACCCACATATTTGATCTTAGGATCCACTAACCTTTTGACCCATTGCTCATCCTTAGATCTTATTTGTATGATTATTAGAACACAACTAGATATTGAGAGGGGGGTGAATCAGTATATCAATTAAAATTAGTCCTTTAAATACTTTTAAATCAAATTAAAATATATTTACAAATCAAATCAAATATGTAGAGATCACACAAACTCAAATACACATGACACTAGATTTATATGTGAAAAACCCAATGGGAAAAACCATGGTGAGAATAGCTCCTAGAATCTATCATTTTAATCCATCCTCATAGTAAAGCCTCACTAGTTACACATTGAAGGACACCAACTCTAAGGAGACACCAATCCCTTGAATTAAGATCTTCAACTCTAATGAAGCACCCACTCCCTAATCTGAGCACCCACTCAACTTATCTGATGGTACAAACCTATTATATCCTTCTATGGGGCTACAACTCCAAATTATAGCATATATTCATCAATGAATCCAATCCTTCTATTTTCTATATAGGTTTGATCTATAACTGCTCATCCTCTACACATAATCTCTTTATCCTTTTCTTCCTCTTTGCCCCTTTGTTTATATGTATAGATATGTCTCTATTTGACACACTTCATCTCTCTCTCACTCTAATCCTCTATGTCTCTATATTTTCTATTTGACACAATTCAAATTGCTCTAGCTTCAACAAGATTTGACTTTGTCCTAGATGTCATATATATAAACAATTGACCTAGGGTTTCATATTTTTATTGTGTTTACACTGTGTCAATAAACCTTGAGCACTTTATTACATTTAAGTTCACTTAATCTATTGGATCTACTTTACATAATCACCCACTCACCATCAAATATTTTAACAAGCTCGATCATTAAATTTGACAAGCTTAAGCTCATTGGATCTCTGTCTGACAAGCTCCATGAATGTGACACTTATCACTAACATTTTTAATAAGAGGAGCCTTTGATAGTTTAAATTTGTTGTACTTTATTGGATCTTTTGTTTACAATTAAGTGATAGTTTTTGATCAAGTGGGGACAAATATAAAGTCTAAGACTTATGAAATATTAAGTCTATTCATCACTTCTCGAGTTGATAATTGCTAGGTTAAGGGGCCAATTTTACAATGACAACAAAGGCTTAAGTTATAACTTAAGCTAATGGTTCTAGGCTATATCGAATAAAAATCAAAATATAAAAGCCTATTTGACACCATGAATTAAACCCTTAGGGTTTAACTGAGAAACCCTATCATGTCTAAAAGCCAAGATAATTCAATTCTGAACTCATTTCTTCTCATTTGAACCTATGGACCATATGTCTAGAATGCTCATGAAAAACCCATAATATATCTTCTATCTATTTCCTTTTAAAATGTCCATAAATTATATTTTTAGAATCATGACAACTTTACATGACCTTGTTTAGATTTTGACTATGGAGACCATTTCAATATGCTTGAAAGGCTAACTTTGCACATGTATAACTCTTGTTGTGATTAGTCACATGACCTAAAAATTAGCACTTAATATCCTCTTACATAGGGGATTCCATACATATATGTATTTGATCTTGAAGCCTTCATATGTGTAAGATATGGCATCATCAAAGTGCTTACTTATCTTTATCTTACAACCTACAAATTTGACTAAGTATTGGAAAACACTGTCAAAATGTCCTAGATCCATACTTTTCTCAAGAATGTATTTTGTTGTGATACATTGCATGACCTAGAATTTAGTGCATATAAACTAGGCATAAAAATGAATAAACCCATATGATCAATTTTTTTGGTACCTCCATATGTGCAAAGGTTGACTTCATCAATATGCTTACTTGGCTCTGTTGAACCATTTTACAAATTTGGGTAAGTGTTAAAACTTTGTGATTTTTGTCTAAGTAGCTCGCTTTGCATCCCCATATCTTCAACTATGCTTCATCGCATGTCTTCAAATCTAGTACATAACAACTAAGGACTAGTGTGATCACAACCATCTGACTAGCTTCCCCATACTCATTCACACATGGTAATGGTGATGTTAGCAACATGCCTTCTCATCTTTTCCTATCATAGACCCAAAATGTCTAGATGATCAATACAAAGAATTGGATGCATTATATTCATATACACAAGCATCCCAATTTTCCTTAACATTAGATAGGATCCTTTACATATCCTCTAATCACCATATTTAGTCTTGAGCATTAATGACATGCTCATAATGTCCATTTTGACATCAATGACAATTACATTTCCAATAATCTTCCCTTTGTCATTGATGGAAAAATAAATTCTATGATATTCAAATATTTTTCTCTTTCTCTAGCATTATATGCATTGTCTTCTGATGAATATGAACTAAATTTATTCATACCAAACTTGCTCCCTTTTAGGTAATGACACATTTGCCTAATTATTAACTTGGACAGTTGCTCTACTTCTTCTTTGACATTTTCACTTTTTTTTGCAAACTTATGTAGAGAGTATTTTGCTATTCTTTTCCCACAAAGATCATTTTCACTTTTTATCCCCTTTTAACATCAATGGCAAAGGGAATCTTTATAACTATTTTTATAAATGTTTCTCCTCCTTTATCAAATAAAGGAGTTTGTCTAAGAATCTGTAACCATTAACTCATAAATAATTTTCAAAAGTATCCATACTTGAGTTGCCTTTTCTCTAATATTTCAAGGATTAATAAAGTTTCTATGAGACCCCCTAGATTAATACCCTATCAATAAGATCTAGTGATGTGGTGTAAGAGCCACCACTCCTAACTTCTATCTCAAATATTCAAATTATTTTTTAGGAAGTGTTATGCTGAATATGTAAAATATTTGATCCTTAGTTAGAATATATTACATTGTGACCTCTTGATTTGCAACCTTCTCTCTCAAAAAGTGATACTTGATTGATATGTGTTTAGTTTTTGAATGAATCACTAGATTCTTTGATATATTTATATAACTTGAATTATCACAAAGAATAGAGATAGGTTTGTTCTCTAATTTATGTCCTTGAGTGTTTTCTTCATTGACAAGACTTGAGTGAAACATGACACTGCTACTATATACTCTAGTTCTACTATAGAAAGAGAAACTAACTCTTGATTTTTGATCAGCCATGAAACAAGTATATTTTCAAGGAAAAATGCATCACCACTAGTGTTTGTTCTATCATCCACACTTCCTACCCAATCAACAATTGTATAAGCTATCAAAGTGAAATATTCACTTGTAGGATACCATAGGCCATACTCAATTGTGCTCTTGATATATCTAAAGATCCTTTTTACTACATTGACATGTGACTCTCTAGAAGTAGCCTACAATCTTTCAACCATGCACACTACTTACATGATATCTAGGCTTGATGTATTTAGATATAACAAGCTACCTATCATTAATCTATACATTGTCTAATTTCATCAAGGGACTCATCTTATTTGTTCAAATTATATCTAGTTATCATGGGAGTAATAATTGGTTTTCTATCTTCCATTTCAAATTTCTTGAGCATTTCCTTTACATACATGGTTTGGGATATGAATATACCTTGATCATATTGTGATATTTGTAGACCAAGGAAGAAAGAAATTTCTCCTAGAATAGATGTCTCCAACAACTTCTTTGTACATTTTTTTATTACTACCACTAAATATGATGTCATCTACATATACAAAAATAATCAACATATGTTCACCTTTTGACTTAAAGTACAATTTTATATCTACACATCCTTTATTGAAACCTTCTTGTTGCAGGTACTAGTCCAATCTTGAATACCATGCTCTAGGTGCCTATTTTAGACAATATAGAGCTTCTCTTAGTTTGCACACATAATCTTCTTCCTCTGACAATTGAAAATACTCAAGTTTTTCTATATAGACTTCCTCTTCTATATTCCAATTTAAGAAAGATAACTTAACATCCATTTGATAGAATTTGAATTTATTGTAGATTAAAAATGCTAGAAACATTATTATATCTTCCAATCTAGAAAATGGAGAAAATGGTTCCTTAAAATATATGCCTTCAACTTGTGCATATCTTTTACACACCAATATTTATTTATTCCTTAAAATAACTCCATCCTCATTTAGCTTGTATTTATAGACCCATTTTGTACCTATCACATTTTTGTTTGAAAGTCTTGGAATTAATTTCCAAGTTTTTTTCTTTTCAATTTGGCTCAGTTCTTCCATGGCTTTTAGCCAATTCTCATCTTTACTGGCTTCAACGTAGATCTTAGGATCAATTTCAAACATTAGAGAAAAACTTACGTGTTCTTTGTTCATTGTAGCTCTTCTCCTTTTTTGAACTCCTTCATTCTTGTTTCCAATTATCTACTCTTTAGGATGATCCTTTTGAACAAATCTTGGAAGTGCCTTCTCATTATCTGCTTCTTCTTCAAGATCTAATTCTTCAATACTAATTTCCTTGTCAGGTTCAACATGTTCCAATCCTTATTCAACCTTGACATTGATGCTCTCTACTATCTTGTGTATCCTTTTATTGTAACATACATAGGATTTACTTTGATTGGAATAACCAAGATATATTCCTTCATCACATCTTGATTCAAACCTTCACAATTTGTCCTCTTTTCTCCTGATGTAGCATTTGCTTCCAAACACTCAAAAGTACTTAACAGAGGTAGGATTTCCATACCATATCTCATAGTGTCATTATTTACCCTTAGTTAAACTTTCTCCGAGATGTATACTACTATTTGGACTACTTCTCTTCAATATCCATCAAGTAACTTGGTCTCTTTTAGAATTATTCTATCCATTTCCTTGACTATCCTAATATTTATCTCAACAACTCCATTTTATTATGGAGTCCTTGTTGTATAGTAATGCCTTTTGAACCCATGCTTCTCATAATACTATATGAACTCATTTGAGGTGAATTCTCCACCTTTATTAGATCTTAAGCATTTGATCTTTTGTCTAATATCATTCTCTATGATGGATGTAAAGATCTTGAATCTTTTAAATACCTAAGATTTATCCTTAAAAAATATTACCTATGTCATTATTGAGTAATCATCCACAAATAACATGAAGTATCTCTCTCCTTTATATCCTCTTGTCTTAGTAAGGCCACAAACATTAGTATGAACTAACTATAAAGGCTTTTTAGTTTCATACTCCTTTGTTTAAAATTTGACCCTTGTCTACTTGCCTAGTTGACATTCCTTTCAAGTAGTGTCTGAAGGTTTGGTTATCTTGGGCATGTGTCTGACACACTTTTTTGAGCTCACTTTAACTAGGTTATTAGAGTTAACATGACCCATTCTTCTATGCCATAACCAACTCTCATCAATCTTTCTTATTAGGTATCTATTACCATTCACTTCAACAAGATTGTAGATATTGCTTTCAATCCTTTTACCTTATAGAAATATTCTTATTGATCTCTTTAACTTTTATCCTTATGCATCAAATGTATATTTACATCTATTATCACACATTTGTCTGACACTTAAAATATTATGCTTCAATCCTTCAACATAAAGGACATCATGTGTAGGTAGTTTTCCATCTATGTTCAAGGTTCCTTTACCTTTGATATTTACTAATATGTTATCTCCCAAGTTGATAGATCCTTCCTTACATTTTCTAAATTTGATGAACTTGCTCTTGTCACCAATCATATGCTTTGAGAAACCACTATCTATAACCCACAAATTTTTCTCTTTTGCATGGAGTACAGTTTCAGTAATCATAGATTAATTTTTCACTTTCCACACTTCATTGGGTTTCTTATATGGATTCTTTTCATAACTTTGTAAGCCTTTGTTCACATTGGGAGGCATGCCTTTATTTACATTTTGTACTTTTGATGTTACAAATCTATTTCTATAATGTTTAGCTATTTGACTAAAATTATTACAATTATATCACATTACATCTATATCTAACAAAGGAAAAAATGAGCTTCTTTATATCTAACAAAGGAGAAAATGAGTTTCTACTTACAAAATTTGTTCTCCTTGTAGGTACAACTCTATAATAAATAGCCTTATGACCAAAATGATTATAGTTATAATAATAACCATGCAAAGATGAGGAATACCTGGTCATAGCATTTCTTGGTGTAGCATGAGGAGCTCTTTTAAACTCTAACTTCTTAAAGTTTCTCATTTTGGTGTATCCATCTGCATCATCTACCTTTGTCTTCTTCTCTTTAAGCTTCTTTTCATGTTCAAATTTCCTTACAATAGTTATGTTTGAGTCTATCTTTTTGTCTTTGTAAGCTTTCTCTTTCTTTACTCTTGATTCTCCTTTTGCTTTGAAGTTTTCATATAGGTTAGTAGATGTACTACTAATGGAACTCTTTCCATTTTCATAACCAAGACCTTACATCTCTTTTGAGGGATGTTTAAACCTCCTATCAACTTCAGACTTTTGTCTAGTCGATCTTTGGCCTTTTCAAGCTCTTTTCTCATAGCCACTATCTATGCTTATAACTTCATGCACTCATCAAATTTAGATTGGAGTTCAATTATAACTACATATTCTATTATTTTAGCCTCTTCATCTTGTGTCTTTAGGCTAATTACTATCTGATGAGATTTTTCAAGGCTTGTGGACATTTTCTAAATCTCTTTTTGTCCAAGCTTCTTTTATTTTGAGCTCTCTTTTCTCAAGTTGTCAATTTACTCTAAAGCATAGATGAGTTCACACTATAGATCCACTCCTCATTCTTCTTATTCATATGAGTCTTCAACTTATTTTTGATCCATAGAAGCTAATTCTATTGTCATGAATAAGACTTCCTTTTCCTTAGCCATAAAAGCATAGTCATGATCATCATTAGAACTATAGTTATCATCCATTGAATCTTTGTATTCTTTTATGTATAAACCTTTCTTATTTTTTAATAATTTATTATTCTTGGGATAGTAGGGTTTCACCTTTTTTCTACTCTCTACTTGTTTAGAGTTATCCATTTTAGTATGAAGGTATTTACCAACAAAATATCCTACTTTACCATAGTGAAAGTATTTAAAGGGTAGATTACCTTTGTATTTTCTAGACCCTCTCTTTAATCTTTTGACAAATTTAGCTTCTTCTTCATCAATATCCTTAGATCCATATATAGGTGCTTCTACCTTTACTTTCTTGGCTACTTGGAATGAAAATTCTTTCTTGAATTTTTTTACTTCTCCCATTCTCATCTCATAAGCAGTGAAGGTTCCATATAACTCATAAATAGTGAGTTTATCTAGATCTCTTGCTTCCTCTATTGTAGAGATTTTAGAATCATATCTTGATGTCAAAGATCCTAAGACCTTTTTGATAATGTTTGATTATTTCATTTATTCTCCAAATCCTTTGATTGCATTGATTATTTCATCTACCCTAAGGAGTTAGTCTGAAATCTTATCTTCCTCATTAATTTTAAGGCTTTCAAACTTGCCTTTGAACATTTATAGCTTGGATTGATTTACCTTGACATATCCTTCATAGATGAAATCCATTTTTTTCCATATGTCTTGTGCATTTTGAAAATACATTATTTTGACAAACTCTAAATTAGATAATCCATATAGAATAACATTCTTGGCCTTAGCATTGCTCTCATATGCCTTCTTGGTATCCTAATCAGTAAGAGTTGTAACAGGGGCTGTTATCCATTTACTATAGAAATCCATACATTAAACTTTAATGAAGATAGATATGCTTCCATTATTATGCTCTAGAATGCATAATTTGATCCATCAAAGAGAGGTGATATGTTTGATGAAGAACATTCTTGACTAGCCATGTGTGTTCACTTTTCCAAGATATACCTAAGTTGATTAAGCTTCTCTCAAATAACTAGTGCTTTGATTCCAATTTTTGGAACACAAATACATATTGAGAGCGGGGAGTGAATCAATATATCAATTAAAACTAGTCCTTTAAATAATTTTAAAGCAAAGTAAATGATATATGTAGATCAAATCAAATATGCAAAGATCACACAAACTCAAATACACATGACATCTGATTTATACATGGAAAATCCAAAGGGAAAAACCATAACAAGAATAGCTTCTAGAATCTATCATTCTAATCCAACTTCATAGTCAGAACCTCACTGGTTACACATTTAAGGGCACCAACCTTAAGGAGACACCAATCCCTTGATTTAAGAACTTCAACTCTAAGGAAGTACCCACTCTCTAATATAAGCACCCACTTAGCTTATCTAATGGCACCAAGCTATGAAATTATTCTATGGAGATACAACTCTAGATTACATCATAGATTCATAAATGAATCCAATCTTTATGTTCTCTATTACAGGTTTGATTTATAACTACTCATACTCTACACATAATATCTTTGTGCCTTTATTCTTATCTACCCCTTTGTCTATGTGTATAGATATGTCTCTATTAGATACACTTCATCTCTCTCACTCTACTCCTCTATGTCTCTATATTTTCTATTTGACATAAATCAAATGGCTCCAGCTTCAGTAAGCTTTACCTTTGTCCCTGATGTCATATATATAAATAATTTATCTTGGGTTCCATATTTTCATTGTGTTCACACTTGTTTACAAACACATCACACTTAGTTCATTATGAATTGAACTAAAAGTTTCCTACATCTTGAATTCATGCATCAACCCTGTGATTCCTAGTCTTTTACTATATATAACATTTACTAGACTCTAGTTTTAATGTACATGAATATTTACATAGAATTAATCAATTAAATCAATAAATCTCATTATCTATGTCATAATTCATGGATTTCTCACATGTTCATGTGCATGACCATTAGTATGGACTTATCCTTAAATATCAATCGTTGATCTTGAGTTTTGTGCCATAATTTGATGATCTATATTTAAAATGCTCAACTTTAAAACACATCCATTTGATTGATATCTGACAAGATCATGCTATCAATTAGATATTTATATCCTTACAAATTTATCTCTATTTATATTTTAAATTTTGATCTCTTTAGTCCATCTTGCTACTTCCTGCATCTTTGGATCATTTTTGCTTTGTTGATCTTCTCATACTTGCTCGATCTTTAACTTACCACTGTGTCGATAAACCTCAATTAATTTATTCCATTTGATTCCACTCACTCCATTGGATCTACTTTACATGATCACCTACTCACCATCATATCTTCTAATAAGCTTGATCATTAACTCTGACAAGCTTAAGCTCATTAGGTCTATGTCTGACAAGCTCCATGAATGTGACACTTGTCACTAGTGCATTTACTCAAAAGAGCCTTTAAAATTTTGAATTTGCTATGCTTCATTAGATCTTCTATGTAAAATTAAGAAATATATATTTATCAAGTTGGGAAAAATATAAATTCTAAGACTTAGGAAATATTAAGTTCATTGATCACTTCTCGAGCTAGTAATTACTAGGTTGAGGGGGAAATTTTACAACAATGAAAAAGTCTTAATTTATAACTTAAGATACTAGGTCTAGGATATATCCTATCAACATTAAAATATAAAATCCTATTTGATGCCATGATTTAAACCTTTAGGGTTTAAATAAGAAACCCTATCATGTCTGAAAGCAAAGATAATTCAATTATGAACTCATTCCTTCTCATTTGAACTTGCAGACTATATGTCTAGAATGATAATGAAAAACCCATAACAGATCTATTTATTTCCTTTCCAAATGTCCATGAATGATCTTTGTAAAATCATGACAACTTTCCATGACCTTGTATAGATTTTGACTAAGTATGGAAGACTAACTTTGCACCTATATAACTCTTGTCGCACTTAATCACATGAATTTCAAATTAGTGCATAAGATCCTCTTACATAGGGGATTCCATCCATATATCCATATGCTCCTAATGTTGTAAATATTTTCATTGATGTCAAAGTTTTAACATTAATGGTGATAAAGGCCCCAATGCATTTAATATCTTAAGGTGTTTTTAATGTTCATAGTTTGGTTAAAGTGTGTTGATATATATTTAATATTAATGAATATATTTTTTGTTATATAAAGTCAAAAGAGGGCCCATGAAGAATTCAAAGAGTCACCAAGTGAAGAAAAAAGAGGGAAGGGTGAATTTTTCCATGAAGAGTCACCTTGAGGAATTCAAAGAGTCCCTAGATAAAGACAAAAGAGGAAAGGACACATTTGCTCATGAAGGGTCAGCATGTGACTTTTCAAATGAAGGGATTTGAAGGGTCATGAAAGTTTGGTGCCATTTTCCATGTGGATTGAAGGGTCATAAAGGGTGAATTCCAAAGGTCATTTGGAAATCTATAAAAGGAGGCTTGCGAAGCCATTTTAAATATGCAAGAGCGTGCATGTTTTGTAATTAATTTATATAAAAAAGGAGGAGAGAATAGAAAGAGATATAGTAGAGTTCTATTATTTGTTGAGAAAGAAACATTGAGAGATAGTTATGTTTTATACACAAGAGGGGTTGGTGCTCACAAATAGTTGATATGTTGGTACTCGACAAAGGGTTTGGTGCTCTTGTAAGTTGGTGGTTATGAAATTTGTAATTTGAGTTAGTGCTCAATCATATACTTGAGATTGTTCTCCATGGTTTTTCCCATATTGAGTTTCCACATAAAAATACTCTCTCTCTCTCTCTTTCTCATGTAATACATGTTATTATTTTAGTTTTATTACATATCTTAAATGTATGATTAAGTGGTTATAGAAAATAAATTAGATTAAGCAAGATATTTAAAATATATATGATATATTTATTCACCCCCCCTCTTAGTGTATCTCATGATTAACAATTAGTATCAGAGAAAATTCTTTTAGAAAGAGTTTAACAGCTTGAATGTAGATTGGAGAAAGCAAAATGGTTGGATCACATGAAGGTTTTTATACAAATAAATTACCTTTGTTTGATAGGAAAAATTATGTATTTTGGAGTATAATGATGAGGACTTACTTGATGGCCCTTATATTTTGTTGACCATTTTTTTCCCAATAGGCCAAAATCGGTCCCCTTCTTCCCTTGCTATTCAAAGCTAGTCAACTTCAGGTTACACGAGTTCATCAAGCTTTGGTTCATCACTTGGTTCAACTTAGTTGGTTTAACACTTCGGCTTTGGTTCAATCAACTAGTTCAGTGCTTAGTTCATTGGAAAAGTTCAACAAAAAGTTTAGCACTTAGTTCATTGGCAAAGTTCAACAAAAATTTTAGTGCAAGGTTCATCGGCAAGTTCAAGTAGCTTCAGGTTCATCATTTAGTTCAACCACTTGGCTTGATACATAGTGTTGAACAATTAAACTAGTTCAACAAATTGGTTCAATCATTTAGTTCAAAGCGTTGGTTTAATGTGTTGGTTCAATAATTCGGTTCAAGTGCAAGCAGTTCAATGGGTTGGTTCAATGAAGGGCTCAGTGTGCAGCGTTGAACTATTGAACCAGTTCAATGAGTGGTTCAAGCAAATGGTTCAATGGGTTGGTTCAAGGGCGTGTCCCAAAGATGAAGGGAAAGTGCCCTTGTAGAGGTCACTTCCAAGTTCAATAGCCCTTGCAGAGGGTAGGGAGTAGTTTAGAGGCTTCACTGAAGGATTTCTAAGGACGCAAAAGAACTAAGGTTTTGAATTCCTTCAAACTTTTTATCCAAAGGAATTCCTTCAGACAAAAAGTCTAAAGGAATTTGGGGAAGGATAAAACCAAAGAACCTAAAGGAATAGCAAAAATTCAAAGCGGTAATTCTTGTAGACTTTTTGTTCATGAGAAAAGGCCCAAAGCAAAAAACCTACAAAAAAGGCCTGACAAACTTTGCTAAAGATGGTGACGTCCCAAAAACTGTCAAAATTAAGCACACAAACTAGCCATTAGGTTTTTAAGTGATGAAAGACATGCAAACATCAAATTTTAAACCAAGAAAGCTAGAGTGTGAAAAGCACCAAGTGGCAACTGCAAAAGACTTTGACATACTTTTTGGAGCAGCAAAACGTGCCACGTGTCCCCTACAAGGCTCAGTAGAAGCTGACAAGTGCCAATATCCATGGGTTTCTCCTTGTGCTTCATTATTTAAAGAGAAGACTGGTGGGCTTGAATGGATTGCTAAGAGATATGCAAAGCATGCCAAGTGTCAGTGTCCGTGAAGAACCAAAGGAGTCTCAAAAGTTTTCTCAGGCAGCTAAAGGCTCTGTGAAAGTGGCCACGTGTCACCTTCTACAGAATCTAAAAATGCTCCACGTAACCCTTAAGGGACCCTCAAAGGTGAGTGGATGCCACCACGTGTCCTTTTCCATCTCAATGGAGTGTGACAAGTGTCTACATCTGAAGCCTCGGGTCTCTCTTAAGCTTTAACAGTAGGTTTTTCTCAAGGTGAGCGAAAGTGGCCACGTGTCAATTTTTGCCTAACTCTCAAGGAACCCTAAAATGTGAGTGGATGCTACCACATATCCCATTATTAGCTCAATGGAAGCTACCATGTATTCACATCCATGGTTCAAAGTACCTTATGATTTTCAAAGCGACGGGCGTGTAGACATCAAACTTTGTAGAAATGAATAACCATTGGTTTTCAAACAAATGACGTAAACCAAAGGAATTCAAAGACTAAGTCCAGAAAGCTAAAGAGCTAACAGAGGAAACCTGAAAGATGAAATGGGTAGAGATCAAGGAGGCAGCCTAGATGGCAAAAGGGAGGTGAGTTATATCTGCAGTTGAAATAGTGTCCGCTAATTGATTACCAAGAGGCGCGAATAGGCAATAGACAGTGCAACTCATCTTCCCCATTCTACATTTATGAGTAAGCAAGTCACAAAATGCCTTAAAGGAGTGGTCTTTTATAGATAAATAGTGGCCCATAATTTTACCTTGAAGAAAGGGGCTGACACAACATTACCTTCGAGTGGCTTCCCTCTTCCCAATGCCCAGAGCGCACATGGGTCATTTGTAAAAGGGGCGCCAAAAGGCCTCTTTTATTCCACTATATATTGGAGACTTGTCATTTGGAAAAGGATTTTTTTCACATTTGTAAGTGAATCCCTAGCAAATTTTTCACCTAAAATCAATAAACACAATTTTACCTCTATGCTAGTTAGATATCTCTGCGTGTGTCTGAGTGTCAGTCTATGTTTAGTCATTGCTTCTTAATGATTCCATAGGTTTAACACCAACACACCTGGTGTCTTTAAGGTGTCATTTTTTAGGTAATAAGGAGAGTTGTACTTAGAAGTGTAGAGACAGAAGAAGCTACTATACAGTGTGCCTTTCTACAACACTTGTGGTGAGTCTCTATTTTTTGTGTGTTCCATTAAAGCCTCCCTATTAAGTTCCTATAACCTGGTCCTTCTGCCACTCTAAAGTGTACGTATGTGTTTGTCTAACTTCAAGTGTGAGTGTGAGAAGGTCGAATCATTTTGGTGCATCACCTCTCTTTAGAGTAGATTTGTTTCCCTATAATCCTTCTCCCTTTTCACCCCCCCCATTATATACCTATATACCTATATTAGCACTTATTCAAACAACTCAAATGCATTAAAGGGAGCTAGCCCTTACCTAGAGACTCTCCCCTCTAGCTTCACCAGTCCCACATGTGAGAGGGGAGTTTCCATTTTGACATGTGGAAGGCAGGAGCTCGGCCTCCTACCTCGGGTGCAAATCCATGGCGTCAACAGATTCAACATTTGGCAAGCAGTGATGGAGGAATACGAAGAGCCACAGACACTTGTAACTACTCCTATGAAAATGAAATCAAGTAAAAATAATGCTAAAGTTTTAAATGTTATTTTATGTGGATTATGTGAATCAAAATTTGTTAAAGTTATGTAATACAAATCTGCTCATGAGACTTGGGTAAATGTTCAGAATATTTATAGAGGTGATGGAAAGGTTTAGCAAGCTAAGCTCTAGACTTTTAAAAGATAGTTTAAAAGTTTTAAGATGGAAGAGGAAGAAAATATAACAAGTTATCTTTTATAGGTTGATAAAATAGTTAATCAAATTCAAGGTCTTGGAGAAAAGTTATAAGAGTTAGTGGTGGTACAAAAGATTTTGAGATCTCTACCAATAAGATATGATGCAAAGGTATTAGAAATTGAGGAGATGAAGGATCTAGCCAAACTAAAGATGGTTAAAATACATGGTATTCTTATGGCATATGAGATGTAGATCAAACAAGAGAAACCCTCAAAAATGGAAGCTACTTTTAAGACATCAAAGAAAGACAAGGCTAAGATTCAAGAATCAAGTGATAGCTCTAGTGCTGAGGAAGATGAAAATAGAGCTTTATTCATTCACAATATTAAAATGGATATAGGTAAATATCAGGGAAAATTACCATTTAAATGTTTCAAATGTGGTAATATTAGACATTTTATAGCTAAGTGCCCAAATAAGAACAATGGTGACAATGAAGAAGGAAAGTCTACATACAATAATAAATTCAAAGGCAAATACAAGAAGGGATTTGAGAAGAATATTTTATATTCTAAAGACCCTATCCCACTCAAAGATAGTGAAATCAGTGACTCAAATGAAGAAGATATTCTATTCATGACCATACATGAAGATGCCTCCACAAGCAAAAGTATAGATGATTAAGAAGAACATGATGAAGCCAAGGTAAATTTAGAAGGATAACTCATTTATGCCTTAGAAGAATTAAAATCTTTTGAGAAAAATAATTGAAGATTGAAGCTCTAGATCGAGAAAAATGAAAAGGAGTCAAAAGAAATAATTGAAGATCTATAAGCACACATTGAAGAAGCCAAAAAGACTAAAGAAGATCTAACAAAACAATTATAAAAATTAAGTGAAGAATGTGAAAGGTATGTTGTTGAAATTTCCACTTTAAAAGAAGATATTGAGAAAACAAATAAAGTAATCAATGATAAAATAGCCAATGACTCAAAAATTAAGAATAACACTAACATGTTGAATAAGATATTAGAAAGTCAAAAATCAATATTAGATAAGATAGGTATCAGATTTGAAAAGAAAAAGAGCTATGTTGAAGCCCTTATAAAAGAAGAAATAAAAAGGTAAGAAGTTAAGAATGTAGAGGACAACTCAAACAAATAAAGTTGGAAGGAACAGAGCTATAAAAAACAACCAGGTCAAAGATACATAAATCAGAATATGTTCTATTTTCATTGTTATTGGTTTTATTGTAATAGTTATGGTCATAAGAAAATACATTGTTGGAAAAGAGCTAACAATTTTAGAAACAAGGAGAAGAAAACTCATGCAAAGTCAAGCAGGAGCCACAACTCTTTTTCTCCTCTATTAGGATTTGATGAAGAGGCCATATTATGTTACAAGTGCAATAATTTTGGACACATATCCTGACATTGTATAAGCATGTTCAATTCAGTCAAGAAGGACCAAAGTTTCAAGACTCTGTTCATCAAGAAGAAAGTTTAGACATGTTCATAGAAGAAGAAACAACCTTAAAAATTTATGTTCATTTAGACAACTTTGCATGCAAAAAATGAATAAAATCCATGATTCGTTGATAGCGGATGTTCAAGACACATGAAAGGAGACAAGAGAAAGTTCATAACTCTAAAGAAGATCAATGTTGGCACAATGAAATTTGGAGATAATTCCACTGCCAGAATAGCCAAAAAAGGTACATTAAGTTTGGATAATGGTAAAACTAAGACTGAAAATGTTTTATATGTAGAAGGTCTTAAGAATAATCTATTGAGTATAAGTCAAATGTGTGATTAGAGATACACATTAAAGTTTAATGTAGAAGGTTATAAAATTAGGATAAAAGATTTATATGTGTTGATTGCAGATGCTCAGAGGATAGACAATAATTTATATATGTTATCAGATATCAAAAGTCAAAGATGTTGTTTAAGTCATGTTGAGGAGAAGTGGTTATGGCATAAGAGAATGGGACACATAAATTTTGACAATCTTGTCAACATCAGAAAGAAGTAAGTAGTTAGAGATCTTTCAAAGATTATAAAGCCCTCCAACATGCTTTATGAACCATGTCAACATGGGAAGTAGGTCAGAAGATGGTTCAAGATAAAAGAATACTCAACCACTCAGATATTATAGCTTGTTCACATTGATATGTGTGGACCTACCAGAACTCAAAGTAATCAAGGTGAGAAACACTTCATGTTGCTTATTGATTATTTTACATGTATGACTTCGATGATGTTTTTGAAGAAAAAATAAGAAGCTTTTAACCACTTCAAAGCATTCAAGGCTTTAGTTGAGAATGAAATTGGATTGAAGATTAAGTTCTTGAGATCAGATCAAGGAGGAAAATTCATGTTAGATAAGTCTATTGAGAATTTTAAAGACCATGGGATAAAAAAACATTATTCAACAGCCAAAACTCTATAGCAAAATGGAGTAGTTGAGAAAAAAAATAGAACAATTCAAGAGATGGTGAGGATGATGCTAAATGAATCCAAGATTCCAGATAAATATTGGAGAGAGGTAATATGCACAATAGTGCATAACCAGAATAGAGCATTATTGAGAGTCAATAGTGATAAGATTCCCTATGAGCTATGAAAAAACAAACCAGCTATTATTGATTATTTCAAAGTTTTTAGTAACAAATGCTTCATAAAATGAACTAATGAAAAATTGGGTAAGTTTAAATCTAGAACAAATAAATGTATATTTCTTAGATATTCTTCTAAAAATAAAGATTATAAATGTTATAACAAAAGAACCAAGAAGATAGTTGAAAGTCCAAGTGTCAGGATAGATGAAGATGTAACACAAAGAGCTAGTGATCTGATAGACACTCCTAAAATCATTGAAGAAGAATATTTTGAAGAATCAGATAAAGATGAGAAGAAAGATAAAAAGGTCAGCAAGACCCCATCCAAATATGTCTAGAGAAATCATAATGAGAGTGATATCATCAAGAACATAAATGAAGGAGTTTACACTAGAAGGATGATGATAAGTGAATATGAGCAAGTTAAATTTATCTTTGTAATCTAAAATTCAGCCTAGAACTTTTTCAAAAGTTAGACATAGTGAGCATGGGGTTAAAGCAATGGATAAAGAATCAAATTAGATAGCAAAGAATGATACTTGGGAATTGGTGCCTAGACCAAAAGATCAAAATGTGATAGGAACAAAATGGGTATATAGAAATAATTTGAATGAATATGGTGAAGTTACCAGCAATAAAGCAAGGTTAATATGTAAAGGATATGCTCAAATTGAGGGTATATATTTTGAAGAAAATTTTACACCAATGGCAAGGCTAGAGGCTATTAGAATGTTTCTTACATATGTAGTGTTTAAGAATTTCAAAGTAATTTTTATGGATGTCAAGTCTACTTTCTTGAATGGGAATCTAGAAGAGGAGGTATACATTATGCAGCCTAAGGGATTTATTCTCTTAAATGATAGTAACCATGTATGTAGATTGAAGAAAGCATTGTACAGATTGAAAAAATCTCTTAGAGATTTTTATGCAAGGATTGATAAGTAGCTGTAGGATCAAGGTTTCAAGAGATGTTTTGCTGATAGTAATCTCTACATCAAAATAAAAGGTGAACATTAGTTGATTGTTGTGGTATATGTTGATGACATAATATTTAGAGTACCATTGAAAATCTAAGAAAAGAATTGTTTAGTAATATGAAAAAATAATTTGAGATGTCTATGCTTGGATAATTGTCATTTTTATTAGGTTTGAAAATATTTCAATCAAATAAATAAATTTTCATATCTCAAAATAAATAGCTAAGGAAATGTTGAAAAAAATTGGTCTTGAGGATTGTGCACTAGTTGGCACACCAATGAGAATAGGGAATAAGGTGAGTAAGGATGAATATTCACCTATTTCATATCAATATTTATATATATCTATGATTGGTAGTCTTGTATATTTGATAGCATTGAGGCCATACATCATTCATGTAGTAGGCATGGTTATGAGATATCAGGCAGCCCTAAAGGAGAGTCATGTTTAGTTGGTGAAGAGAATATTTAGATATATCAAGGGGACATTGGATTACATATTGTGGTACCCCATAGGTAGATATTTCACTTTGTTTGCTTATACAGATTTAGATTGGGCAAGTTGTTTAGATGAAAAAAAGAGTACAAGTGGAGGAGCTTTCTTCCTCAGTGATAGCTTAGTATCATGGCTAAGCAAGTAGTAAAACTCAGTATCACTTTCTACAACTAAATAAAAATATATTGCAGTAGTCTTGTGTTGTACTCAAGATATTTGCATGAAGCAAACTTTAGAAGACATCAAGGTAAAATATGATGAGCCTATCTCTATTTTTTGTGATAACATAAGTCCTATTAATAATTCCAAGAATCAAATGATGCATTTAAGAACAAAGCATATTCCTATCAGATATCACTTATTGAGAGATCAGGTTGTAGATCAGTAGGTTAAGTTGGAATATATCAGTATTATAAAATAGATTGTAAATATTTTCACAAAGGCACTACCAAAGGACACATTCGAGTATCTATGAGAGAAATTGGGAGTAATTTCTTTTACTTCCTACCATTGAGGATCAGCAGTAGTTGAGGGGAAGCTAAGTGTTAGCTCTAAGATATACCCTTTACCATTGATGTCAAAGGGGGAGAGGTATAAGAAAAGTTACATGAATAGGTACAAGATGATATAGTAAGGGGGAGTTACTGTATGTTTTTCAGTCGGTAGTATGTGTACGTTATCATGTGCAGTATATGTTTTGTAATTTTAGTTTGAGGTTACCATCAATGACAAAGGGTGAGATTATTGGAAATATTATCATTGATGTCAAAGGTCTAACATTATTGGTGACAAATACCCCATAGCATTTAATGTCTTAAGGTGTTTTTAATGTTCATAGTTTGGCTAAAGTGTGTTGATATTTATTTAATATTAATGAATATATTTTTGGTTGCATAAATTCAAAAGTGGGCCCATGAAGAATTCAAATATTTACCAAGTGAGGACAAAAGAGGAAAGGACACATTTTTCCATGAAGAGTCACCTTGAGGAATTTGAAGAGTCACCAAATAAAGACAAAAGGGGAAAGGATGCATTTACTCATGAAGGGTCACCATGTGACTTTTCAAATGAAATGATTCAAAGGGTCATGCAAGTTTGGTTCCATTTTTCATGTGGATTAAAGGGTCACAAAGGGTGAATGCCAAAGGTCATATGGAAAACTATAAAAGGAGGTTTGGGAAGCCATTTTAAATATGCAAGAGTGTGCATGGTTTGTAATTATTTTATATAAGAAAAGAGGAGAGAATAGAAAGAGATATAGTAGAGTTCTATAATTTATTGAGAAAGTAACATTAAGAGATAGTTGTGTTTTATACACAAAAGGGGTTGGCTCTCCTATGGGTTGGTGCTCACATATCTTTGCAAGAGGTTGGTGCTCTTATGGGGTTGGTGCTCACAAATAGTTGTTGTGTTGGTGCTCCTACAAGTTGGTGTTTGTGAACTTTGTAGATTGAGTTGGTTCTCATTCATATACTTGAGATTGTTCTCTATATTTTTTCTCACATTGGGTTTTTATGTAAAAATTTGGTCTCTCTCTCTCTCATGTGGTGCATGTTATTTTTTCAGTTTTATTACATATATTGAATGTATGATTAAGTGGTTAAAGAAAATAAATAAGATTAATTAAAAGATTTAAAAGATATATGATATACTGATTCACCCCCCACTCTTAGTATATCCCATACTTAACACCTAAACCCTTCGCCTGTGCAAGATATTTCTTCATCAAAGTGCCTACTTATCTTTATCTTTCAACCTGCAAATTTGACAAGTGTTGGAAAACACTATCAAAATATCCTAGAACCATACTTTGCTCAAGCATATCTTTTTCTGCACTAAATCATATGACCTAGGATTCAATGTATATAAACTAGGCACAAAACTTAACAAACCCATATGATCATTTTATCTGGTAACTCCATATGTGAAAACATTAACCTTATCAATATGCTTACTTGGCTTTGTTGAACCCTTTTAAAAACTAGGCTAAATGTTGGAACTTAGTGATTTTTTTCTAAGTATCCAGCTTTACATCCCCATATCGTCAACTGTGCTTCATCTCATGTCTTAAAATTTGGTGCATAATAATTGGGGACTAGTATGATCACAACCATATGATAATCTCCCCCATACTCATTCACATGTGGCAATGGTGATGTTAGCAACATACCTTCTCATCTTTTCCTATTATAGACCCAAAATGTCTAGATGATCAATATGAATAACCAGATGAATTCAATTCATGAATACAATCATCATAATCATCCTTGACTTCTAATAAGATCCTTTGAATATCCTTTAATCACCATATTAAATCCTAAACATCAATGACATGCTCATAATGTCCCTTTTGACATCAATGGCAATCATATTTCCAACAACATGTGCATTGTTGATTAATCTAGACCCATTGCCTTTGTCATTCATTGCATATTTTTAATTCTCTATTTAAGTACCTGAGATCTTGACACTTGTCATCGACACATTTATGCTAAGTTTTTGCTTGATGCTTACTTTTGATCTTTGATGCATGATTAAATTTGCTCTATTAGATCTTTGGGACCCAATGACATTATTGATCACCCACTCACCATTAGATTTGATCTTAGCTCCCTAGATTTACACACTTGTTATTCATGCATTCAACCTAAGTACATTTGAATCCGAATGTTTATTTTCCATAGCTTTAACTTGACATGCCCATGCATGTTTCACTCTATAAAGTCTAACTTTTAAAGCTTTATATCTTGAGATAGAACATAAATCAAGATATGAAATTTTCAAAGGATGATCAAGGCATGAAAAAAAATCATGTCCACATGATCATTTAGGTTTGAGAGTATTCTTGAGAATAATTATAAAATGTAGAAGCAAATTGACTAGTCTATTTCTCTATGATGTGTAATGATGGTCTAGTTATTCTAGACTTATGCTTGAACTGTTGCTTGATCTTTCAAAGGTATGATGAGTCTCTAAGGCCTATACAAACTCATTCCATGAACCTAACTACATTAATCACCATGAGAACCGACTTCCTCAAAATTTAATAAACTACATTTCATTTACTTAAAGTGTTTCAAATTCTTTACAAGCTATGTGTGATCTTTGAAACATTCATTCCATCTAAAAATCTATTATGCTCATCCATTCAGGTAAAATCTTGGCATATAGAAAAAAATTGGCCAACATCTTTGGTGACTCATAAAGAAGCATGCCTACTATGTTTGAGAACCTAGACTAGTTGCCTTGTCTAATCCATTAGTCATAGAGTCATAAGTCTTTGCTCTTAGCTGACATGAAATGATGCAAGGCTGCCCCTCTAGATAAATTCCTCTTGAATCAATAAGAACAATAACAAATAAAACAAAGTGCCCAAGGTACTTTGGAAAATGAAACACACAACAAGAAAAGAATGTGCATAAGGCACTCATAAAAACAAGAAAACTATTCTAATATGTAAAAGGATGTAACTTAAAAGTATCTTCCTCCTGGATCAAATGGAAAAGATTTAGTATCACTAATCTATGTTGAACTAGGATAGAAAAAACCTTAATTTTGAATGTTCTTGAGAGGTGAGCTAAGATTCCTAATTGCTGACTCTTTTTTCATGCTCTCAATTGGATGAAATGGGACAAACATGTCTCCAATGTAGATATACTAGTCCATTTGTTTAAGGCTTGATCTAATTTATAATATAGGAGTACCTAAGACCTCCTTATCTAATGTCTCCTTTAAACATGAAGGTTGACTATCTAATCTTAGCAAAAAATCTCTAAGTCATCCTAAAAGTCAAGTTCCTTTTGGTCATCTAGGACAATGCCAACTTCAACACGATCCTTGCTTTGATTATATTGAAATGAGACATATAGTATTCATTAACCCATCTAAGGTTACAATGTCATTTTCTTAAGGATCTTGTTCTGAATATTCTCCTTCATTATTTAAGACATCAGTACTACCTTCAATAGACAATTCATCTTGAGACTAGTCAAATTCTTCAACCTAACTTACAAGTTCATTTTCATGCTTTGGGGGAGGCATAAGCTAGTTAAGAACCTATACCTGGTCCATGAAGTCATGGTATATCTATTTCCATAATTCATCCTAATCTTCTTTTTCTCTATTTCTTCCTCATGTTCATTTATGACCTCTTCAACATGATCAACTGATTGGTTAAATTTTGCAACCACATCAATTTTTTCACTTTACTTGTCCTCATTTTAAACCCCACTAAATGGAATATCTTAGAAAAAATAAAATCTCTTTTGCTTTTAGCTACAACTTGAATACCCATTTTTTCAAATATGAAGGCACCAATACTATCTTTAGGCTCTAATTAATCAGTGTTAAAGCCATACCACAACAACTAGTCCAAACTTTATTTATCCTCCTCTGAATGGAGTGGGCTGCCTATCATTATCTATTAATTATATACATTTGTGTTGTCTTCTTCAGGATCACCTATACTTATAATATCCTCCTCTACTCTTTGTAAAATAGGCTCTTTATCTAAGAGGGATATGGTGGGAGGGTGAAGAAGTTCATCTTTCTTGCAACTTAGGAGAGTATCCTTCCAACTAAGGACTTTGAAATATCTTTTTGGTGGCTCTTGGGGGAGGGAGATAGAGTCATGGAAATTTTGTATGGAAAGCTCATTGAGCTGAGCTAACACCTCTTTTTCTTGAATTGGTTCTTGTAGTACATCAACTAGCACTTCCTTTTTCTTCTTTGTGCCCTCCTTGATTGATTTCCATAAGGGGAAAACATAAGGCTTGACCACCTTCTCATTTTCTTAAATGGGTGTAAGAGAGGGTGGTTTCACAAGAGAGGCTATGACATAGTTAGGGTCATTGGTATACGAGAGTATCCAAGATGGGATGGCTTCATGTTCCTTAGTTGAATGGTTTTTAGTGACTTGTTTGGCTCTTGATGAGGATGAGACTTGACAATATTGAGTAGGGGGTTGGGTTTGAGCTTAAATAGGAGTAAGAAAGGTAAATTAGGTTCTAGGGTTGGTTGTTCTCATTCCTAAGAGCAACTGATAGTTATCTTATTTTCTAGTTTGTTCTTGCCTAACCAAGCATTCTTCTTGAAACCTCAATGCCTACTCTTGAACATAATCTTGGTGTTTAAGATTCTATTCTTACCTATAGTATTCTTCTTTCTTATCAATATCTCTTAACTAATTTTCTATATCAAGCCATATCTCCATAAGGATTTTTTCTAGTTGATTAGAGAGAGGAAAATTCTAACAATGATAATACATTGAATCTTGAGAGCCACTTGGGGTAAAACCATGAACATTGCTAACTTGATATGAAGGATAAGGAATGAAAGAACATGCATTTTGATCAAATGGGTGGAGATACATACCAAATAATGGTGATTAGGCACTTGGGATGCTTATACCAGATAAAGTTTATAATGGACTCACCATTGGGGTTTGTAAATTTGCCTCTAAAGGTTGATTTCACTTAAAAGCAACACCAAGAATCTTTTAGTGAGATGTAGAATGTAGTAAAGTCCCACTGAGCATGCCAAAAACTATTTTACCTTTAGAAGGCATAAATTTTTACCCTTGGAGAGGGTTATTTAGGCTCTCTCCAATTGATCTATAATATGGAAATAACCCTAGGCTATGGGTCATATATGATGGGGTTGGAACTCCAGAGAAGGTTGGCTTCCTCTTGAAGGATCACCTATACTAATGTTTGAACTAAGAAAAGGGGTTAAAAAATGGGAAAGGGCACATAATAAAGTTAACCAAGTGATGGACCAAAATTAATGAGGCTCTCATATGCTTAAACCCACACTAGATCATCATAAGACAATACTAGCTCATACAATCTCATAATCTAGCTTACTACATAAGTATTTCATAAACTAGGTTCAAGAAGCAATGAATGAAAACAAAGATGAGTTATAAGACTCACACAAAACCTAATTAATGGTATAAATAAAACTAATTTAGACCTAAAAATAAATTAAAAACACATTAAAATAGGTAAGCAAGAAGGACATCATGCACAAGCTTACTAAACACTAATCAAAGGTAAGAGATAGGTAAAGAAAGTCTTTATTGCATCAAGAGGTAGTTTTTAAATATTTTTGACAAGGTTTAGCCTTATAAAAATGAGCATATCTTAAAATATCTTAAATATTCCCTTGATACTCCCAAAAATGAACATCCTTACAAATGGGAAATAATGGTGATTGTTTCTTTAAAATTTTGATATTTTATTAAGAAAGAAAGATGTAAAACTTGAGAGAAAGGTGAGGTTAATATAACCTGATGTGTTATGTGCATGTGAATCTAGATGATTGTGGTTACTCCTCTTTGTCTAGGGATGATGATTTGTAGATTAAAAAACACTAGAAGGGAATAATTGATTAGTGAGATAGTAAGGTAGATTGCCTAGTGTGAACTAGATTTAAGAAGCACAACCCTCCTTAGAGGTTGTCAATCGACACTTTTAAAACACTTAATTTCTAATATATGATTTCATTAAATAACATAAGGTAGTAAAATAAAATATAAGAAATGCTTGAAAATAAATAAGTGATATTTTGACTAAAATAGTAATAAATGGCTGAATACTAATGCTAAATTACTCAAACTTGATTCAAAAAATAAGTTGAAGTTTTGTGATAAAATAAAAATTTAGAAAGTGGAATTTAGGTATGCGTAGATGGGTCAAATCAACTTGTTGTTATGAAAATGGACACACAATGACCATCAATGGTTAGGGTATGATCATCGGTGGTTAGGTGACTATCGGCAGTTGTTAACCATCAATGATTAAGTAAGCCTATCAGTAGTTAGGTAAGACCATCGATGTTTACTATGGGATCTATTTTGGGAAAATAAATCTATTGAGGAGAGTTATAGAGAGGTTTTAGGTGTCGTGTTTAGGTTGAATGTTGGTTGTGAGATAGGAAAATAATACTCAGAGGTATCTAGTTCAAGGATTGGGTGTTTAGGTGAGTGAGAATAGTTTATGGGTGGTTTTGGGTAGGATGTGAAGTGTCTAGAGTTATAAAACTCCAACAAGGGAAAGTGAGGTGAAAGAGAAATAAATGAGAAAGACACAAGTAATGAAATAGATAGATCTAATTATTGAATCTTGATAAAAAAAAATGTAGATACTTAGCTTTTAGATTCACCTAGGAGTCATAACCTCTTACACCAAGTTGATTTATCTGATCCTAATCATGATCTTTATTTCAACCTTATTTTCATCTCTTAATATAGAGGAAAGGGAGGTTCAAATCAAATAATTTATCAAATAGTCTAATTACATATTATCATGTGAACAATAGACTAAATTTAGACAAGTAATCAATGAATAAGTTACAATCAAATTATATTTGATTCATTTGATCATGTAAGAGTTCAAGTAATCATTTATGGTTAGGGTCAACCATCAGTGGTTGAGGGTCGACCATTGACTATAAATGCATTGTAAAATTTTTTAGAATCTACATTTTTCCCCTTTTTCTTTTGTAAATTGTATTGTCAAGTTTTTATTAAAAATGGATAGGTTGGTAGAATGTTTAATGCCCCAAGTATGAGAGGACGTGTTACCCCTCAAACCTATAATTGATGAGGTGAAATAAAATTATGTTTGGGTTTGATAAGTAGATATGTGGATCACAAGGTGGGTGGAAAAGTTGGTTGGTTGGGCATTTAAACATGGACAAGTGCAAACAATATGACTAAGTGTGATATTATAGATCATGAATAGAATGGGATACCATAGTTGAGGTAGGTGTTAAAATAAGGTTGGACTATAAAGATAAGTGACAAGGTAACCATGCCACAATATTAGGCATAGGTGATATGGGTTACTCCTATAAACTCAAGTCTTTTAGGTAAGGTTGATGTATTCAGAAGTATCTAAGGTAAGATGTGATCCTAGGAAGACAAAATGATCATAAGTATTAGGATCATAAAGGGTCATGCTTCAAGGCACCTAAATGGTTGGTACACAAATTTAGTTCAAGTTCATCAATTATGGTAAGGTAATCGATGTGGTCAAAGTGACCAAGGCAAGGTTACCACAAAATGTGAAAATGGTGGGCCAAAATGATCAAGGTGATGTTATTTGGTTGGTTGGTTGGTATAAAATGAGTTTCTCTCCATTGGGTGCATGTTTGTGATAAGGTGGTTCTTTGGGAAAGGGTTGGTTGGGATGGAAAAATACTAGAGGGTCAATCGTTGATGGTTAGGATCAACTTTTGGTGGTTACCTAGTGACTGTCAATGGTCAAAAGGAAACCCTAAAAGGGTGACCATAAAAGGTTAAAAGTGGGTTTTATTTTCTCAATAAAAAATTAACCTATGGTACTCTCCACACTTATCCTATATAAACATGATGATGATTTATCTTGTGCCAACTAAGTGAGTTGGGTAAATGTCTAATCAAGAGTTGATTAAGGAGGTGGAGGTTGACCAAGATGGGCTAGAGAAAATTTGAGAGCCAACTAGGATGTAGAAAAGTAAGGGAAAAGAACAAGGTCAAGTGATGGTGGTGGTTACAAGTTTTCCACCACCATGGAAGATACATAATGAGGTAGGGGGTGCCTTGATTTTTATTTTTTTTTATGATTTCTAAATATTTTATTGTATGGCTAGGTTAGGTGTTGAAACTTGGGGGAATTTTGTTTTTAGTATGAAATTTGGTAGAGGGGTGGGTTAAAATGGGTTGAGGTAGGTAAGGTAGGGAAGGGTTGTATAGGTTTAGGTATAATTTAGATTTTTTTGTAATTTTTTTTAGGGTTGGGTGGGTTATACCTAGGTTTAGGTCATTAGTGGTCACCATACAAGGACTATTATGGGTCACTATTAACCATCAAGTAGTTTATGTGTAGACCACCGATGGTCCACCACCAAAATGTTGATGGTCAATGGTTGATCAATGATGGGAGCCATCACTAATTGACATTTGACCATCAATAGTCATTATAAGGTGTGGGTTAAAATTTTAAGGGTTACGTGAGGAATTGTGTAAAAAAGGTATAGTAAGATAGGGTTAAGGCTAGATTAGGAATGGGTTAAATGTGTGGGTAGGATGTTAGATGGGGTAAGGGTTGGGTTTGTGTAAGGAGGTAAGGTAGAATAGGTCTTAATATAAGGCATGGTTTACATAGGATTTGGTTAATGTTAGGTAAATAGGTTAAGGTAGGGGTGAGGGTTAATAGGTAAAATATATAGGAAATGTTTGATGGGTAAGTTAAACCAAGGTATATGTCTAACTTTGTAGGTGAGGAAGCAACTAAAAATGTGAGACCAAGTGCCTCATCTCTTAGATGAGGTACGTAGGGCTATGATAGACTAGGAGTGGGAGAATATGACTATAGTGTGCCTAGGAGGAATGAGGTACTATCAACACATACATAGAGATATGACTATGTTAGTGGCCCTTATCAAGAGATGGGTTCTGACTACCAATACTTTCTTGCTTCCTAAAAAAGAGATTGCCATCCTACCATAGGATATTCATCATATTTTGTGGATTTTGATACGGTGTGAGCCAATAGAGCATATTGATAGCAAGGAGTGAGATGTGCACATGGTTCAGTTGTTTGGCATGAACTTTGTTTATGTTAGGTGGCATGAAAAAGTTTTCATTATGCACATATGTATCAGATGGATAAGGGAGGGAGATGGATTTTCATGATGATGATAGCCATTACCTACTATGCACTCCTAGATTCTAGTAGTGGTAGATTTCCATTTTTATTATTGGGTGTTCTTGTTGAAATGATGATCAATAAAAAAGTGTTTACTTGGGCCCCAATTTTACTAGTTTAGAACTACTAGGAGATTTGGGGATACAGAGTATATAGGAATTATAGTATCAATGTCAACTTTGGTTTTCACTATTATGCATATGAGCACATGAAAGTGATATGACTAGGGGGATTTCCATGACACACATAGACCTAAATGGACTTTAGAGTTGGTTTTATGAGGTGGAGAGCTGATTATGCACTTACAACACCAAGGGGAGTAATACGAGACTTGGAGTGGTATAGGGAGAGGTTGGAGGCATTGGTATATGGAGAGGTCATCTAGAGGTTGTATACCAAATTACAAATAGGGTGAGTTATGTGAGGTAGACCCTATCACTACAGAGCTATAGGTGGATTTATGAGAGGTGAGACCATGAGGTGGAGCTCATCCCATTTGATAGGGTCAGGAAGTAGTTCAAGCTTGTTTAAGGTGTTCCTTGTGATTTCTTGAGGTATAAGTGAGAGATTCTCTAAGATAGTTATGAGGGTGGGTACCAATACCTATAAGACCATTAAGGACCATTCCTATGGAGAGGTATGTCACCATAGTTGAGGAGCTCAGATACGATGAGGCATAAGTATTTAGATAGCTTCTAGATGAAGCCTGATATGGTGAGTACAAAGAATTGGTTACTTGGGGAGTTAGTAGTGTGACATTGGGTTAGTGGGCATCATCTACGGGTGCATAGGTAGTTTTAGGATATTAATAGGCTCTAGGGAATAGTAGTGTTCCTCCACCTTAGACTCTTATGAGACACCTATTTTGATTTATTATATGATTTTGATATCAGCCTATGACTTGATGTAGAGATATGTACACATTATTGTGAGAGACACATATATTATTATGATGTATATATGATTATTGGTATTATGAGCTCAAGATGTGATCATGGTTATGGATGTGGCTTATGGTTTATGGTTATTGGTTATTGATGATTTAATTTATGATGTGATGATGTTGTTTATGATAGGATTATAATGTTGTGATGTGATTATGATATTATGGATGTTTTTTATGATGTTAATGGATGATTTATTTTATGTTCATGATGTTTATTATGAAGTTATTGGACATGATGATGTTATGATTAGCACTTCTCTCATGAGTAAATGTATGTTTAGTTAGAAATGTAGGTGTTTTAAATTAAATAAATCTATGCTTCCTTATCTAGATAGACATGTGATGAATAACATATGTGGATGACTCATTTAAAAATAAGAATTGATGAAAGGGTTATATATGTGAAAAATGGTTTTGATGTGAATGGTTAGAAGGGTGAAGTGATGTTTGATGTATGAGATGTTAATTCATAAAAATGGTTTTATGATTGAAAACACTTAAATGAATATGGTAAGAAGGTAATCACAAAATAAAATACATATTTGTTATTTAGATGTTTTTAATGAATTACAGTTGCTTAGATGAAGATATATTAATCTTAAAACACATAGAGTAAGTTTGGAAAACAAAATCTAGATGTGAGAAAAGACAAGAAAAGATAGAATAGTTAAAAGACAAATGTCTTAATAAATGTACTCATAAGTAGTTTTGAGAAAACAAGGAGACATGATGATTCTTATTTAGAAAGGACCAAAACAAACTAAAGTTAGACCAGCTTATGAACATAATCCCTTCACATACTTCACATCAATGGTTGTCAATTGGTTAAAAAGTCTATTGATCACATAGTGTCAAGTAAGCTCAAAATGCCTTGTTTTATAGAGGGTGTAAAGGGGAGGTGGATGATAAAGGAACCTTAATATAAGGTTAGCTTTCCTCTTTTTTAGGTTGCCAAAAATTTAGTAAGAAAAACTCTATGCCATAGATTGTGTAGACTGATTGATGCAGGAACTCTACTCATGAAAGTCGAATATGACTTCCAAATAATGGGTCTTTTGATATTTTTGTTATGATTTTGGGGAAACTATTCAATGTGAGAAGCTTCCAAGAAATTGATTTCTTTTGAAAAATGTATTTACCAAACCATCCTTTAAGGAGTGGTCTAAGATTTTTGAGAATTGTTTTAGGCTTTGCAATAGCTATCCTTCAATGGAGAAATCTACCTTACATTAAGTAATTTTGATTGGTTTTGGTAGCTATCCTTCAAGGGATCAATATGATAATGCTAAAGATGACCCATAATATAGATAGTTATTAATGTTTTTACTTTTGATGACATAGACTTTCTTATATAGGCTAAAAGGCTTACCTTTATGAAGGCAAAACTAAAGCATAAGAAGGTTAAAATAGTGGGTGAGAGGACTATTTGAGTGACAATGACCATGGGATTCCATCCTATTAGAGATAAAAAGTATCCATGAGAATCATTCCATGGGTAGAGCCATGGTACCCATGTTTAGGATTAAGGCTACAACTATGATGGAAAATCACATGATTCTATGCTTTAATCGAAAGTCTTCAAAGTGAGGTGATGAAGGTGAAAATATTGTAAAAAAAAGGATTAGATTAAGTTAGACAATAGGTGAGTTTGATCTTATTCAATAAAATAAATGATGTAGATGTAATGAATTGAGAGGCTTAGCTTTGGTTTTCCCTTAAGAGAGGATAACTAGTAAGCTCCTAATCCATACTTATGCATAATGATATAAGTTCTAAGCCAATTGAAAGCAAATTTTCCCTGCTTGCTTTTCTCTATATTGGTTACATGTTGATTTTACTTTAAGATGAGGTATATGAAGTTAAATTCTCATTCTTGTAGGTTTTTTTTAGGTGTACTTGATTCATTCTTGATAGACATGAAGATGGTTAAACATGGCCAAATGATACTCATCAAGTAGTTCAAGTTGGGATAAACGTTCCTGATAATAATAGCCCTTGGAAATGACATCTTGTAGGGATATGAAAAGAGAGGGAGGTTGGAATTTGAGAGGCAAGACAACCTCTACTCCAAAAATAGGAGAGAAAGGGGTAGCACCTATAGGGGTTCAAATGCTAGTACGATATGCCCATAAGGAGAAAGGGATGTGTAAATGCCAATCCTGACTAGATGCATTAACCATTTTAGTTAGCATTTTATTAAGAGTTTTTTTATAAGCTTCATCCTTTCCATTATATTGTAGATGATAAGGTGAGGAGAAACTTATCTTAATGCCAAATACATCACAAAGACCTTAGACTTTTTGATTCTTGAAAGATTTACTATTATCGATGATTATCTTATGAGGAACACCAAAATGATAGATAATGTGATGGTTAATGAAATCAAAAATTGTTTTATCTTTGGTTGAAATGAGAGGAATATCCTCCACCCACTTGGTGAAATATTATATTCTAGTGATGATAGAATGATGTCACTATGAAGAATGGGGGTTAATTTCACCAATAAGATCTAGTCCCCATTATGAGAAGGTCAATAAATGATTGGATATTTGGAGGCTATGACTAGGTACATGATGTAAATTGGCATGTCATTGACATTTAACATTCTTCTTCATGTAATCACATTAGTCTTGGTTAAGGGTGGGCCAATAGTATCTAAGGTGAAGGATACATTTAGTGATAACTAGGCCACTAAAGTGTTTTCCACAAATTCCATCACGTGTTTCCTTGATAGCATGAGAAACTTCATGACTACATAGGTAATGGAAAAGGAGACCATAAAATCTAAATTTGTAAATAATTCTCCCTATTATTTCATAATGACAGGTACTCTGAATAAACACTCTTTGATCATTCCTAGAAATATTGGAAGGAATGATGCATAGGTTGAAGTAGTCAAAGATATAATTATACCAAAGGTTGGGTTGGGTCTCCTCCACACTAAAAATAGTTTTAGGATTTTTTTTGGTATAATAAGGCTTGGTAATATGATGGATAGTGATAAATATATTATAGATAAAAGGTACATATGGGATCTAGGAAGTAAGGAGAGCCATTGTGTCGACAAACTTGTTCATAGACTGTAGAAGGGTTTGGATAAGGTAATTTTAAAATGATGCCAAGAGTAGATTAACTAATTATTTTTAATATTTAAAAACATCATTCTTACATTGGTAAGATTCATTTATTTGATTGACCATGAGTTGGGAGTCATCAAAAATACTGATCATTTTGAGTCTCAAGGCTAAAATAGTTTGAAGACCTATCACTAGGGCTTCATACTCAGCCATGTTATTGGTACAATCAAAATCAGTTTTGGAAGATAAAGGGGTTCCCTATCAAGGGGGATGAGAATGACACCATCACCCCCACCAGGTTGGCACTTTGAGCCATTGAATAACATAGTCATTTGATATGTGACATTTCCTTGAGAAAGAGCCATGATGGACCCATCATGAAACTCAAGAGGATAAGTTTGGTTATATGTCAAAGGTGATTCAACCAATTGTTTAGTGATGAATTTCCCTTTTATTAACTTTTATTAGAGGAAATCAAGGTCAAAATCATCTAAAATAATGAGTCATTTATCCATACATTAGTTTTACTATGGCTTGGAGTGCATACACTTGAGTGGGTTAGTGTTGGTAATGGCATATGTCTTTTGGTTGAGAAGGTAGTGGTGGAGTTTGGAGGCCATGAAGACCAAGGTGAGAATTTTTTTGGTATGGGTGTATCGAGTCTTGTACATGATAAGCATTTGAATTATATATTAGATGGATTACTCTTTATGTTAATCATCTCAATGTGCAATCATTACCCCTAAGGAGTGGTCAGTGGCAGAAATATAAAGGTAGAAAGGTTGATCCTCTTTGGTAGGAATGAGGATAGGTGGAGAAAGAAGGTACTCTTTAATTGAATCACAGGCCTTTTGATAGTACTTATTCCACTTATAAGATACCTATTTTTTTAGAAGGTGATGGAAAGGTTGGCATCTATCAGATAACTAAGAGATGAAGTGCCTAATGGATTAGAGGTTCCCTTAAAAACTTTGAAGTTACTTGAGGTGGGTCAGAGGAGGCATGTCTAGGATTGCTTTAATTTTGGTTAGATCAACTTTGATTCCTTGAAGAGAGATGATAAAGCTAAGGATATTTCATAACAAGACCCCAAAAATGTAATTTTTAGGGTTAAGGTGAACATGGTTATGGATGAGGAATTTGAAAATAACCTTGAGAAATACTAAGTGATCTTTATGACATTTAGATTTCCCAAGAAGATCTACATAATCCTTCATGGTTTTATGAATAAGGTCATGAAAGATATAGTTCATGGCACTTTGGTAGGTTTCACTAGTATTTTTTAGACCAAAAGGCATGACCCTATAGTAGAAGGTTCCCCATGTGGTGATAAAATCATTTTTATGTTAATCTTTAGGGTAAATTAAGATCTGATTATAGCCCAAAAAACTATCCATAAGAGATAACATTTCATGGCCAGCCATAAGATCAACAAGATGGTTAATGCATGGTAAACGGAAGTCATCCTTTAGGCAAGAAAGGTTAAGATCACATAAATATATGCAAATGCAAAGTCCCCTATTTATTTGGTGATATGGATGACATTTGAGACCGATTAGGGATAGTCAATGGGTTGGATGAAATTCATGGATGGGAGGTGTTAAAGCTCTTCCTTAACAAGAAGGGCTATGTGAGGGTACATCCGATGAAGCTTCTACTTGACAAGTTTGGCATCGTGAGTAGTAATGATATTATGGGTAGAGATGGAAGGTTCAATTATTTACATGTCACTATAATACCAAGTGAATGTTATTCTATGGTATCACATGAAGCAGGGAAAATCCTGAAGCTCTAAGGAATCTAATGATTAACTAATTTTGATAATGTGTGGGTTATCTTGAGTACCCAAGTTGACATCCATGGTGAATTTTTTCAACATGGTTGAATTCTTAGGAGGGAGGGATTTATAGATATAAGAATATTTTTCACCAAGATAAGTAAGAAGGGAATCATCATCCTGACACCAAATGGTATTAATGGTAAGAGAGTCATCTTCTACCATCTCAAGATGAGTCAAAAGAATGGTTATGGTCTCCCCATCCTTTTGATAAGTTAGGGGTCCAAAGCTAATCATGTTGATGACAAAAAATTTAGGAGGGATGATATCAAAATCCTCAAATTTTGATGGTGAAGGGGTTGGTGAGGGTGGAGCTTCCTTATCAACGATGGTGATGGGGGTTGAATTGGTTAGCTCTTTAGGTATGATGAATCTAAGACCAAATTTATCACGAGGATTTTAGGTCTTACATGGAAATAACTCATGTGGTCCATGTTTGTAACATCCTAGACCAAATCCCTTCCAACTATACCAATGGAGGTATGTCTTGGCAAACTCTGGTTTATCTAGATAGGAGAAATCAGAGGTGAATGATAGAGTAGAAGAGGAGGTAGGGGTGGTGGAAATGGGTTGATCAAGCTCCCCATAGACAAGATTACTTTGGAGATTGAGATGCCTAAAAATAATAATGGTTCTAATATTAGGATCATAACTAGGGTTCTAGTCAAGGTTCTCATACTCCTGGGGAGTATAGAAGGTGTCCAAGGTCAAGAAGATATATTACCCAAGTGAGAGACATTAGAATGTTGATTCCAAGGGGTCCTTCATAGGGATTTGGGTAGAAGGGATGGATGAAATAGTTGAGGCATGGTTGGTGGAAGAGTTGGATTAATCATTGGTTGGTAAAGACTTGGTGGATGGAATGAGGAGAACATCATTCAGATGGTACATAATGTTGCAATATTTGAAAGGACTTGGGTTAGCTTGTATGGTAAATAATTTACCCTCATTCTCAAATTTGATGCACCAATGTAGGGTAGATGGCACATAATTCATGGAATGGATCCAAGGGCATCCAAGTAGAATATTATATTATAACTCACCTTCCACTACTTAAAGAGATTAGAAGCATGTGAGTTCATAAATTAATGTGGAGGATCATAGTTCTTAGAGTTGTTGCCATAATGTCATTGAAGAAATGGAGCATCACTATGGATTTTGGCATAATGTTCTTTGACAATTTTAGATAGTCATATGCATGGGAGGAGATAATATTGATGCTATCTCATCCATCAATCACAACCCTCTTGATGTGGGTTTGGTCTATGTATGCAGTAATGAAGAGGGGAGGATCCAAATCTTGGGGATGAATGGAGGGTATTTTTGAATCCTTAAAGGTAACAAGGGTGGAAAGTTAGAGGGCTCCAACAAAGGTTGCTAGAGGTTATGGATCTTTTGGTTAAACCTATATGGACTGTAAAGCCTCTATCATTGCTTGGTAGTGATGGGCAAGGTATTGATTAGTCTATATAAACTCATCTTCACCAGTGTGTGGTGAATTTTCTTTATAAATACTCTTTGGATTGACTTAGAAGGGTTGGATTGAGAGGTACCTAAGATGGACACCTTGGGTTTGGATGAAGGTGAGGGTATTTGGGATTGGTTGGGTGATTGGGTGGTGTAAGAAGGCTGTGTCCATAGAATGGATACCTTTTCCTTCCCCTTATCCTTTTATTGGGCTTGTGATCATATAACCACATAGATGGTATGGATTTGGGGAATATTTTGGCTAGATGACTGCTTGAATTCCTCCTCATTCTTAGATGAGAGTTCACTCTTAGATGAGAGTGTGGGAGTAGGTAAGTGTTGGGTGGTTAATTTTAGTTCTTAGAGTGGTGGTGGGATCATAGGAGGCTCTTCTAAAAAAAATTCATCATTATCACATAGATGATGGACTAGGACTTGCAGAGCTTTATAGCTCTTTGTATCATGTCCTATCATTCTATGGTATGAGCAAATCAGATTGTCATTAAACCAAGATGGTTTAGGACTATAGGGGTTAAATGGTTTTCTAAGAGAAGAATATTGTAATAATATTTGTAGGATGGTTGAGTAAGACTCAAGAAAATGTGATAAGGGTGTTGGGGTTTTAGCTTTGGCTTTTAGGGTGGAAGCCTTATCAAGAGTAGGCTTCACAACAAGGGTTTTGGGAGGTGAAATATTATTTGTGGGTGGTGTTTTGGAATTTAATGTCTTTGAGGTAGATGGTTTAGAATTTAATGTCTTAGATATAAATGGTTTTAAGTCAAAATGTTTAGAAATAACAAACTTGGTAGTGGGTGGTTTGAAAATAGAAGGGTTAGAAGTAGAATGTCTGGTAGTGGAGGGTTTAGAGGTAGAAGGCATGGAAAGAATAGGTAGAGGTGTAGCTAAAAATGATGTTGGGATTGGGTTGTATTTATATTATGTGTCTTTTTAATGGAAGGATGTGGTCCTGGGATGAAATAAGGATATGGTCATAAAATGGAAGGCAAGGTAGAAATGGGTGGCAAGGTTTTGGATTTCAAGATCCTAGGTGTCTCTAATTTCTTGGTTGGATTAGCATGGGGTTTCTTTGGTGGGATAGATGGTTAGATGGTTATAAATACAAATTTAATGGAGGGTGAGTAAGGCTCTATGTATGAAGCATGCCTATGTTTTTGACAAGCTTTATTGGGATGGTATAAGGTTCTTGGGTTACTTTAGGTGGAGTAGGTTTGGTTGGTTCAACTATGGTTTGAGAGGTAGAGGTTTCTACTAGTTTGTTTAAGGTGATGGTGGGTTCACTAATGTAATTTTAAGGTTGGGCTGACAATGGTATGGTTGAGGGTTATTGCTTAGTTGGATAGGGGAGCCCAAGATGGTACCAAAATGTGGCATTATCCAAGATGGGTTGGGATAGGTACTCCAAGTTTTTAATCAGTTTAGAAAAAGGCTTATAGATGGGTTTGGTTCCTTCCGTATTAGTCTCAAGGACAAACCCATGGGTTGCGAGAGGGGAGTGGTTAATTCATCCTTTTCCTCAATCAAAGACTCCAATTTTGGGGAAGGTGATTCCTCCATGGGAGGGGTAAATAAGGTGACCTCTTCCTTAGGAATGCTTTCTAAAGTAAGAGTGTATTTCTCTATAGTGGAAGAGAAAGGTATGGTGGTAATAGTTGCCTCTTTTGGTATGTCTTCCAAAGGATATGTTTGTATCTCCACTACCTCAATAAGTGGAGAAAGGAGAATAGTTACTTCCTTTGTTTTGGTTTCCAAAGGAATAGAAAGTGAATCCACTACCTCAATAAGTGGAGGGGAAGAATAAGTGATTTGGTCAATAGTTTCCTCAACAATGAGTTCACTAAGAACCACATTAATAGTATAGACCTCATGGTTGTGAGAGGATTGCACTATATTATTTTCATTTTTCACAGAAGGGGAATGGTTGGGAAAGGTTGTATAAATATGTTACTGACTAATTTAGGGGTGCATTGGGATTATCTAGCACAAGTTACCCCTTGTCAATCTACCCTTGGATAATTATTATAAAGGTATTTCACCTACTCACATCATTCCCAATGACATCGTGGAAGGCACATAATAATTCTCCTTATACCAACCACGTGTATGAGAGAGGAATTAAATTATTATGGGGGTTTAATTGGAAGAAGTTTTATTATATTTTATTTCAACTTTTCCAATACTGAAGCATATGACTTCTTTAGTAGAGTGTATTACTTTTGGTTGTTACAATTTTAGTTTTGAGTATTCCAGTTGGAAGAATTAGAAGATATGGGTTGGTTAACAACTAAAAGAATGGTAGTTTTAAGGACAACTAAATTTGAGGTTCCCTTGGTTTTGGTGTTAGTATTCAAGTGGTTGGTGGTTTTGGAGGAGGAATTATAATTTGACTTGAAACTAGAGTTTTTGTTTCTCAATTTTAGCTTCCCCTTATCAATGGATCTAATTTCTAATTTTTGTGCCATGGTGAAAGACTCATCAAAGGTCTTCAAAGTCTAAACTTGCAGAGTGGAGGAAATATGTTTGCCACAAGCCCAAGATAAAAGCTCAATCATTTTAGGTTGGGCAAAGATAAAAAGAGTTGGTTTATAAAACCTCTCCAATAGGGTATGAAATCCTCAATTGACTCATCCTCAAATTGTCGAATGGAGTAGAGATCTGTAATGAAAACTTTCTTAGATATATTTATGGAAAAATAATCTAAGATTGAGATAATTGGGTAAAAGAAAAGAGGGAATGCTTGGTAATAATATTGTACTAATATAATTCTAAATTGGATAGGGAAATGGTAAAGGTGCGAATAAGGAGAGCATCATCATAAGAAATCTAATAATATGAGTGTCTAAATGCTCTACAATGTTAATGAGGATTTTATTTGCTCTAAAATTTTAAGAACTTTAGAATTTCCCATTGAGGAGGATAAGGTTGGATTGAGATGGATGGATGAATTGGTTTGTTACAAATTTTATCCTATGATAAGAAGTGATGGAAACCAAAAATAGATGACTCCAAATTGGCCATCTTGTCTGTTAACATCTTGACTAGATCTATTTTCGGTTATGCACCCCCATAGTTTTAGAGTAAATTTTAGTGGGGTTGGGTAGGTGCAAAATATGGATAGCTAGTAGAAGGTTTGGATTTTTCCACATATTGGTATGTGTACATGAGTGGTTTGGAGGATTTCATGTATGGGTAAGTGGATATAAGAGGTTGGGTAGAAGATGGAGCCATATATCCTTATGGGTTAGGAATATAGCTTGGGTTGGGTGAAATAGGCATTTTTTGTGGAATTGACATGGGTTGGGTTGGAAGTATGATTGGGTTGATAAGTTTAGGATGGGTAGAAGGGTAAAAGGTATGGAAACCACTGAGCTTTGGAATGGAGTGGAGGTTGGTGGGTTGGAGATAACAAGAGGAGGGGTGGAAATACTAGTAGAGGTTACTTCAATGGTAAGTGGGGTATAGGTTCTCAAAGGTTGGGTTGTTCCTATACTATAAGAGTTATTATTTAGGTCAAAAGGTTTTTAGGTGTTGGTTAGTTGGGTGGGTTGGTTTTGGATGGTGGTATTGGAGGGATTATTAATAGAGGAAGATGCTTGAGTGACTAAGGGTTGGGTGGAAATGGTAGAAATAGAGGTGCTACCCATAATATGGGTTGGCATATCATAGGTTGGATCAATAGGTGGAACCAAAGTAGGGGTATGGTGAGATATGATGTTAAGGTAATGTTGGAGGATTATGGGGTTGTTATCCAGAAAGATGGTGAAATTTGTATCACCTTGGTCAATAATTTGAGGGATATAAGAACTTAAATAAGGATGGGGAAAACTTTATATATCTGAGATGTAATCTATGGATGAAGAATAAGAGTAAGATGGGTGGTTGGGAGGTGGATCCTAATTTACTTAGTTTCTTAGTTGTTGTCTAGTGAAAACCATGTAAGGAAGGGAAAATAAAGATACAAGCAATCTCACAACTCAAAATAAAATAAAATGATTTCAAGGAAAAAATGCATACACTAAAGTGTGTTAAAATCCTAGGATACTTTATTATCTCTCTTTTGGCTTATTCCTCAATTTTAAAGAAGTTATGAAGATCAACTTGGACTTGTAGAGCAGGTACTAGAAGAAGATATCTAAGGATGGTTTTAGGTAGTTAAAAGCTCTCAAGATTTATACTATAACTTGGTATGTGGCTTGATATTGGGGCCTACCCCCTCACTTCACACACTATAGTGATAAGGGTGTTGGGTGCTTATCCAAAATATACTGGGTTTATAGAGATTATTCTCAGCTAACATATTGATTTGGTTCTCCCTTTGGTGGTGAAATCTAAGTAAGATAGCCAAGGAAAGGTGATTGTTAGGTGATGAAATCTTAGTTTGGCATTATGTCAATATTTTGATGTTTAATTGAGTATGTGGCTTGGTATTTTGTGTGTGGAGAGAAGTGAGACTATAAATAATATACTTGATTAAATTAAGCTATGTGAGCTAATCAATACAAACAAATAATGGATGCAAAGTTAATTTTAATCTAAAAATAAATTTGGTGTCTTTCCATATGAATAAAAAATAACTAAGATACACCTAGATGAGAGATGATGATGCAAACCGTAAGCCTGGGATGAATCATTTTTATTTTCATAAGTGAAAGCAAAACAAGACAATTTTCAATTTTTCCTAAGAAATCAAATGAAAATAGAACTTGCATTTTGGAAGGAAAGAAATGAAATAAGGAACGTTTAATTTTTATAAAAGAATGTAATGAATGACTCTTCTCTAATACAATCAAATTTCCTATAGCTATGAACCAAAAAAAATCCTCAAGGGTCCCACTGGGTGTGCCATAATGTTTCACTACAATTTTGCTTATTTTCTTTAGAAAAAAAGATGTAAAAATTTAAAGAAGGGTGAGGTTAATATAACCTAATGTGTTTTGCACACGTGAATCTATATGATTATGATTACTCATCTTTGTTTAGGGAGGATGAAATTTAGATAAGAAAACACTATAAGAAAATGTTTGATTAGTGAGATAGTAGGGTGGATTGCCTAGCGTGAGCTAGATCTAAGAAGCACAAGCTTCTTTGGAGGCTATTAATCCAAACTTTTAAAAAACTTAAGTTATGATATACTAAAAATAGATGCTTGCATGAAATAATAAAAGGTGTTAAAATTAAATACAATAAATGCTTGAAAAGAAACAAGTGATATTTTGATTAAAATAACAATAAATAACTGAATATTAATGCTAAATTACTCAAACTTGATTCAAAAAATAAGTTAAAGTTATATGATAAAATAGAAATTCAAAAAGTGGAATTTGGGTATGGGTAGATGGTTCAAATTAGCATGTTGTTGTGAAAATGGACACATAATGATCATTAGTAGTTAAGGTATGACCATCGACAATTAGGTGACCATCGGTGATTGTTAACCATTGGTGGTTAAGGAAGTCTATCAATGGTTAGGTAAGATAGTTGATAGTTACTATGAGATTTGGTTTTAAAAAAATATATATTGAGGAGAGTTACAAAATGTTTCTAATTGTTGTTTTTAGGTTGAATATTGGTTTCAAGATAGGAAATTAATACTCAGAGGTATCTAGTTCAGGGATTGGGTGTTTGGGTGAGTGAGAATGGTTTGTGGGTGGTTTTGGGTAAGAGGTGAAGTGTTTGGAGTTGTATAACTCTAACACAAGAAAGTGAGGTGAAAGATAAATAAAGGGGAAAGACATAAGAAATGAAATAAATAGAGTTAATTATTGAATCTTGATTAAAAAAACATAGATACTTAGCTTTTGGATTCACTTGGGAGTCAGAACCTCTTACACTTTCTTGATTGATCTGATCTTGATCATGATCCTAATTTAAACCTTCTCTTCATCTCTTAATATGAAGGAAAGGGAGGTTCAAATAAAAGTGTTTGACCAACTTTTTTATAAAATAGTCTAATTATGCATTAATCACGTGAATAAAAGACTAAATTTAGACAATGGGTAATCAATGAGTGAGTTACAGTCAAGTTACAATTGATTCCTTTGATCATGCAAGAGTTCAAGTAACCATCAATGGTTAGGTTCAATCATCAACAGTCGAGGGTCAACCAGTAGTGGTTAGGGAAACATATTCAATATTACTAAGATTAATCATTTTCACTTATGTTTGGAAGTTAAGAAGTTAAGAAATGTTCTACAGTAATAAAAGGGGAAGAGGGAAGAGGGAACACATTAAGCAAGAAAAATCAATGAGCTACCACTTTTAATGAATTCTCCACCACCTTTTAATCCAATCAAGACTAATCCTTCATTGACAAAGTATCTTGCATTTACTCCAATTAGTCTTCAAGTTTTTCTCATTCACTTTGAGATCTACTACAAGACAAGGGCCTATTTTGTAGATGATGAGTCATGATCCTTTCAAGGAATAAACATCCTTAATATTTGAGCAACATTAAATTCTCTAACCACTTCTCTAAATTCTATATTTCCTTACTTTGATCCTCCATGTCACCTTCCACTTGCTTTCACTTTTCATGAGAAGGAATCCTCATATCTATAATTCTACCAGAGCCATCACCATGTCTAATTTTAAAGGCTGTAGGTTCTTATTTATCAAATCTTTAGCTTTGTCTAAAGATGAGACACTTAAAACCTACCCATACTTAAACCTTAACATAGGTATTTAATATAGATTTAAAACCAATATAATTTATTGTTTTTCCTATAGTCATTATGTCAATGAAAAATTATAGGTTGCATAGTCTTGTTCTTGGAATAAATTAGGATCAAGTAAACCTCATATGCCTTTGGACTTTAAGTAAGTTGAGAAATCATTATTTTCATATATCTTCTTTAAAGAGAAATGATCACAATCATAAAAAAAAATTCAAGCCAAAAATATGGGCTCTTTAAGTTATAAATCTTCAAACGAGAGGTTGAGATAATTCTTCATCATAACCATCCTGACTATGAATGAGTCTGCTTTGATGATTCTTGACTAAACTCTAATGGTGGCATATGCCCTCTGAAACATTTGCCCTGATTCAACTTGAGTTGAATTTATTCTCCATTTTAAGTCCCTATCTTTTGAATTTTGATATCGACCATCGATCTCGATTTGGGCTTCTTATATTATGCCATCCATCAACTTTGCATTCATATCATAGGATTCTGCTATCAACTCTTTGAATCCTTAACCTCATGCACACCATAGATCTCCCTCTATATGAATTAATGAAAGCCATAGATCTTTTGATAGTTTAATTTGCTTAAGACACTTATAACCTATGCATTTGCTTTTAAGATCCACTGACCTTTTGAACCATTACTTATCATTAGATATTATGTGTATGATTGTACATGTACTATCAATATAGTTAGACCCATTGAATTTATCAGTTGCCATGCACCATTAGATCTTTGTTCAAGTACCTAAGATCTTGACACTTGTCATCAACATGTTTATGCTAAATATTTGACTTGATGCTCACCGTTGATCTTTGATGCATGATCAAATGCACTCCATTAGATCTTCAGGACCCACTGACATCATTGATCTCCTACTCAATATTAGATTTGATCTTAATTACTAATATTTGGACACTTTTCAACTATACATTCAACCTTGGGACATTTGAATCAAAATAACTATTTGCCACAACTTTAACTTGATGTCCCCATACATGTTTCACTCTGTAAGTCTAGCTTTTGAAGCTTTATATCTTAAGATAGAAAAGACATCAAGATATGAAATTTTTAGTTGATGATCAGATCATGAAAAACATCATGTCTACATGATCATTTGAGCTTGAGAGGCTTCCTAAACATACTTATAAAAATGCATAAGAAAATTTTTCCAGACATCCTTATCCATGTTCTACAAGAGGCAAGGAGTGATCTTCAGTTGGTCAAGAATAGATGGTCAGTTTTTTAGGGTGAATAATTTTCATCTTGTAATATTGAGGACATAATAATGATGAGAAGCATGATATAAAATGTAAAAAGTGTGTTGATATCTTATGAAGAGAAGTAGGCTCATTTGGATCAATCTTATATGTCCTCTCCCCTCCAAGATCCCAAAGCTCAGCCTTCAAGAGTTCCTAATTATCCCCCTAATCAACCTTTACAAAGTCCATCCTTGTCAAAACTTAGAGAGGAAATATTAGACCAAGGCAGAGTTGGCAAATTTTGGCCCATAGAAACATGGTTGTATCAATTTTAGTAGATGTAAATGTGTACTTAATATTGTTTAAATAAATAAACTTGAATTCTCTATATCTTATAATATGAAAAATTTCTATAAATGATTCAAACTTATTAGAGATAATTGACTCATGTAATGGTGCAAGAAAAAATTGTTTGAATATATCTTATAGCTCATTATCTTCTAACACATTAGTCATTTTAGCCAACATAGTCTTGTAATTACGAACATAATTACTGATGGGTTTGTTATTTCCTTATTTGAGATTAGTAATTTTGTCATATGAAATTTTATCATCAATGTTTATAGAAAATTGTTTGAGAAATAAATCTTCTAAAAGATCAAACCCTTTCCCAAATTGAGCAAAAAAGTCATAAAACCAAAGTAAAGTATAGTATGTTTAAGCTCCTTGGAAAGAGTTTAGTTAGAAATTTATCAATATATGCATAGTCCAAGTATGTCACATGATAATATCTTAGATGATCTTCATGATATCCTTTACCCTCATATAAAGGAATCTTATGAGATACAAATCTAATGGGTAAATGATATGATGTAATATCATGCTCTAAAATATTATGAATTAAATCATCAAAATCTGATGATTGGATAGCTTTTAGGATACCTTTCTCTAATTTTAACACCTCATCTTGCAGAGATATAACTAATTGATGATAAGGTATGTAGTGTATTATGCATAACTATCAAAGAATTGGAATGGCTTAATTGGTTAGGCATAGGCATAGAATTCTACTATAATCCATATGTTTCCTAAACATAAATATGTGGATGGAATAAAAATATTAACACTAGTAATGACCACACCTATAGTATGGTTTACAATAATAAAAAGAGATTCTTGTTGTGTATTCAAAAAAGATATGTTGGATTGGTGTATATTTTTGGAAGTTAAAAGGACCTTGATTATTTTGGGTATATTTTGTGGAATTTGAGGAAGTCCTTTTTATAAATTGGATAATGTTGAACTTATTTTTTATCTAATCCATTAAGGTCATTTGGATGAATCCTTGATGTAGAGATTATTTATACACTCTTCATATTCCTTTTTCCTAGCTATGATTTCTTACTTGATCTCTTCTTTTAACTCTAATTTGATTTTTTATCACATGTACTCTCCTCCTCTTTACACCCTTGATCAATTTTGCCTTTAATTAAACTCATCAACCTCTTTAATTTCATAGTATTATTCACTTTATTTAATAAAAATCACGACTTACTACTTCTACAATCTCTCTTAGTATCATAAACACCATCCTCTCATTCATCATTTTTCAAGACTTCACTCTCTTTGTTTAGTTTAAGCTTGTTCTTCCTTTGATATAGGTTCATAGGTCAAAAATATTCATGTATGATTTCAATGTTTTCTCTCCATGTTAGGTATCACATGGACATAATCATGCCTATTTTAAATCTCATTAATATATAATCATAATCCCCAATCCCCAGCTTTTCACTCTCAATCAAACTACTCTTTCTCTCTTTAAGGCCTAGTCCTTCTAGCCCTCTTTTAGGAAACATATTGATGGTTTGAATAATATAAAAAGTTATTAGACAAAAAAAATACACTTTAATGTACCCTTTATCCTATTTTATATTCATATAAAGTTTAAAAACCCAAATCGTAATGGAGATCACCTAGCTCAACATACCTCTCTGGTAATTAGGTCTCTTTAGGCCTAGTGTGATCCCATAGTTATATAAACCATAAATTATAGAAATTTAAAAACTTATAACCTCTTTAATACTATACATAACCTCAAAATGAAATATATTCCAAATTTTAATCAATTTTTTCTATATGAAATGAAATTTATTTAAGTTTCTATTTTCAAACCCTGCTATTATTGTGCATAGAATTGTAAGTTGCCGAGAGTTAATAAAATGGGATTTAATAAACTTAAAATACTTATAATACCTATTTTATTTATAAACCAGATAAATTCACCTCCCTCAATAGCATTTTTTTCATTAACAAACACTACAAGGATCTCCAAGGCTAATTTGCAAAATTCTAAGTATGCAAAAGGATTATGTGTGAAGCTTATTTGACTCTTGTACTCCTATATGGGTTTATAAGCCTCTAGTGGGATTTAAAAACTTAAATATAAAACATTATAATATTTTAAAGGTTCAAAAAATTCAAATATAACTCAAATAACCACATAAATACCTTACTTGCTAGACATTTTAGACTGTGTATTAGTAGAATTACATCTTCTTCAAGTGTAATTTGCATAACAGCTTGTAGACTAAAAAAAGAATTACCACCATGAATATATCAAAAAATAATGATAATAATATCACTATATTATATGATTTAATTATTAAATATTTCATAAAATATAAAACAAGATCTCTTTCTATTCATTTATAGATCAAACCACACCTTACATTCACTCCTATAATAAAAACAAAGTTATTAATTATTTTCTTGATCCTTTTCTTATGTTTTCCATCACTCCAAATATGTATACTTTAATTTAAATTATAATACCTACATTCATACATCTCACATTCATCTCTACATGCATTTCATTCTTATTAAGGCACCAAACATGTAACATAACTCCTTTTGGCCAACCCCATGTAGGGTGATAGTTACAAACCTAAGTTCTTGGATTACATTTATCTTTGCCATGAATTAAAAATTAAGACACAATTTCACACACTTATAATACATATTTTAAAAACCAAAAAACTTTCCAACCTTTATATTTCACAAAAAAACCCTAAAACACCTCACAAAGCTAGTTTTCAAATTTAAATTTTCAAATCCTGATGTTTGTAGGGAAAAATATAAAATGAGATTAAACACACAACCTAAAGAATATAAAATACTCCAATGAATACTATGGGACCCTATAATACCCCTCACACCCTTATCATATTAAAAAAATTCCATTCATTAAAATTCTAACATACTAACACCTTATGTATTCTAGTGATGCTCTGCATCAAGCTCCATGAGTGGGAAAATTTGAGATCCTACTCAAATGTGCTTCGTATAACTTATTCCTTGTTTTCCAATTATTTATCCTTTTATTTTATGATATATTATTTCTAATTCTCCTATTTTCTTTCCCCTTTCTTCTCAATTGGTTCTTTAGTCTTTGTCTTCTTGCCTTATCTTGCCTCTTTGCAAACTCATCCTCTAGCCCCATAAAGTACATGATCTACTACAAATCTTTGTCCAATTCATCATATATATCATCCATATCAAATTTATCTCCCTCATAATATACCTCAAACAAATAGTTCTTATTATTCACTCTTACTCCTACTCCATAGCTTCCTTCTTCATTGGTCATGCTTGATTCATGCACTCCTTATTGGTCTTACTTCTTGATAATGATTTTCATTCACCCTGATGCTCTAATGGATTATTATACATATTCACCATTTTCATAATCTAAATTATATCCTCTTTGTATGATTATTCATGATACTCCACCATCTCATGGTGAGTCTTCTCATATGCTCTTAACTCATCATGTAATGACATTTCCTTATTCAATTTAGTTTCATCATAATATAACACTTATTGGAAACCTTCCATCTCACTATCATCATGTATACCTTCAACCAACTGAACTATAACATTACCAATTGAATAACTTACTTGCTTACCTTTCTATTGCTTCATTTGCTTGTTCTCTTACTCACTTGTAACTCTCCTTCCATTGGGATACTATTTGGACTGGTTCTTGGATTAATACTACCCTCTCCTTACTTCCTCAATTTTAACTTGATTTTATTCCTTCCTTGAATCACTTTTAGACTGATCTTATCCTCCTCTAAACATGTTTTTTTCATCCAATATTCTCCTTTGTGGGAAATATGGTTATCCTCCTCTTTCCTTAGATCTATGATGAGCTCTTGTACCTCATTAATTCTCTTCTCCATGTGATCATGGAGTGACTTCCTCCCTTGCATATTCATACTTACAACATCATGTTTAATATCCATCAAATTTCATTCATGAGACTTGTTAGTCTCTTCAAGGACCTTATGGTATTTTCCATTCTCCCTTGTTCTTACTTGCTTATTCCAAGATTCTCTTTCTTCTTATTGAGTTCCTTATCTTATCCTCTCCACTCTTTACTTACATTATGAGCTGACAAAACTTGTTCCTTAATTGACTCATATGATTTTATGCTTAGCTTATTCATGTTTTTTGGCTTAACTTGTCTTGAAATTTTATTTGAATCACATTATGCCAATATTATCCATCCTCTTGGGTGTAACTCAATACTTGTTTCTAATTTTCTGCCCTTGTATGGCCTGCAATTTCATCTTCTTGAAGTGTTCCCATGGGCATTATGTTCATTATCTTTGACATCTTATTTTTTTCCTCTTGAAATTTTTCCTCTAGCTCATTTGTGATAGCTCCCATCTTCTTTTCACTTTACTAATGAAATTTTATATATCATCTTCAACCTCTTACATCAATTCTCCACATCAACTCCTCTTCATCATTGTACTCTTGCAAATATTGTACCATATCTTGTACATGGGCTACATATCTATTTTATGTCAAAATAGACACTCATTATTATAAATAAGTTTGTATACCTTATTGCTCCATGATGTGTGCTACCTTATCCATCATTATATCTCCATCTTGAGACTCTATTATCTCATACCCATTGCTAATCTCCTTAACTACTATTCTAATACATATTTGGTACTTTTATCCATTATTGATAGCATCCTCCAAATATTCCATCTCTTATTACAATTGTTCTCAACTTTTATAAATAATGGTTGATCTTGTTGCTCATCTAGAAACTCTCCATCACCTCCAATATCTTTACCTCTTTAACTACTTCATGCAATACAAATTCTAAATTTTTATCTTCATACCTCTTGACTCCATATTATTTCTTCAATTATCTTTCTTTTCTGCCTTCCATGAGGCAATATTCTTATTGAATACCTCCTTATCCAAGCATATCTCCTCTTACAGGGTAAAAACTTATTGTACCTCTATACATGGCTTTTTAATCACCTTATTCTTCAACATAAACATGTTGTTCATGCTTAGTATCCTTCATGATTTCAATTTTTATGTCCTCAAAATGGAATTATTATTTCTTCACTTTTGTACCTACATGCATACATGATAATAAATCATTAGATTCAAAAGCTTGAGATTTTTTTGCCTCCATATTATCCTTCTTAGGATGATTTTCATCCATGAATATCTCATTATTCTTAAGGTGATTCTCACCTTCCTCTTGTCTACCAATATGTTCATCCATCATGAACTTCTTCATCTCTTCTTTGAGTTGCCTACATAAAAAATTCTTTTAATTCTTATTATCTCTCATGACAATCTTAATTCTTCTCTCCATGAGTATCCTTATAGACCACTTAACTCTCTTCTTATTTGTTACCTAATCATACCATTGGATTTCTTCTTATTTCATGATATCCACTAAGATTCATATCCTCTCTAGTCATTAATCTATCTGAATCATCTCATATTCCACAACCAATCCTTTTCTCTTTAGGTTTTCCTTCCTCTTTCTCTAATTGTGGTAATTTAACTCAGCCATAAATCATCACATATATGAAATCAAAAATGCATCAAATCCACAAATAAATCCTAGCTCAAATAAGATTGATCTAACTTACACTTATGATTGGGGATACATTAGATAATTGGGAACATGACCAATATATATCTACTGGACCTAATTAGGGGATCTCTTACCATAATATGATCTCTAGGGAGGGTTCTAAAGTCTCTATTCAAGAAAAACTATGCAATAACCCTAACTAAGTCTTACATTTTCATATTCACTATATTAATAACAAGTAAATAAAAATAAATCTAATCTATTACTCATCAAAGCTTATGGCACAAAGTTGGGGTAATAAAAAATAAAATTAAACATGCATAGAATACATATCCTACTATGTACCTAGGGATATGATATATTAATGTATATGGGTTGATGGAGATGCTGACATGTGGCACACATCCCCTTATTTAGTTATATGGGTAAAATATATTAGGATAATGGAGCAACTTGTGGAATTAGTACATTGGGTAATGGTTGGCCTACATTGAGAGTAGGAGGTTACCCATTCATTGGTTAGATAAATTTATATATAAAGGAGATTATTATCATGGTAAAGATATCAAGTAAGCATTGAGTCTTCTATTGTAAGAAGATATTAGATGTTGTCTCCTCGAAGAGACATTATGGATTTATTCCTTCCTAAAGGAGTATTATATATTGTTTCCCTACCTTGCATATATTGAATATTTGAATCATATTAAGATCATATCAAGTCATATCAAAGCTTCGATTTGGGAAATTTATGTGGAGCAAAACCCTAGTTTTTTTAATCATAAATATCTTTTTATTGGTTGTGAATTTTTACATAATGTTTTTACTAGATATGTATAATATTTTAAATAAGTCACAGTAAAAAGATCAAGATTTTTTTATTAGTTTTGAGGGAGCTATTGCTATTTTAGGGTTTACACTAATTTAGATATATCTTCCTAAATATAGGTAATTTTTATTCTAAATTTTTACTAGATATTTAAGAAGATATAATAGAATCACAATAAAAATTTCAAAAATTTTTGAGTTGTTTTGAGTGATTTGTTACGATTTTATGGTGTTTCATATATTCAATCTAAAGGTCAAAATTTGTGAAATTTTTTCACAAAATACTGACTGAGGTTACAATATCATAAGAGGAAGCTATAGTAAAAATTTGGGACTTTTTGGATCTATTTTTTATGACTTATTGACATTTTAGGGTTTCATGAACCCTAATTTTTTTTGTGGATCATGAAGTTGAAAAAATGTTTAGGGGAAGATGATGTTGATGCTAGAGAATGGTGGCTTATTTTTAAGGAGAATAATACTAAAAAAAATTTATGGAAAATAGAATTATCTCTTTCTATGTTTGGGCCTACACAACATTGGTGGTTTAATCAATTGAGCTTTGTGCAAAAGTATTCTTCATGGGAAGCAATGGAAAAAATCTTCTTAGATCGATGGGATATAAAAGAAAAAGAGGATGTAGAAGAAGAAGAAAATAATGATGATAAAGAAGAAGAAGAAGAAGAAGAAGAAGAAGAAGAGAAGAGTTCAAATAATTTGGCTCCAAAGAAATCTGAGTCAATTTTTCAATTTAATGGATGCATTCAAAAGAAGAAGGTGGTTGTGTCCATAAACCCTACCAGTAAGTATAAATTCATTAACATGAATGTGTCCAAGCATCTACATGTTCAATAAAATAATATCAATGAGGTTCGAGTAGATGGTAATAATATTTCAATGTTTGAAGATTTGAAGCTCATTATGGAAAAATATGTTTTGCATTCATATTTTTATGCTTTGGATATGGATGATGTGGATATAGTTCTTGGATATCCATGGTTAGAGACTTTGGGAACAATGAATATTAATGTTTAGAAAAAGTTCATGAAATTTTGGGATAGGAAAAATAAGATCACTTTACAAGATATCATAGTGAAAAAGGCACCAATAACAATCCAGGTAGATCATGAGGATGAGATTGAAATAGGTGATGAAGAGCATGATGAAGATTTAGATGATATAGAAAAAACACACTACAGCTAGAAATGAACGCTTCATCTACTAAAGATACAAAGAAGGAAAAGATGGGAGAAGTAGAATCAAAGGTGGATAAGGTCAAAATATTGGAAAAGGTTAGGTATATAGACACCCACATCATCATGAGAGGAAACAATCATGGAACTAGGTAAGGAAGTGTCATAACAACAATCATTTTATCTATACAGGAAATAAAAGTTCCAATCATTATGGATATGCATGGAATCCAAAGAAAAAATACTATGACACATGGAATGAATGGGGAAATCACTATGATTATGCATGGAATAATACCTACTATGGTCATGGTTGGAATCAGAGTAGCGCAATAGAATATGGTACATGAAATAAAAAGAGAAATAATTATGCTTGAACACCAAAGCACTATAATTATGATCATGAATGAAATTAGAGGAGCACAATGGAATTTGGAAAAAATCTTGGAGAGCTATCACCTACCAAGATCACATATGTATGGCTAGATGATTGAGATTGGAGATAAGTGTGTAATGATTTGAAGCACACTCATTATTTGGTTTCTTCCTATATTTTGGGGATGAAACATGTCAAGGAGGGAAGTAATGATATGTACCTAGGGATATGATATATTAATGTATATGGTTTGATGGAGATACTGACATGTGTCACATATACCCTTAGTTAGTTATATGGGTATAATATATTAGGATAATGGAGTAACTTGTGGAATTAGTACATTGGGTAATGGTTGGCCTACATTGGGATTAGGAGGTTACCCATTCATTAGTTAGATAGATGTATGTATAAAGGAGATGATTATCATGGAAAAGATATCAAATAAGCATTGAGTCTTCTATTTTAAGAGGATATTGGAGGTTGTCCCCTCGAAGAGACATTATGGAGTTATTCCTTCCTAAAGGAGTATTATATGGTCTTGTCCTACCTTAAGGGTATCTATGCATATATTGAATATTTGAATCATATCAAGATCATTTCATATCCTCATGTCAATGTATATAGAATCCTAATGCATAGAAGAGATGTGAAAATGCATATATATATATACTCTTATAAAGGAGGAATGAAGTTATGAATACTTACCTTTGAAGACAGACCCACTAAGCCTCAATATCTTCCTTGGCTAAGGTGCTTTGCAAGAGGTTGATATGGTATGTAAGGATGACAAGGATAAATATACTCTAGATTCCATAACCTATGAATGTATCCAACAAATTTCTCCATAAGATAAGATCCATATCTCTAAAGAAAGTATGAAAACATAAGCTTGCTCCTCAAGTAGAATGGTGGATAAACAAATGTGTAATATCTCTTCTTCTTCTCTTATCTAAATAATGTATAAATGATTATGTATATATAGGTGGATTTAACCCTAAACCCTTATAAAATTTTTAACCAATAGGGTCAACCCAGTTGACCTAGTATCATTGTTGACAAAAAATCACTAGGTCATGAGCTAGATCAGCCAAGAGCAGACCTAGACCCTAAATACGTTTTGTTAATAAGAGTGCAAGGTCGATATAGCTGACATAGTCATGTAAACTATCACAATATGTTTTAGGTTAGTAAAATGGGTACTAAAGGTGGTAAAATACTAGAGGAATGTGAAAAAGAGAAGGACAAGCTTATGGGAATGGTTTTTAGTAGACAAGTGTGTAGATAACAAGTAGAAAAAGGGATAATAATCTTGTGAAGCACCAATGGTCTACCCACCCCTTTCTTAATACACCCTTTAAGGCATGTACTTAGAGAGATTGAGACTTGATGGGTTCCTATAAGATAAAAAACATCAATAATTGATAAAATTTTAAAAATATTATGTATAGACATATGCCCCACTCAAAGCTCATCACATGTCACATAAGTATAACATGGGATGGTGCTTTAGGAGTAAAATATGATGACACATAATGTTGATGCTAATTAGAGTTTAGTAATGATAAAATAAGATAAATAAAAGTATAAAATTGAAAAACACATACCATTACTTACTTTAGTGCTATAGATAAACAAGGAGATGTGAGAGATGTGAAGGCATCTAATGTGAGGAACATTAGGTGAACATGTAAAGATTAGTGCAAAAAGAGTGAAAAATAGAATTTTTTGTAATATAGGCATATAATAATGTAAAATTTATTTACAACATTAGGATTTCAAAACTTTTATGGTTTGAAAAATGAGTTAGTAAAATCAAAGATATGATAAAACTAAGTAATCCTATGGTAAATATTTGAAGGATAAATAAATGTGAATAGTAACTTTAAATAGAGTGAAAAAGAATTCATTTTCTATTATTTGACTATTATGAGATAAAATGGAGCTTTGAAAGACCTAGTGAAAGCCTAGAGAGCCAATATTATGAGGAGATGATAGATGAGATAAGGAGGATGCCTAAGGGCCATAACAAGTACAACATAGGTAAGTAACTAAGAATTTCAAATTTATTTAGAGTATCTTATTTAAAATTAAGTGTTTTATTGAAATTAGTAAATTAGACCAAATTTAGATATTGGAATGCACTTTTCAAAAGTTTGAGAGATATTAGGGGTCAAATGGTAAACTGGGTTGAAAGGGATCAGAGTAATAAATGGCAAAGGCATTTATTACAAAAGGTTAAAGAGTTAGTAGTTTGAAATAACCAGGTTGACCAAGATGACCTAGTAGATAGAAAATAAGGTTTTGAAAGGGTCAACCTAATAGGTCTTAGATGACTTAGTTCGTTGGGAAAAAGATTGACTTAGTACCCTATGACCAACTTAGTTTGTTAAGTCAAAAAACCAACTTAGTACTATAGGGGAAAAATGAAAGTCCAACTTAGATTTTTTTGTCCAAGTGGTCAACCTAGTACTATAGGGTTGACTTAGTATGTTTCTAAGTGGCCGATATAGTAGTGAACTAAGTGAAAATGGTTGATATAGTACTTTTAAGGATCAACGTGCCTGATTGAGTACTAAAATGGCCAAATAAGCTAAAAATAGGTCAAATTGGTAAGAAATGAAAACATTAAGGTAAATTAGGTTCATTTATGTGAATTTTTAAAAGAATGTATTTTAATTATAAGTGACATGGAGGTCTAATACATCTTTTGTTTTTTGATAGTTATATGGGCATCAGATATTTTGGTGATTGGTGGATGTGTCATGGCTACTAGATCTATTGGAATCCCTGATGGATATAGATAGAGATAGATTGGTCATGCTAGGCTTGGGAGGCATAATGGAGATGTAGTGGATTTTATTGAGTACTAATCTAGTGGTCATGTTTTTGGGAGCTTGGTAATGCTTGACCAATGGTTTTAGATGGGTGGTAGATGGGGATACCATAGAGGTTAGTATCACATTAGAGGATGTCCATGTAGTTCTTGGACTATGTATAAGAGGACACTGATGATCATGAGGATAATGATGATCAGGAGGAGAGGTGAGCATTATCTCGATGGGTAACATGGTCAAATAGGATTTACTCAAGATTGAGGGTGAGTCTATTTGATGTTTATATTTCATAGATTCTAGATATTTGGAAGGTTGTGATAGGACTTGTGATAGCATGAGTACTATATCACAAGTCAAATGATAAGGTACCACTATATGTGATAGCCTTATGTTAGTACACTTAGAGTAGGAGCACTATATGACCTGGGTTGTATCATCTAGGTTGAACTCATGCATGATATGTATGGGATGTTGTCTAGAGGGAAGAATACCATGGGTCTAGTAGTATTAATGAGTGTTTAGATTTATGAGAGGTTCTTGATGTATCATCTTGCTGGGTTACCCCATGTGGTTAATGATTAGTTTCCTCAAGTTTTGAGATGGAGATAGTATTAGGTGGTGTGGGCCATGCCCCATGTTTTAGCTCTATAGATGATCACAAGAGGATATATTGTGTGGAAACCTTATGTACACATTATGACATTTTGGTCAAGTTGGGTGATAATGGTGCTAGAGTTATCACGAGTGAGGATCATAGGCCACTACAGTTAGTGGGTAGAGCTGCATCTAGTGAAACACTTGATAGGATAGTTAGGACTCCCTTAATTGATGTCTCTTATAGTAGTGCCTATATTTTAGGCTCAAAATGTGATAGAGATAAGGGAGAGAGGAGGAGAAGGAGCAGTAATTATGAGACTGGAGATTAGACCACAACATGTGAGACCATAGACTAGTTGAGAATGACAGCTAATATCTAGAGAGGGTATGGATGTGGATGTAATAATGCCATAGGTACCATAACTATCACCATATAAGGAGGAGAAATTACCACATCAATCACACCATCAATGGAGATGCCAATAGTAAGGTAGAGCCTAGAGAGTGGTCATTTAGAATGACCCATTAATTAGCCCAAAATAGAGCTAGTCTATAGAGGTACCATTGAGGTGAGGCTTTATATGTGCATAGGTGTTGAACCCATGGTTTTATTTTATTGGGAGGCATCTCATAGAAAAAATTATTAGAAGACAAGTTGATGGAGAGACCATGCTCAATAGATGAACACATAGGGAGATAGTGATTAGTGACATCAGGACTAGTAATAAATGGCTGTAATTTTTAGTTTTTGAGATATAATATTAGCTATATATGATTTAAGTGATTGTGTGTGTGTGTGTGTGTGTGTGTGTGTGTGTGTGTGTGTGTGTGTGTGTGTGTGTGTGTGTGTGTGAGTGATATAACGTCTATCTAGTTTGAATTTTATAGATCATGTAAATGAGGAGGAGGTAAAATGAGGATCCTTGGTGATGGGAGCACTTCATGATATTTTTGATGGGGTGCTAGTGCCATATGACCCTATCACATTGGATGATATTATGGTACCATTTACCCAAGCTTAGGTGAGTTGGTTAAGACTAGTAGGGGAGATGATGAGGTAACTACAAGAATGTGGAGATGGACTACAGCCACCAATAGGGGTGGTATTAGGAGAGGTAGAGGTATAGTAGGCCTTGGATCAAGAGAGAGCCACATATTTGGCTACTATTATCTAGCTACAATAGATGCAAGCTTAGGTGGCTAACCTACAGGGACAAGTAATAGGCTTAAGATCTTAGATATTATATTTGTAGCATACTATTTAGAGTGAACTATATGAGGCATGGGTAGTGTGGCTAGGCTATGAGATAGACTTGACAGAGCCCAACCTTAGAGCTAGAAAAATGTATTTTTGTACTTTGTATCAAAAACACATAATATATATATAGATATTCTATTTTTACAGTTGGATGTTGATATTATGTGTTTGTATTGTGGTTGTGGTTGTGGATGCATGGATATATTTATTTCTAGCACATGTATTTAGCTTTTTTTGTATATGTTGTAGGAAATATATGTGTTGTGTTTTCTTTTCTAGTATTATGTAAGACACATGCATGGTTAAAAATAAACAGACAAAAAAGAATTGACAAAGTATAATGAATCCAAAACAAATGTACTACACACTATTTCACATTGGGAAATTTGTAATAACAAAATATGACTAAGTATAATAAACCAAATAGTGGTAAACAAGAGGGAATTTTTTTTTAAAACCATGAGAAAGAGTGGCACCAAAATAAAAGAAGTAATATCACACTAAATTTTGCTGGGAAGTATGAAAATAATGTAATAAAAATGGAAATCACGTGAAAGACTAATTTTATTAAAAAAAATCAATTAATTCAATCAATCATACTAAATCATGTTTGGAAGTATAAAAGATTAAAAAAAATAGTAAAAATGGTCTTAAATTAATCACACTAGTTCAAGTTGGGAAGTATGAAAAACTAAAGAAAAGTGGTTGGATTCTTACATGCAATCAGAAAATAAGAGGGTAAAAAGTGAAAGATAAACAAAGTAAGAATAAAAAATACTAAATCAATATGAGAAGTATGTCAATTATGTGTAAATCATAATAAATCACATCTTATCTCATATTTGACACATGTAATTTTGTTGTGACTTAGATATTGGAAAATTTTGTGAGGAAGGCCAGGTCCTATCCATGGTCTTACACTGATACTCATAAATGGAACACCAATGAGGTGTAAATAATATGAAAACATCATAAAATGGGATGTTTGGAATGGTAATGTGATAAATTTGGTAATTTGTGAGCAAAGGCAGGTCTTATCCATGGTTTTACAATGCAACTCACAAATGGAATCCCTATGGGAGTGATCAGTGAAAAAATAAATATTTCTCAAGGGGAAATATTAAGGTTTTAGGGAGTGAAAAAGGTAATTTAAGAATCATAACATAGGAATCTTACGAGAAGACCTTAAAATACATGAGGCACACTAAGGACATGAGAAGACACTAAGTGACTAGTGACCATCAATATACAGAGGATACCTATTTGTTATAGACACAAATATATGTAGGCAAATAAGTTTACTACTAAAATAAAATCATCTAGGTGGTTTTGAACAAGAAAATTAAAATGGACCTACCTTTCTACAACATGTTCCCCATTCCTCATAGATTCGTTAGTCTATTGTGAAGATTGGGTACTTGCATGAGAAAGTAGGTAGCACTAAATGATTTTGTATTCTTCTTTTCTAATATCTAGGCCTACTGCACCCTAATGGACCTCAGATCTATTATTATTCCAATTTTGTAATTTTAGCTTCAATTAGAGAAATGATATGTGCTTAAAATCATGTCTTTTAGTGTGATTTGACTTTTGATAATTTTGAATGTTGCCTTTTAGGTCATTGCCTTTTATTAAATGATTTGGATTTTGAATATTGTATAGCTTTTAAGATTCCTCTTCTATATAGACTTGTAATGACCAAACATGAGAGATATAGTGATACACATGAATGAGTTGTAGGCTTTGGCTAAAGTAAATTAAGTATCCAAAGGCAAGACTGACTAGAACATTTTGGCTTAACTATGAACCAACATGTTATATCAAGTCTCAACCATGTGTATGCTTAGTTTATGAAAGATAATAAAGGGAAATAAAAGGAGATCCAAGGTGGAATGGTAAAAGGATATTATAATGAGATGAATTATTTTATAACTTATCACATGGTAAATAAGGAATGATTAAAGGGAGAAAGGTTTGTATAACTAAGTCACAATAACAATTATCTATGTTTATGGAGAGAAGATAGCAAAAAATCATGAAAAATAAAAAGGGAGTCATAATAAAATGAATGTGAGAATAAAAATAATTTAATTATGAAAAATAATCGATGAGAGAACATAATGACATCATAATCAATATAAAGTGTGAAACCAAATTCACCATGTAAGATGGATAATATTTTGACACAATATCAAATGAAATAAAATAGATAAATGTAAATTTGGAGCACACATCCAATCCAAATGAAAATTTAATAACACCATTATTGTGTTCATAAGTAATGATATATTTATACACACACATTATCCATAACATCTGATAAGTATCTATGAATTTTAAATTGGACTATAGCTAAAGTTTCATTGATATTCAAGGAAAGTTGAGAAAATACTTCACTTCAAATCTCCTCAATAGAAAAGGTAGGAATTATTTAAGGATTATGATAATGAGGGATATCATATAAGGGATTCTCAAAATAATTCATGGGAGTATTTTCTACAAGTTATGAAGAGGTCATCAGTGGGGAAGGTGCCATTGGTGAGGGACTCACAAGTGGAGAAGGATCCATGAGTGAGGGAAGGTCTACGGGTGAGGGATTCAAAGGTGGGGGAATAGTAGGTGTAAAAGGGACCATATGTGAATATGGAACCACTAAGGAAGAAGGGGGAGTCTTATTTTTAGAGTGGCCTATGGGAGTAAGGGTAGAAGGTACAAGAATAGTTAAGAGATGATCCTTAAGATGCTAATAAATAATAGGACAACGATCAGTGTGATGTGTGTCACTTTTTTCTAAAGACAATAGATTTATCTATACTTAGGAATATACTCAAGTAATAATTTTAGGGGAGGTATATCCTTTTTTGAGGGGTTGAGGTGTAGTGGGATGCAAGGTGTCTATATATTTTTTGTAACTTTTGATAATGTGTGGAAGAATGGTTATTTGTTCTATGGAAGCAATAGATACACCTATGAGTAGTCTTGGTAGGTGTACTCATAGGAGGAGTGGAGATGGAAGTTGAGGAAGATTGGTATAAGGAACAATATCTATTCTAGTGACTAGAAATTTTATTAATATCACAATAATGTTGATAAACCCATTTGGTGGGTGAAAGAGCCAACTATGGTAAAGGAAGCAAACCATCACCAAGAGAAGGTGGGGTTGGTATAGTAACTATACAAGGCTCAACTAAAGGAGAAAATAGATCAAAAATAAGGAAAGACTTAGATAAAACAAGAATAGGTTCCAAACTAGGCTCTATTGAGGGAGGGGCAGGGTCCATAGAACACTAAAGGTCAATCACAAGCATCACAGGGATAAGTTATCTAAAGGGGTCATGATATCTAGCAAAGTGATAGGGACTAGTCATAGCATGATCTATAAGAATACTCTTACAAGGTTATACATAAAATAGAGGTTTGAAACCATCTCTACCCTATAATAAAGAGGAAAAATAATAAAATTAGGAAAAATATAGGATGGAATACTATAAGATATACTAAAATATTGAAGCAAAAAAGAATGATAATGAATAATTTCAACATCTCAAGCCTGAACAATACCTCCTATGAATGGATCATTTAAGGTATATCCATCATCATAATCAAGTGTATGAAGATTGATGGCATAGGTAGGGATGACCTTGTCATCTGATGTGGTGTGTTGAATGGAATGTAGAGTCTTAATTAAGATAATGGGGATGTCATCACAAGGTGGTTGATAGGAATGATGTTGTAAAGTAGGGGAAGCTGAGAGATGAGATGAGGTGAGAGATATGAGGTTTTAATCTTTATATTTATCTCATTAGGCTCATTTTCATCAAAATATAGAAGGTTAGGGGGTATATTCCTAATGAGTTTGGGGCGACCATTATAACCTCAGGTGAAATTGATAGAAAAGTTAAACCATTGAGATTCACAAAATGGAATACTTGGTAAGGGTTCAAGGGTAGGAATCTTGAGTACACCATGGTCTTGGAATTATTAAAAATTACAATAATTAATGTCACCTTGAATCCTATATATGGCTTCATTATGAGTAAATTTAACACATCAATAATTAGAAGAGGTAACTCCTCTCATATGATGAGTCCATGGCCTACAAATCAAAATGTTATAGGATAGAGGAAAATTAAATATCATCACCTTCACATGAATGGTGATAGGTGGGATGGTAATGGGGAGCTACACATAACCCCAAGGAGTCATTTTCCTTCAATCATAGCCTTGGCATATGCTGAATATGGATTTAAGATTGTATTCATAATATACAAGGGTTTTAATAAAATTGAGAGAGGTAACACAAGTGTCGGAGCCCTCACGAATTAAATCATGTTTTAATTAAATATCACCAATTTGGACACTAATAAAAAGAGGAGGATCATTCACATGAATCAAAATCTCATTGGGGATCATATAATCAATGGGGAATTTGAGAGAAAGATAAGTGTCCATTATTTCATCAACATGTATGGACATCTCTTTGCCCTATTGGAAAATGCTATCTTCTGATCTAGATAAGGTGGTTTCACATCCTACTAGGGGAGGATGAGGGATGTTAATTTTGAACAAAAGATTCATAATATATTTATAATGACATGGAGAAGCTTCCTAAGTTTGAGAAATGGGATTTGAGATGGTAGATTAGTAAGATTCATGATAGGATCCCACTCATCATAATCCACAAGAGGATTGTTATAAAGAGGTACATAGTATTAAATAAGGTCCTCAAAAGGAGGAGCTTAAGTACATGTGAATTTATGTTGATAAGAGGTAGGAGGTTTAATTGAAGGATAAGTTTTTTTCCTAACTTGAGGAAATGGGGCATTTGATGTAGGTTTGGTCTAAGAAGAAGTGTTGATAGAAGTTTGAGTATCATTGGTGATAAGTAAAGAAGTTGGATTGATGGTAGAAATAGTATGGGAAGTGTTATCCAATGGAGGTGTGGGAATTGGCTCATAAAAATATCTGAGGTCTTTCTTCCCCAACTCATTTAAGTGAGTTAGAGAAGAAGTTTGGATAAAATGAAATGTGTGAGACAATTGAGGTGTGTGGATAGGTTGAGGATTAATGAAAGCAAGCACCCTTCATATATTAGTCATATTGACCACATTATCTTCAGGAGTTGGGTCAAGAAGACTATCATCATTATTGGTAGAAGTGGTAGGCTTATCTTGGTTATCTTGGTGATTTGGAAGAGGATCTTTATAGATGGCCAAATAAGCATTAACTTGGTTCAAAGCTTGAGATTTAGTTTATGTTTCATGGGCTTTGAAATCAATGTCATAGGCTTGTTAGGATTGATGAATGATATAATCATGGTCAAAATTGGGACCAAGAAGGAAATAATTATCCAAATCATGAATCTACCTATAAGTCTCATGAGAATGACCCCAACTAGCATGAAACCAACAAAATTTATTAGGATCATACCATGATTTCATGGGATGAGTGGGATCAAGTTCTCATGGGAGAGGCCTTGGTAGACATTTTGTAAATATTCTAGGGATAAATTTTTTATGAAAATTTATTTTTTTGGCTAAATATAAATAAGGATTGGTGATGTGGTTAAGAGGGGAATCTTGTTCCAGAGTTTGGTTGGGAAAAATAACTTGAATAGTATGAATGGTATCATAAGAGTTTGTGACACAATCATTGGTAGCATGATGATTCTTATTCTTGACTAACATGTGAGTAGCCATAGAAGGTTGGGATGGCTTGAATCGATGCATAAAAAAATATTGATGCTTAGCTTGGTCAATAGCCTCCTCTAAATTACATGGAGAGAAAGTTTGGACCCAATATTACAACTTGGGAAAAAAGCATTGCTAAATAGATGGAAAAGATTATCATCTACCATATTATGTTCACATTTGTTAAACAATGTCTTCCATCATTTAATGAAAGATTATGTGGTTTCGGTTTTAAGTTACTTATAATTGATAAAATAGGCTAAGGTATTCTCAGGGAGATCACTAGTTTAAAACTCTTAGACTAGAGAATTTACTATATCTTCCAAACTAGTAATAGAATGAGATTTGAGTTGGTTGTACCAATCTAAAGCATCACCCATGAGATTTTTTGCTAATAGATTTGTAAAATCAAAGGTATTTAATTTGACCTAGTCTTTATATAGATTTCCAAATGTTTTTAAATGAAAAGTAGGATTAGTTGACCCATTGTAATAAATGGGAGGGGTGATACCTCCTATATAAATATTAGAAATTTGAGATGTAAGAGGCTCATTTTAAATATGCTTGATTATCTTATTAATAATAGGAGGTTAAGGGATAAGATTATGATGAGAATCTTGAATTGGAGGTGGGGGAATATTTTTATTATGCATGCCCCATGGAATTTGTTAAGGGTGGGTTTGAAGATGGATAAGATGATTTTGCATTTGCATCATTTTATTTTCATTGTTAGTTTGGAAAATATTCATTTATTTAAGATTTTGTAATAGGATTTGATGGGTTTGAGTTGCATTATTGTTTGAAACATTGGAGTTGGTAGTGGTGTCTTGGGTACCACTATGGGTGTTAGTAGGAGTTTGAGAAGAATTTATAGTAAGTGAGGCACTAGTGGAAAAATTTTCTTGTGTGGAAAAAGATGTAGTAGAGGGATAAGAAGAAACAACACTAGAGGCATGATTACCTTGGGTGGAAAATTATGTACTAGTGAAAGAGTTGAAAAGAGTGGGTCTAGGAAGAGGCCCACTAGATGTAGAACCTACCATGTTAGTATAGATACTAAGCATAGAGGTGGAGGAAATCAAAGAGGAAGAAGTCATGGTATGAGAATGAGTTAAAATAGAGGGAAGAGGCTGAGAAGCAAAGAAGATAGTATCCCCAAATCTATGTGAGAACATGGGAAAAGATGAATGGGGCTCCTCGAATTGACCACTTATCATGAGATGATAAATAATATAAGGATCCTTTCTTCGATCTTGAGGAAACTCATTAACGAAGAAGAGCATTTCTGGTGTAGACTCTAATTTGGGTTGATCTTCAAATGAGAAGAGAGGATTATGAAGCAAAAAGGAATGAAGAGGGGCCCCATAGTTTGTAATGTGAGTGGATATATGTACATTACTTTCATCTAGAATAGGATCCACAAGATGCTTATGGGATAACCTATTAGGGTTAACAAGACTCATAATATATATTGAATTCAAATTAGTGTTGTCTTCAAACATGAAGTTCATGATGAAGAAGAGAGATTAGGGAAGGAAATGTTTATGAAAAGCAAGGAGATATAAGATGCAGATAAGAGTAAAAAGTCAATTGGGTCATCTTAGTACTAAAAATAGGGTATGGAACTAAGCTAATAAGGATATAGGTTGACTAGGTTGATTTAGTATTGTAACATGAGACAAAGGTCATCCTGATAAGGATATAGAGTTGACTAGGTCAACTTAGTACTATAAACTAAGAGGAAAAAAGGAGTATTGGGTCAACCAGGTCAACTTAGTACTATAGTCATGGAAAAGATAATATATAAGAGACTGTCAAACATAATGATAGTGTATTGAAAATAGGGGAAAAAATTTCCATGTAATTTAAAATAAAAAATTGAAACAAATAAACAAACAATTGGATCAAAGAGAATGATCTGCTTGAGGCACATAAAATAAAATCTTTCACCAATGCTATAAAATCCAAGTTTTTTCAATACAAAATATAATAACCAGAGAGCAAGAAATCAAATGAAAAGTAAATGTTAGCTAAGTGGCCATCCTAAATTTTGTGAGTTTATTATAAAGTGTTATTTTAAGTGTGATTGGGAAGTTGGATGAAAGTAGGGAACTAGAAATCAATATATGGATGGTTTTAGGATGTTTAGGTTGAAAGGGATATATGTTGGAAATGGTATTAGCTTGGTATTGGGGCCTACCCCCTCACTTTACAATTCTATAGTGATAAGTGTGTCAAGTGATTTGTCAATATGTACCATTAACCACATATTTATACTTATCTAAAAAACCACGTTGAATTCCCCCTTGGTGATGAAATCTAAGTAGGTAGGCCTTGGGTAGTCAAATGTCTAAATGCATTTTGAAATTATGTGATTTGGTAGTATGTGAAAGAAAGAGAAAAATAGTGAAACTAAATGGTATGTTGAAAAACCACCTAATTAGACTATGTGATTGTAATGATATTAATTCACCAAATAATCAGAATGGCAGCAAGATATCACAATGATATTAAAATATAGCAGAAAATATGAATAATACATAAGCCATTTCGAAGGGGGCAACCTCCCAAATGTTCTCAATAAGAAATGAATAATTTGATATGATGATAAAAAACTACACACTACCTCCTCTATATAGTCTACCTAGTCCATGGTTACTCCATAGGCTAACATACTAACCTAATGAAAGCATAGATAAATGTGATATACTTTCAAAGAGGGATAAGTAAGCCACAAGTTGGCTATTCCTATCCTGATACATGTAATAGGTTAAGGTAATGACATGCCCTTCCCCTTTGAACCAACATTATCCTCAACATTAAACAAATTTGGATGTTGTTGCATAGAATCTTCACCCTCCCAAGTTTCATCCTCATGACTTAGGTTCTTCCACTTGATTAGATATTCCTTAATCTCTTTGGTTCTTAGTCTCTCAGTATGTGTTTGTAGAATCTTCTCTAGTTCCAAAATGACTCATTATTATTCTTATAGTTCTCATAGCTCTATCTAGGTTAAAAATTTCTATCCAATGACCTTATTCAAGCAGGAAACATGAAATACTAGATGTATGTGAGATGAATGAGGCAACTTTAGCTTGTAAACCACACTTCCAATTTTTTATATAACCTGATAAGGGAAATAATACTTAGGATCAAGTTTGTTGTCATTTTTTTTGTTGATTTAAGGACATATAATTGTAAGGATACAAATGTACAAATACCCAATCACCCACTTCAAAATGTCACTCACTATAGTGTTGATTTGTTTACTGCTTCATCCTATTTTGTGCCAAGGCTAAATTCTCTATTAAACAAGGCAAAACCTCTTGTTGATGTTTAATGTGCTCCTCCACATCTCAAACCTTGGTTTTCACCCTTAAGGAAGAAGTGATGGAAGGTGGATGGTAACTATATAGTGCTAGAAATGGGGACATTCTAGAAGAGGTATGGAAATATGTGTTATACCACCATTCCACAAGTGGTAGCCATTTAAACCAAAATTCTTTCTTATCTAATACAAAACACTAAAGATACCCCTCTATACATTTGTTTACCACTTCTATTTGTTCATTAGATTAGGGGTGTTAAGATGACTTATGAGCTAGTTGAGTACCCAAATAGGAAAATAGTTCAATCTACAAATTAATAGTGAAAATAGGATCATGATCACTTACAATTATTTTTGATGTTCCATTAATTTAAGAAATGCCTCTATAAAAATAGTTGTTATTGTACTTATTGTAAATGGGTGTGAAAGGGCACAAAAATGGGCATATTTTGTAAGCCTATCCACAATTACCAAGATAAAATTATTACCTTTAGAATGAGGAAACCATGTGATGAAATCCATGGAAACCTCCTCACACCTATGATTAGGAAATGCTAAAGGTTGTTACATACCTAGGGTCTTAACTGTCTCAACTTTGTTATATTGGCATATAAAGAATTATGCCATAAAATTTTGTACATCTCCTTTGATTCCTTCCCAAAATAATTCTCATTTGATTCTATGATAAGTTTTCAAGAACCCAGAGTGTCCCCTAATTAGAGATACATGAAACTCTACAATAATCTTATGCTTCAACTTTAAATCTTTATACAAATATAACATATCCTTATAACATAAGGCATTACATTTACATTTAAATTTTTTAGAAACTATAGAACCTTGTTGGATATTTTGAATCAGAACCTATGTATCCTTGTCTTGACTCCACTTTAACCTAGCTTCAACTACCCAATATACCTATAACATGGACATTTCACAAAGTAATTCTTCTGTAGATGTATCCCATCTGGATAGTGCATCTCTTACTACATTATATTTACCCTTATTATATATGATTTAAAAATCATATCCTAAATTTTTTGTTACCCACTTTTTCTATTCCTCAGATGATAATATTTTATCCAAAAATTATTTGAGACTATCATGATCCATTTTCGTCTTCATGAATATCCTCCTTTCTTTCTAATAAATATCAACGATGTAGGTTGAGTCAAAGATTCAAATGTGCATAAGGCATACAGAGCTACCAAGTGGAATAATTATAAGAGATCTAATCTAAGATCAATGGTGAATATTGTTTAATAAATACCAGGATAATTAGAGGAGATTGATTGTGTGTATTTATCCATAGTTTTTAGGGATCATGAGATGAGGTTAAAGTGCTCGATGTTTAGTGTCTAAATAGTGACCGTTGGAATTTCAATTTTCAAATTTATGAAAGATAACCTATACTTAGTTTTTGAGCTATAAATTTTGATCCAAAAAAAATTATTGATGTATTAAAATGAAAATTTATAAAGGACTTCAAGTCACATCCAAATAAGTTGATTAGAGGATTTGAATGTTTATACAGTCAAATATATTAATCTCCAAAGTTGACTATGTGTTTGACCATGTTTTGTAAGTGATTCAAGAAGGATATTTGATTTGTTCTTGATAGTATCTTGATGTTTCAATATGAATCAAATATTAGAGAGTGTTTTATACTCAATTAAGACTATATTTGTGGAATTTTGTGGTTTGAACAATCCATATTCAGTGTGAAAAAAGGCTCTGAAGTTGATTATGTTTGTTGAATGAAGATATAATTTAAGTGACCATCTTGCAGAGGTAAGTTGAAGGTGTTATCAATATATTTGAAGAAATAAATAAATATGATGATGTAAAATAAGTCTCAAATATTGATGAGAAGGTATTGGTTTTCATAATATGCCCTTGATCAGATATGTAGAGTCAATATTGCTTGGTTGTATTTTAATTATATACAAATAGTCTCAGTGGTCATTCTGAGAGAGTTGATTTGACTGTTTAGAGCCTATGTTGGAATGTTTAATTAACATATAAGTGGTCAATATGTCCTCAAAGGTTCACCCATGTGATCTAATCATATTTCTATGTGAAATATTTTAGCTATAGCTTTAGAAGTTTGAGACTATTTGAAGGCTTAAAGAGTAAGGAGACCCAATTTATAGGTTTGAGTGTTGAGTTGGTATTCCATGTGGCATGGAACCATATGGGATTAAGCAATGGGATATTAGAAATAGATTTGATTTATTATAATCATTGTTTAAAGATGAAGGTGGCTCAAGGATTTGAAGTTGTAATGTATAATTATGAAAGCCTAATTATTTTAGGTCTCACCAAGACCTAATGGTGGTTTGGGGATAATAAGGTAATGACCAACTTATGAAGAGTGTGGTTCTCACATGTAATGTGTGTATGGACCTATTGTAAGTGTGATTAAATATGTAAATTATCTTGGTTGACCAATATGGGTTAAAGGAAGAGAGTGGTAAAAATACAAGTCATAATTGGACTAATTGTTCTAGTTGTGAAAGCGAGGATTCAAGTGAAGAAGATAACCTTTGAAAGAGAAGGTAAAGGCTAGTTAGGACCATTATAGTGATAAAAATATTAGACATGTTTATCTAATAAATTTTATAGAGGAGGACACATAGGTCATTGGAACTATTGAGCCTAGAAGAGGTAGTTTGAGAAAGTTAGCCCTAGAGGTAGCTTGAAGAGATATTAGAGGTGAAAAGTGTAGATAGAGGTGATCATCATCAATTGAAGAGTATCAATAGTTGTTCAAGGTGATATATTTAGGTATCTATGTGGGTGTTTGGTTTCCTAGGGGGTTAGTTCTTCCTTGAAAGGTAAATTTTGCTAAAGTTCTAGTTATTTTAGGTACTCAGCTAGATAAGGGCATTAGATACTTATGGGATTGGTGTCTCACTAAACTAAGGGATGAGTGTTCCTTGATCAATTGGTACTAGTATAAATGTTAGATCTTATTATTATAGGATTGTATTCCATATTACAAGGTTTAATATTTTTTATCCCCCAAGAGGGTTTCCCACATATATGATGTGTCTATGTGATATATACTCTTATGTATGCTTTAGATGTATGTGTTGTCATGTGTATGTTTCTTGATCAAGTTGATGTATGCTGAATGTTTAAGAGTGGGAATTGAATTAGATTATCTAGATTCACTTATTCACCCTACCCCTCTTAGTGATTATACCTCTAACAATTGGTATCAGAGTAAGACCTTCTATGTTATTTTAACCACTTGAAGGTGATCCAAGGTACAAAGATGGCTAAGTAGTTAAGGAAAAAAATCTTGAGTTGAGATCAATGGTCAAAAGTATTTAAGAATAGATTAGTCATATTGAGACTGGGAAGAGTAATTATAATTCCAAGGATAATGAGCATGAGATGAGGCATGAGGAGCTTAACAAATAGTCCATGAAACATAGTGAAAAGATAAGTTGTCTTCAAACCAAGTTTGAGAGATTAAGTGAAATAGTCAAAGAAGACAAGATGACCATGAAGGATCTTATGGATCAATTAAGGGTTACAAAGACTAATCTGAGTTCAAAATAGGAATAATGTAGACATCTCAGAACTTAGTTAGAAGCTACAAATTCCATGTTGAGTTCAAACCAAGGTGAGCATGATAAGTTGAAGTCCAATCTTGATTTTGTAAATATTATTGAAGAACAAGCATGTAGATTGAAGGATTACATGGATATAGAAGATAAGAGGGATATGGAGAGTATCCAAGTTCTAAAAATTCTGTTAGAGTCCATAAGTTCAAGTATGAGATCTAAAAAGAATGAGAGTGTTCAATTGAAGACCAAGCTAGATTCATTGAAGGATGAGCATAAGTAATTTATTATCAAGGTAAACAAGACTAAGAAAGAGATATTGACCAAATTAAACCCCAAGTCAAATTTGGGTCAACCCCTACTATTTTTAACTATTTTATAAAGTTTCATATGTCTTATGGGGTCATCTATTGTTCTACATATCTCACTTACTCTTTCCGTAGTCCTTGCTAAAACCCATCCTCCTTGTACTAGCTCATTCAACCAAAGTCAAAATTGGTAAAAAATGGTCAAACTTATTCAAAGTGACAAATGGTGTTGAAATTTTCTTAATAGGGTCTTTAAATTGTTTCAAGATGTCTTCAAGTCACAAATTGGCCATTTGCTAGGTTTCATGTAGTAAAAGGGTCATTTGGCCATTTTTTTAGATAATTAATTGACTTGTATGGATGGTGGGAGTTAAAAAATATTTAATAAAGGTGGATATAAATTTGGATAAGGTCAAATCATGTCATAATTAGTTAGATGGTAGTTATAAGTCTATTATGATCAAGAAATGGTAGTTTTTACTCAAAAATAGGAGTTCTTAGGCAATTATACAGACTTATCAAGTCCACCATTAGTTGGAAACATTGTGGAGTTAATCTTAACCTAAACATAGGTCATTTCCATGTTTTTATTTCAAGTATAATGCAATAAAGTTCATCTACAACTTGTTTTCCTCCATTTTCTCTTGGAAAGCAAAGAAAGGCCATATTCAATCACTTGGCATGGGCCATATAGGTAGAATTGGGAGGAGTGATTATGTGGGTGGATATTAATATGATTTAACTTAAATTTCATATAAATAAGTTAAAATTTGGTTCCTCCTCCTTTGTGAACAATTTTTTACACTCTAGGCAGCTTTTTATGGAATTGCATTGAAGAGAGGTATGTGTGTGCATCTATTTCTTATTTTCAAGAATCCATGGAGTTATTTATATTTATTAAGTGTTTTTAGGTGTTAATAGGACCTATAAATTTTTTTTTCCATCATCCAAAAAATTTCTCTTAATACCCTTGAAGGAGATTTCAAAATTGTGCTTGTTTTCCAAGCTTGCAATCATGGATGTGGAACCTGAGTTTTACAACATGGAGGGAGCTCCTAAAGATGTAAAATATGATTGGTTTCATGTTTTAAAAGGTATATTAATTGTTTTACCTTGTGAAATATAAAATTATAATACTCTTCAAAATCCAAATTGCTTAATCTCCTTGTTCACTGCCTAGTCTACTCACACTCATCTTACACAAGATTTGTATGAGTTTATATGGAGGTGTGAATGTTGAAACAAAAGTTTGAAATATTATTGAAGACATATATTGTGTTTAAGATCATTATTATCCTTTGTAAAGAGATATAATGAAAATTTAGAAGACTACCATGCTAAGACTCTAAGTGATTGAATTCAGGCTCATAGTCCCTAATAGACTAAAATAAAGATCTTAGGGCTTCTTTAGAATAACATATGTCATGATAAAAGATGTTGAAAATTCCATTGTTCATTTGGTTTTATATCCCTATACAAAAATAACATCCATGAAAATTTTTAATGCCAAAGGAGGAGTGGAGATGGAGTTTGAACAAGTTTAAAAATGGCCAAAAACTATTGAATTTGAACAGGATATCTATGGAAAGGTAATGAAAAGTGACTTTTACTCCATGTTGATGGTTTTATCTTATGCCATAAAAATTGAAAAAATATAAAATATTCCAAAGGACTATATTGTGTTAATACAGCAAATAAAAATGTGAATTTGATGTTTGAACCCCTAAACAACCTCCCTTATCCATATAACAGGCCTAGAAGACAAGCATCTACAACCAACACCTTAGACAGTGGCATAATTTGACTTACACATGGTGTTAGAAAGGTTAAAAGGTATATAGGTTGGTTAAAATAAATTTTTATCCCTAAAATTAAATTCAATGGATCTTCTCACATAAAAATCAAGGCAAAAAACTCCACATATGCACTTATAGGTTAATGAATGGCCACCTATAGTTGAGGTAAGCAGTTAGTTGGAGACAGTGTATTCCTTGCATAAAATGACTTTTTATGGATGATATTTGCCTAAAAAATTTATAATTTACATAAAATAACTCATTATTACTCTCTATACAACATTAAAAAATCCTAAAATGGCCAAAACACCTCAGAATAGGGGCAAAATGGTGACTATCACAGTTAGGTAGAGGTATATTAGTTGGAGACCTAACCATGAAATGATATGGTTTGAAAGATTATAGAGATACAAATAATTAATAAGAAGAGTATTTTGAACAAGGAAAAAATTAATAAGGTCCTTAAAAACATCAATCCAAACTCAGACCATGACCTACAGGTAGGGTTCGAAGAAGTGTCTCAGTCCCCAATGAGCAAATGGCCTAATCCTGAGAATGAGAGATAACTGGTGCAAATGATGTAGCTTAGCTTTAGAAAAATTATGAAGGATAACTCATATGAGATTAATAAAATCAAATAGGTTTGTATTATCTCCTTTAAACATAAAATAAGTTCAAAAATCACCTACAGTTAAGCTTAAATAGTGATTTTCCCTCCTAGGCAGTCATGGACCTAATCTATGTTTCCAAAGGGATGGAAGTATTTTATGGGAAAATAGAATATAAAATGGTTTAAATACACTATGGTAGTAATTAATTAACTTTATATTTCATGTAAAATCAAAATATAACCTTTATTTCCTACAAGCACAAACTCTACCCTGCCTACCTTCATTAGGGTGCCTTGTCAAAGTTTGCCTTGGAAATGGTGTTGGTTGTAAGTCTAAATGGAGGAGTTAGGTGCCCAAATTTGGTATAAAGTACAATAAGTACCTAATTAATATTATCCAATTATTAATTTTCCAATTAAAATAGAGAAAACCCACTCTATTCTATCTCAGAGTAGGGGTAGTTTTTAATGAACAAAGAAGATAATTTTGGGGGAAATGGTGAAATTGGTGACCAATAAGAAAGTATACCTTGGATTATGGTTGAATAAGTTGTAAAAAACCCCTAGATAGACAAAAAAAACTTTGATATAAGTTATGAGGACAAATAGGATACCCTACACTACAAAGCTTGCAATCACCATGGGAAGGAATGATAAGCAAATGGCTTGGTAAGGATGGTCACTTCCGATTCAAACTTTTGCCAAGCATTCCAATGTTTTTATTAATATTAATAGAGACATGTTGGATGTGTCTAATCTATATTTATGAAAATAAAACATCCAATGGTTTAGTTTGAGGTCTTGGTTTTAGGCAAACCCATTGGTAAGGTCTAAGCCTAGTTTCAAAAGGGTGGTCATCTATGATTGGATCATGTTTGAGAGACATAGAAAAAGGTGTGGGAATTTTAATCTTGTAGATAAACTATCCAAGAAGTCATTTTTGGCTTAATTACACTCAGACCTTAAAAAATGTGCATAAAAGACATGGATGACCAACTTCAAGTGCTTGGAACTCTCATCAACTTTTGCATGGGACCTAGAGGTGATGGAAGTTTTGAGGGGGTCCTTAGATTGAATTTTGTGCCATTATTTCAATGATTCAATGTGCTATCTATATGAACTATTGTTAAGAGGATAAGGTGTTCTAAACCCTCTAAGAAGCTTGATTTGAACTCGATGAGAAGAAAAGGAAAACAAAGATACTCAAATGAATGTTTCAAGATTGAAACTCATTAGGATGACCTTGAGAACTCTCCTGAGATCCACCTCATGCCACTGGTTCATACCTGCAAGTATAGGGTTGTGTAGAATAAGCTAAGAAAGAGCATTAAATGCTAGAACAAGGGTTTATACAGATGATCAAAAGCTCAAAGTCAACATGAGGGATGATGAGGAGATGAAAAAATTGAATCATAGGCTACTTTCTTAGTTGACATTTGTGGCAACACAAAACAATCATTTTTTAGTTTTCTAGGCTAAAGAGGCCTAATTAGGCATAATTGCGAGGAGTAATGGATCAAAAAACACACTTGCCTTGAGTGTAGCACCATTAAAATTGGCATAGAGAACAATGATGGAAAAGGGTATTAAAAATTTATCTCACTCATTCTTTTAGATCTGTACATTCTCCTACACAAGGAGACTTTTGTGTAAAAATAAGGCTACAAGAAGACAAGGCCTAGTGAAGGCTCTATAGGAAAAATGGGGTCTTGGTGAGAGCTTAATGATTCTAGATGGATTTTTTTTAGTCAAATATGATGAAAATAGACCTTTCATGAATAAAAATTTCACCAATTGAGATAAATCCAAATTGGCCAAATTAGGCCTAATGAGACAAAGAGACCTTGTGACACCTAAGAGGGGAATTGATGATTGTAGGTAATGTAACTATTTTAGATGCTTCAAGATAGTTTTAAAGTGTCCTTGGAATGAAAATTTAACTATCTGAGAGATCTCATGATCAAACTCTTACCTTTTACCACTTTTCAAGAAGGAGTTTCAATACTCAAAGATGCTTGTGGAGGAGTTTCAATGCCACATCAAGGGAGGTGCTCAGTTTGGGATGGAAACATGTCCACATCAATTACTTGAGCTCTTATTACACCTCATTTACATGAATTTTAACTAGTTTCCACCCTTTTACACTTGTCCTTGTGCCTTTTTAACTTCTCTTCTCTCTCTTCTTCTAAATTTCATAAGTATGAGCCATCTTGGCTATTGTAAGGGAGACCACAATGAGTATGGCAAGGCCTTGATAGTATGACATTGAATTTCATCTTTTAACTTTAAATAAAAGTCTAATTATAAGTTATGGATATTTTTTCTAAGTATGAGAGTGATGTATAGTGGATATAAGTGATGGTGTCATCCTTACTTCTCTTTACCCTTCATGTTTAAGCAAGAGTTTTGATTTTAACAGGTCATGTGAAGTGTATGAATGTACTAAGATCCTCTTAAAGTATTAAATTGTCTCTATGGTGTGAAATCCTCCCCTAGATTAGTTATTTTGTTGATCATCCTATGTATGCCTACCTTCACACTGAAATACTATGTTAGGATTGTTTAATGCCTAGAATTGGTCTTAAAAAGCTTTGTTGCTTAGTAGGAGTGTGATAGTCTATGGGATATGTCTTGGTGTATCACCTATTTAGTGTAGTTTTATTTTCATACAAAATACTAACCCTTTTCCCATAAACAAGTATTATATTAGGTGATAAGTACTTAAAGATGAATCTAGGGATCTAGCCCATTCAATCCTCAAGATTCATTTCTCTTATGAGTTCCCAAAAACTTGAGAGATGATTCAATGTTGCATCAAATTGAAATAACCTCATAGAGTATCCTAAACTGCAAAATTTTATGACAACAAGAGTAAGATAGGTCAACTCAAGACAAGAAGGATACAAGAACCAAGTGTAACATGATAACACCTATCAGGCAACCAAAGGCTATAAGGTATGAAATTTCATTTCATGGTCACTACTTTACATGTAAGATTTTTTGTCATAAGGCAAGAAACTATAGAAGGAAAATTAACTAGATAGCTAGAGGTATGGATAATGTAATATGTTATAATTGTCATGACATGGGACACATTGTTAGATTATACTCTAGAATACATGGTAAAATACTAACCTAGGTATGGAGACCTAAGATAATTAAGGTTGAGCATAATGAACCTAAGAGATAAGATGAAGGTATGAATGATGTTACTTGTTTTAGTTGTCATTAATTTGGTCATATTGAAATATATTGTAAAATTAAGAAGGTGCATAGACATCCTATTGTGCTTAATTATGGTCAATCCTTGGTATATAATCTTAAGGAAGTGAAGACCAATAAAACTAATTCAGTTGAGCTAAAATAGGTTCAAGAAGGCTAACAAAATGTGTCATCTATCCAGATAGAAAAGAAGAATCAAAAGTTAGTTCAAGTTGAGCTCAAAGAGAAGACCAAGGTGCTAGTTGAGACTATTTTTGAGGTGTGTATGGATACAAGTGAACATCCTTAAATTTTTGATTAAGTTTCATGCAAAGAACATTAGTTTTCAATGCCTAGTGATGAGGTTATTTCTTTAGATAAAAATGTATGTCATGAATATTTTTTATCTCCATGTATTGCCAATTATTTCTTAAAAGAAAATGAGAATATTATAGTGGATAAGCATGTTGCTTCTATTAATCCTAAAAAGAAGAATAAGAACTATCAGTATCAGATTACCAAGGAAGAGAAGGAATATGATGAGTTGTGGGAAACTCCTAGTTTCACATTGTTCTAGGACATTACGGATTAGGGTGTCTCTATCTAGACTTCAAGGAGACACTTGACAACAAGAGGAAACATGGTGGATGTCAATTGAGCTTTGGTTAATGTTGCAAGATAAGAAAGGTCTTAAGAAGATGTGTTGGTTTACTATAGAATGACATGATAAGAAATAATGATCCTAAAGTCAAAATTTTGATCAAATATGAAGGATGGTCTAGTTGGTCAAATGGTGAAGAATGAAGTTGTTGGTTCTGAAGGTCTACAGGCGAAGAATGGAAGTTTCCAAGTATCTAATCAAGGATGGTGAGTTTTAAAGATATTTTATTGCATATAAAGGTATGTTTATCTTGTTCAAATGTTCTCAAGGTGTGTTTAGGGTTTTTGGTCCTAAAGTTAAGATCTTGTCAATTTATTAAATTTATTGATCAAATAATGAAAAGTGAAGACAAGGTTGACATGGAGGATGATGAAAATTTGTAATCATATCTTTGATATCATGAAGAAGGTCTCTAAGTTTTATAGATGACAAGTTGTGCATGTCATGGAGTTCACAGTGTCATGGAGATATAAGATATATTGGTGGTTTCATAAGGATATTAATTAAGCCTTAATGTTGAAAAATTGCTAGAAGACCTAGTTCATTAAGATGAATTATTGAATATGTCATGATCCAAGTGAAGTATGGAATTAAGGGGAGCTAACTTAGATAGTTTTAAAGGCTTGAAGAAGATATGCATAATGTAAGGGGTAGCATATGTGAAGATGTTTCAATCTTGATAGAAGTGTGAATATGTTTTTTATAGTTGTGAATTCAATAAGATTGACATGATGAGTTGATCAAACCAAGTCATATATTTTGACAAGGTATTGAATCTGCATGCATGAGTAAAGAGAGCTTGTGAGTTTTATAGGTAAATAGGTCTAAGGATTAGAAAATCCCAAGTTCAGATTGGTGTATATCAAAGAATAAATGACATGAGATGGAGCATGATGTTAGGGGGAGATTTCTAAGCTATGTGAGTATTTCATCAGGTCTAAGGATCAAATAAGTCCAAGTTTATATTAGTGCATATGAAAGGGGAAGCAATTGCTTCATATTATTGAAATTATGTAAGTATCTTGAGATTATTAATAGTTATTAAATGCATACATATTGTTGAGGAATGATTGTTCTAATGTTAAGGAAGAAATCCTTTGTCATTAATGTCAAATGGGGAGAAAGAACAAAATGAAGAAATTCAAATGAGTACGAAGTCATTATGAGGGTGTTTTTTTGTCAATGACAAAGGGAATATTTTTGGACATAGTCATTGATGTCAAAGAGAGCATGTAGTACTAATGCATTAATGATAATTTAAATAATATTTTTAACTTTTGTCAAATACTAATGCTTTACATCTTGTAAGAATCCATTGAGACTCAATCTCTCTAAGTGCACTCCCTAAAGGGTGCACTGGGAAAGGGGTGGGCAGACCTTTGGTGCTTTATAATATTATTATCCCTTATTTCCACATTATTACCAATCCAACCAAATCCTAAAACCATTTCTTAAGCTACTTCTCCTCCCTTGAGTATTTCTCTAGTCTTTTCCTCTTTCCATCCCTCCTTTCTTGTCTTAAAATCCTTTTGGATAGTCAGCTGTATTGAGTCAACTATGTTGACCCAGTAAAGTTTAGAGATATTCTTTACTTTCTTAGCTTATCATCCCTTTGGTTGACCTAGCTCAGACTTAGTAAATTATCCCTAAAAACACATTAGGTTGACTGGGTTAACCCTGTATAGCCAGTGTTCTTAGAAGGATTTAGGGTAAGATCCACCTATATATACAAGATCGATTTGATCATTATTCATATGTGAAATCAAGAGTTATTATTCGCTCGTGCTTCTTCACAATCTGCTCTTCCACCATTCTACTTGAGGAGACTTAGCTTAGGTTTCTTATTTAGAGAATATAGTCTTATGGATAAGTCTTAGATGTTTTTTCCTTTCTTAGTGATCCTTAAAAACCATAAAAACATCTTACAAATCCCCTTTGGACAAGGGAGAGATTGAGTCTCGATGGGTTCATATTTAGGTAAGTATATTCTAACTTTGTTCTCATCTCTTTTAGTAGATATAAGTAGTAGAAGTGTTGGCTTGAATAATACTATATTTCATATTTTATGTATTAGGGTGTTACTCATAATTAATTTAATTTAAATTCCATATACATGTTTGTTTTATTATTTCTAACCCCTACTTTGTACCACAAGATTTGGTATGCACTAGATTAGATTTAACTTTCTTTCTATTAGAATAGAGTGAATATTTTAAACCTTAGGACTCCATTGGGGTTTTTGTGTGATTGTTTGACTATAGGCTTTGGAACCCTTCATATCATGATATTGTATACACCTTAAATTGGTCAAGTAACCACACATAAATTGTCTTTTCATAGTCCTCTTCATATGAGACTCTAACTGCAGAATATGAGCCTTGTTTGCACTAGCCATGTCTTTGTTTTGATTATCTTGGTTTTGTTTCTCACTTTTTTCATCTTTCTATTATCTTAGTCAATTCATCTATACCCCTAAAGGTCTCTAGACTTGGCCTGTGTAAGTCCTAGCCTATTTTTTTGAGTCTTAGATAATATAATTTTGGACTACAGTGCGTGGTGCTCTTGTCCTCCCTAATGCTATTGTCTAATGGTCATTTTTCCTTGCTTAACCAGTCTCAAACCCTTATTATCCCATCCCTTATGTTTTATTTATATTTTTGATGTTGTTTAGCATGAATAAAGCTCCCAAATTAAAAATTAAAGAGTCTCCTATATAAAGGACTTCACAAGGCATTTTATATCTAGCACTTACTACTTTGGCACACTAAATAATTAAAATCAGTCAATAGTATAGCTCATAATTTTTCATCACACATATATTTGCATGCTTGATCAAGAAAGGGCATAGGCAAAATTTCATTCTTGCATCTACTGTATACATTGAATATGCATGTTACCTAAGAGAAAATTACATTTGATCTGAGACCCTAGCTTGAGGGTTAATGTAGGTAGTGATTAGGACAATAGGAGTTCTAGACCATGCAATCATACTTACCCTAACCTAGTTTTTTCCCTTTTGGATTTTGATATGTTTTTTATTTTGTGTGTATAGGTAATGTTGACATTGTGGATTGAACCCTTGAGAGAAGGTTGGGCTTCCCTCTTCCACGTGGCACAATTGAGACTCCTCTCTTGCATGTGGGTTTGGCAAAACTGAGGGGAGAATATCTAGATAAGGGTTAGCTCCCTTTGATGTATCTCTGAGTTATTCCAGTACTATGGCTAATATATCTATATTAAAAAGGGGGGTTGAAAAGAGAGAAGGATTGCTGAAGTAGAACCTAAGCTAAGATGGTGATGCACCAAAAATGTTTGATCTACTCATTTTCTCACACTTCAAACCATAATAACACATACATACACTTTATCTGATAAAAGGACCAGACTACGAAGAACTTAATAGAAAGGCTTAATGAAGACACATAGAAGATCAACTTATCATATGTGTTGTAAGAAGACACACTATCTGATAACTTTCTCCTATCTCGGCACTCTAGATACAACTCTTTTTGCTACCTACAGGAATGACACTTTGTCTATACTAGGTGTGCTAGTATCAAACCTATGAAAGCATCATGGAACAATGATTGGACAAAGGTTAATACTCAAGCACACTCAGAGATATATCCAACCAAATAGAGGTAAAACACTTTTTATTGATTCAAGGTGAAAATTTGGCAGGGCTACGCCATGTAAAAAATTAGAGATCCTTTTCTCAAATGAGAAGTTACAAATATATAGCCTTTTGGAAAAGACTTTGGCACTTTTTGGAAAATAAATGACCCATGCTACATTGAGAGCATTGGGAAGAGGAAGCTACTTGAAAGAGAATACTGTGTCAGCTCTAGTTTTGACTTTGGCATTCAAACATTATTGTGAAAGCATGGGATACACCTCTTTGTATGTAAACAAGACCAATCCTTTAAGACATTCATGTGATTTATCTACTCATCAATGCAAAGTGTGGAAGAGACCGACGCATCTTCACTATTTGTGCTCTTTTATGACCACTTAGTAGAGACTATTTCAACTGCTAGAATAACTCTCCTGTCGGCACTTCCCTTTGCCACTCGAGCTATTTTATCCATATCTCATTATTTTATTTCTTCTTAGCTTTTTCCTTTGTCATCCCTTGGCTCCTTATGGAAATCTGAGCCCTTTTGGCCTAAAGGCCTTTGAATTCCTTCAGGTTCATGCTTAAGCATTTAAAGATCAATGACTATTTCATTGCCGTAAAGTTGACGTTTGCACACCCATTGCCATTTGAAAGCCAACGACTATTCTATTGCCCTAAATTTGATGTTTGCAGGCTCATCACCCCTTGGTCAATTTCTTTGGCTTTCCTTCAGACTTTTCTTTGTTCGAGTCTCTATCGGTGAACCTTTTGATTGAACTTGAACCATTTTTTGGATTTCAATGGTTCAATGGTTCAATAGTTTAACACTTTGTGTTCTGCAAGGAGTTACGTCCATTCAATTCCCTTGTGAATTAGATGTATCATTGAAATGATTGCTTGAACCAACCCATTGAACCAACTCATTGAACCTACCGATTGAACCTTTCGATTAAACCAACTAATTAAACCTTTTAATTAAACCAACTGATTGAACTTTTCAATTGAACCTTTTGATTGAACCAACAATGGTTTAAAGTTCAAAGTTTAAGGTTCAAAGTTCAAAGCTCTTGGAAAGATCATGTTGTTGAACCTTGATGTCAAACCACTTTTTCCAACCTTAAGGAAAAGTGTCTTAAACATTTTTGGTCTCTTTCCTTGTGAATTTATTTTGCCAAAAGTTTGAAGAAGCTTTGTAAAATCCTTACATTCTTCAAATTGGTTCATCTTTTTGCTGAAAGACTTGTGCAAATCAAATTTGAACTAGCTCAGAATAATAGGGGAAGAAGGAGACTGATTTTGTCGTATAATACCAAAATGGTCAAAAAATTGGTGATTCCAAGGGGAAGCATGCTTGTTAGGCTTAGAAACTAGTAGCCTCAAAGTCCATTGGGCACAGAGTCAGAACATAGCTTGAAAAGTTAGTAACAACCTTGAAAGATCTAAGAATCAATCATGAAGCTTTTACCCCAAAAAGGAAATGAAACACACACAAGATTAAGAAAACTATTGACATGTGTAAAATCACTTAGGGAAAATAGGGGAAAACAACGAAAATATGTACATGATGAAAAAAGGGCTCAGTGATAATGTTTAAGATGTATCCCATTAATTGGGATACATAGTTCTTTACCATCCAACCTAGAGAGTTAGAAAATATTATGCTGCTTACACTGAGTGATGACATATGGAACACTCCATAGGGCATCCAACTTCATGTGCTTTCTAGGCTTAGCTCAGTCCTCATCCCATTTCAAGATGCTACTTCCTTCAGAGAAACCTTTTGATGACGATCTCTTGTCGAAGTGTTTCTTCATCTGCTATTAGCGATTGGTCATAAAAGCCATAGCTTGGTCCCTTATTTCTTGACGTTCCATCAATTCACATAGCCTAACCTCCATGTTATTTCTTTCTTCTAACTGTAGCTAATGAGTAAGGTCCAAGGTTGGAAATTCAAGTGAAATAGGAAGTCTAGCTTCCCTTCCATACATGAGTGTGTATGGTGAATTGCCAATTGCCCTCTTTGGAGTGACCCTGTATGTCCACAAGGTTGTTTTTTACTTGGCATGCCAAGTTCTTTAATTCTCTTCCATTATTATTTTGATAATCATGATCAAATTCTTATTGGTGAACTCATCTAGCCCATTCCCTTGTGGGTAGTAGTTAGAAGAAATGCTGAGATAGATGCCATATCTCAATGCCCATTCACTCATTCTAGTCCCCAAGAAGGCTAATGCATTTTTTGATATGATAGTAGTTGGGACTCCAAACCTTATCACCAAATCTTCATAAAAGTCTAGGACTACACTTTCATTAGCCTCCTTCAAAGTGATAGCCTCTACCCATCTTGTGAATTAGTTTGTGGCAGTCAAAACCCATTTTTGGCCAGCACTGGAGGGAGGATTGATCATCCCTATGAAGTCTAGGCCCCATTGCATGAATGGTTACTCCACCTGAATAGGTTGTAAGGCATTGTAGCCAGTCATTATTTCTCAACAAACAGTGCACACTTTTAGCAATTTTGTACCCAAGCATGAATATCTCTGAATAAAGTGGGCCAGAAGTAACCAACTCTCATTATTCTTGTAGTTATAGGTTTAGGAGCAAAATGAACACCAATTGGCCCATCATGGAACTCAAACAACACCCTGTCAACCTGACCTAGGTCTATGCATCTTAAGAGCACTCCTGAGAAATCCCTTTTGAATAGCACTCCATCAATTAGGACATAAGGGAGAGATTGGAGTCAAAAATATCTCCTCTTGGTCCTATCAAGGACTTGCGAGCACTCACTAGTGAGAAGGAAACATCTCATGTCTGATGTCCAATCCTTCATGACAACTGGTTCTTTTATTATGGCAAGATCATGGATTAGCAAACTATCCTCTTTCTACTATTTAAAGTCTATAGCAAGGTGTTCACACAGGCCTTTTCCTCTTACAAGCTTGGTGGTTTTTATATCCACATCATATTCCATTACTTTAGTGATCCATCCCACTCTCTTTTCATTCAGATCATGGTTGGTCAAGAAATATTTGATGCTGGGATGTGGAACCATGAGGTGAACCCTGCTGTTAGACAATATATGTCTAAATTTCTTTAGGCTTTCTATGATTGCAAGGACTTACTTCTCCACATATTTATACCTGACTTCAAAACCCTCTAGACCTTGGCTAAAAAATGCAAGTGGTTGTTCAAGGTTCTCACCATTCACTTGGGTAAGCATAACATAGATTAACTCTTCATTTCTGAAGGTGCAGAGGTTAAAATCCTTGGTGAAGTCAGGACTGATCAAGGTAGGAGCCTGAGTGATAGCCTATTTGATCTCTTCAAAACTATCCTTCCTTTGCACTATCCACATGAATTTCTCATCCTTATTTAGCATAGAGATCGATGGTTTGACTACCTCCACAAAATTTGGATTAAATCTCTTGATGAAATTTATTTTGCTGAAGAAACTCTACAGACCCTTCTTATGTTTAGGCAAGGACAGCTCTAGGATGGAGTAGACTCTTTTTGGATCAATGGTCAATCACCCTTTTGAGACAACATGGCCAAGGAGTTTACCCTCATGGATAGCAAACATGAATTTCTTTGGGCTGAGAGAGATACCAAACTCTCTACACCTCTCAAAGATTTATCTGAGATGTTTCATGTGTTGGCTTGCCTCCTTAGAGAATACTATCACATCATCAAGGTACACCAACACAATGTTATTTATCAGGACTTGAAAGGCCATGTCCATGCCTCACTAAAAAGTGGCACCAGCATTGGATAGTCCAAAAGGCATTTTTTTATAAGCAAATGTTCCCCATTTGGTAGTGAAGGCTATCTTGTACTGGTCATAGTCTTGTACCAAAATCTGATTGTACCATGAATACCCATCTATGAGGGAGAAACGCTCGCTGCCTATCACCATTTAGAGGATTTGTTCCATACTTGGGAGAAGATAATGGTCCTTTAAAGAGACTCTATTAAGGTCTCTAAAATCTACACATAACCTGATCTCCCCATTCTTTTTTCAGACAGGAACAAAATTGGCCAACCAAGAAGAGTGTTTAATTGGAAATATGATTCTGGACTCAATCAGCTTGGTGAGTTCCTTATGCATGAGAGGTTCAATCTTTGGATTGATAGGCCTTTGTTTCTGCTTGATTGGCTTGGCACCTTCCTCCAACTTGATGGTGTGTTGGACTAAACTTGGGTCAAACCCCTTTAAGTCACTATACTCCCAAGTGAAGACATCAGTAAACTCCTAGCACAACAAGATGAAGGCCTACCTTTGATGATCTATACACACTTTCCCAAGTGCAAGCAACTTATTCTTGAATATTTCAACTTTCTCATAGTTCTCCTTCTTTGTTGTGATGCTTGCTTTATCATTTTTCAGTTGGTCATCCTCATTGAAGATATTTTTGAGAGTGACCAAACCTTTAGGAAGTTTTTTGTTCTTCAATTAAACAATTTGACTGCCATACTGCTATTGTAGCTTAGCTTGGTTTCTAGTAGAAAACTCAACATCCTCTTACAAAAAGAGTGTTATTTGCTGATTGCTATCAAAAACATGCCAATTGGTGATGTTGTCAGACACAGAGGGTCTGATTACCACTTTCAAATGGCATGGAGTGCTGTCATAGCCTATCTCCTTGGGGATGTCAAACTAAGCACCAACTATTGCTAGTGTGTCAGCTTGTCTATTCTATTCCCTAGGAATGGAAATAAAATTGAAAGTGAGGAAACTCTCCACTAAGTCCCATACCCTATGTTTGTAGGACTTAAGTAAGGAATTCTTTGTCAGATTTTGGCCCCTTACCTGATTTACAATTAGCTCATTGTCTCCAAAAACCTGTAGCTCCCTAATTCCTCTTCTCCTCACCCACTCCAAACCATGGATGAGGGACTCATACTCCACAATATTGCACATGTAAGAAAATTAAAACTTAAAGGATAAATATTATTTTTCTTGAGAGGGGGAAACTAGCACCACTCCCCCACTAGTTCCCAGCTTGCTTCTCGAGCCATCAAAGAAAAACTACCATAGGCATGAGCTCTCTTGGCTTGCTTTCATCAAATTTGGTACAAAAGTACTCTTGTCATGTATGAAATAAATCCCAAGGCCTACCTCTTTTAATTTATAGGGTTCATGTTCAAAGTTGTCACTTCCCCATTCGTCTAGGAGTAGGTCAGCAACTCCTTCAAGGGCAAAGGGTAGAGATTGATCCACTTGGAATTCTTCTTGATCAATAATTGCATAGCTAAAATTTGCCACCTTAAGTGAGTATGGTTCCAGATGATCTCTATGGATTTGTTCTAACTCAATTTTAACCTTGGTCCCATATTTGGTTTTGAAAACCATGTAGGACTAGTTCGCTGCTAGGTAGCCACCTATTTTAGATGTGAAATCCCTAGATAAGCAAATGGAAAAGTAAGGGGGAACATCTGCCACCACCACATCATGAGGGACTAATAAGGTTGGATAGGTGTGGAGCATCAAGTTCAAGCCTCTAACCACTCCTATTATTTTTGTTGGTATTCCATCTAGCTTCAAGACTCCCTTAGGCATCTCGTCATATTTGAGCCCCAGTTTATTTGTTATGCATTTAGGCATTACCAAGGTGATTTCTCCACTATCAATGATGCAATTATGCACCAAGAAGTCCCCTATGACTAAGGAAAAATATAAGGGGGGACCTTTTCTTCTTTCTTTACCTACCCTGATGTGGAAGGATGCCCATTCATGATCAAAACATTATCAACTTTTGCTAAGACAGCTTGTTCATTAAGCTTGTGCAATTCCTTTTGCAGCATGTCCTTTTATCCTAGCATTGATAATGAATCCACAAGGAAATATTCATGTGTAGCTTCTTCATCTAGTCCACCACATTGATTTGAGGATTGCCTCCTTTTAAATTTTCTTTGAGGTTACTTGCAGCCTGGGGCGCAGGTCGAGGAGCTAAGGGTGTGAATGGCAGTCTGAAATTTGGAAGTTTCTGATTCATATGTGATGAAGATGATGTTGCAAATGTTTGAATAGCTTCCTAGGCTTATTCCGTAACTCTCTTCTTAGACCTTGTGTTAGTTGCAACATAATCACCTTGATTATTTGCATTGCCCATGTAGTTGACTATATGAAATTCACCTTCTAGGTGATTCATGAGAGTGGAATCAAGCTGAGTCAACCTACTATCCATGCCATGTTGCAATGATGCCTCAAAGATTGGGAATTGAGTGGCTGCCATATTGTCTTATGCATTGGTGTATTGACCAAGCATCTTATTTGTATAAATACCCTAATCTTGACTGTACCCCATGGGTGAGCAATTTGGCTATTTGAATAGGCACCATGGCCTTAGATGATGGAGTACCTGGATTAAAACCTTGATAAGGTCTGGCCTATGTAAATTGACCTTGTCCTTGATTGTAATTCTAGAAAGGGGGTCTATTCACTTGGCCATACTGTTGGTATCCTTGATTTGGCTGATTACTCTAAGCTTGTTGCCTTTTGAGAGCCACTAGTTCATTTGTTATGCTTTGAAACAATATTTTTACTTCATGGAGGTCATTGGATGGACTAAAAACTAGATTTTCTATGCTAGGTAGAAGATATAAGGTACATGCAGCAGTTTGGACTGGAGGTGGCAATTCAGGAAAGAGCAGCATATGAGGTCTAGGGGCTATCTTCCTAGCTTGTACTAGGCAATTCTTAGCCGCTATAGCTATGTCATAGGTAGTAGGTAGCACATGTCCTCCCATGGACTATATCATGACAGCAATGCCACTGGTTAATGCTTTCAAATAATATAGGAAAGCATAGTTTGGGGTCAGCCTTACCAGAATGGGGATTCTATCCCATGTCTTCTAAAACTGAGTATTGAAATCTAGCATGAATTTGTGTGGAGCTCTCTTCATGGTGGTCAATTGCTCAGCAAGTGAGATGTGGTCACTCTTTTCCCCAAATCTATTTGTAAGGAGGGTGCCCAATTCATTCCATGAGTTGACTGAATTCATGGGCAAAGTCCCATACCAGTCTAGAACCTTGCCTTTGAAAGATAATGCCAGCAATCTGATAGCAATGTTTTCCTCAATGACATTGTGAATATTGCAGAGGTTAGAAATATTTATGATGTGTTCAATGGCAATAATGGGCCCTTCTCCATTAAAGGTAGGCACACTTTTAAGGACTACCCCTGGGATCAGGTCAGAATGCAAGAGATTCAAAGGACTCTGACCATGAAAGGCCATAAAAGGTAAAGCCATAGCTATGACTAGATTCAACTGAGGCCTTCTTTCATGGGTGTATCTTATAGCAGGTCTAGGAAAACAATTTGCTAAATAAGGATGAGTATTTCCAAACCTTAGTTGCCTTGCTGAGTTTAAAGGTAATTTAATGAATTCAAAAGGGATACCCTTAGCAAAAGATCATGTAGTGACCTTAGGCATAGGATTTTAGACTAACCTTTAACCAGAGACTGATGTTTTTGATAGTGGAGTCACCAGATGCTGGAAAAATATTTGTTTTTGCTGTAACAGAACTAGCACCAATCCTAGAACTTTTTTGAGCATTTAAAAAATTGGTCCCATTGGGTGTGCCAAAAATTGTTGACATTATAGATTGCACCCTTGAGAGAAGGCTAGGCTTCCCTCTTCCATGCAACACAATAGAGACTCCTCTCTTGCTTATGGGTTTGGCAAAACTCAGGGAAGAATCTCTAGATAAGGGCTAGCTCCGTTTGATGCATCTTTTAGTTATTCTAGTACTATGGCTAATATATCTATATAAAAAATGGGGGGTTGAAAAGACAAAAGGATTACTAAAGCAAAACCTAAGCTAAGACGGTGATGCACCAAAAAAGTTTCATCTACTCATTTTCTCACACTTCAAACCATAACAACACATACATACACTTTATCTGATAAAAGGACTAGACTGCAGAGAACTTAACATAAAGGCTTAATGAAGACACATAAAAGATGAACTTACCATAGGTGTTGTAAGAAGACACACTATCTGATAACTTTCTCCTATCTCTGCACTCCAGATATAGCTCTTTTTGCTACCTACAAGAATGGTGCTTTGTCTATACTAGGTGTGTTGGTATCAAGCCTGTGAAAGCATCATGGAATAATGACTGGACACAAGGTTAATACTCAGGCACACTCAGAGATATATCTAACCAAATAGAGGTAAAACACTTTTTATTGATTCAAGGTGAAAATTTGGTAGGGTTGTGCCATGCAAAAAATGAGAGATCCTTTTCTCAAATGAGAAGTTACAAATATATAGCCTTTTGGAAAAGACTTTGGCACTTTCTGTAAAATAAATGACCCATGCTACATTGAGAGCATTGGGAAGAAGAAACCACATGAAAGAGAATCTTGTGTCAAATCCAATTTTGAATTTGGCATTCAAACATTATTATGAAATCATGGGCTGCACCTCTTTGTCTGCAAACAAGACCACTCCTTCAAGACATTCATGCAGTTTGTCTACTCATCAATGCAAAGTGTGGAAGAGACCAGTGCATCTTCACTATTCACTCTCTTTAATGACCACTTGGTAGAGATTATTTCAACTACTAGAATAAATCTCCTACCGATGCCTCCCTTTTTCCACTCAGGGTATTTTATCCATATCTCATTATTTTTTTTCTTCTTGGCTTTGTCCTTTGTCATCCCTTGGCTCCTTCTGGCAATCTGAGCCCTTTTGGCCTAAAGGCATTTGAATTCCTTCAGTTCGTGCTTAAGCATTTAAATATAAATGGATTTTTCATTGATGTAAAGTTGATGTTTGCATGTCCATCACCATTTAAAATCCAATGGCTATTCTATTACCCTGAATTTGACTTATGTGGGCCCATCACCCCTTGGTTAATTTCTTCAGCTTTCCTTTAGACTTTTCTTTGTTCAGGTCTCTGTCATTGAACCCTTTGATTGAACTTGAACCATTTTTTGGAGTTCAATGGTTCAACACTTTGTGTTCTAAAAGGAGTCATGTCCATTCAATTCCCTTGTGAATTAGATGTATCATTGAAACAACTGCTTGAACTAACCCATTGAGCCAACTCATTGAACCTATCGATTGAACCTTTCGATTGAACCAACTGATTGAACCAAATGATTAAACTTTCCAATTGAACCTTCTAATTTAACCTTTTGATTGAACCAATAATGGTTCAAAGTTTAAATTTCAAGGTTCAAAGTTCAAAGCTCTTGGAAAGATCATGTTGTTGAACCCTAACGTCAAACCACTTTTTCCAACTTTAAGGAAAAGTGTCTTGAACATTTTTGGTCTCTTTCCTTATGAATTTATTCTACCAAAAGTCTAAAGAAGCTTTTTAAAGGCCTTACATTCTTATAAATGGTTCATCTTTTTGCCGAAAGACTTGTGCAAATCAAATTTGAATTGGCTAAGAATAGCAGGGGAAGAAGGAGACCAATTTTTCCCTGTGGGACCAAAATGGTCAACAGGTAAACCTAGGATTTTAGAAGAAAATAGGTTATACAGGGGCATACATAGGTGATAATGAAGAAACATTGACACCTACATGACCCCAAAATTAGAGCACACCAGAATCTGAAATCAAAAATCAAAATGGATAATAGTGTCAGAATTAGACAATAGCGTTGGAAACCAAAGCAGCCACTTTTTATCAATCCTATCCTTTCACCCAATGAAAGCTAGATTTAAGTTTATGACACCTTCACAATCCTGCACAACCATTTTCAACCTTTGTATCAGCCGTCTTAGTCTATTTCCCAGCTAAGTTATATTTCTTCTTATTTATTATTATTTTTAGAAAGGTGAAAAAGATAAATAGTGCACTAATTAGGATTATATTTATTTCTATATTTTATACTAATTTATTAATCTAGACCCTTAACTAAAATAGGAATAAAACTCCATTATTCCCAAATAAGTTAAATCATTTGTTGAACCTGACTTACTTTGAACAAATCTCAAAACCTTAAGTACCACTACGGTTTTCCTTCACATTTTTGTGCAAAATTCAATTTTAAAATTTTGATTTTTGTATAAATTTTTGTACATTTGTTCTTATTAAAATTTATTTTAGAATTCAAATTATTGTAATAAATTTCAAAATTCTAAAACTCCAACACAAAACCCTAAATTTCCAAACTAGGTCCTCAAAACCCAAGCCTTTCTCCTTTACAATTTTTAGATAAAATTTTTAGAATTTTTGAAAATTGTTTGGAGTGTCAAAAATATTTTCAAAATCGCTATGTTAGTATTCATTCATGAATTTATTTTATTAATATTACTTTTACATAATCTCTTTGGTGAAATCAATAAAATGTTCACTAAGGCACTTCTTCCCTCTGATCCTATAGATAAATTTCTAATTTTTTCTCATAATTATGACAAGGAATGGACAAATTTGCAAAATTGCACATTAGCCAAAAATGATGAAAATGATTTCATTTACAATGAAGACAAATACTATTATTGTAATGAGGAATATGATGATGCATATGAAAGTGATAGTGAAGAAAAATTAGATTCATCTTCTTCTCTCAAACCTATCTCTTTTCTTCCCTCTTCCAAAGAAAATAATTTTTATAAATGGGAAAGTTACTTTTCACCTCATTCTCCAATGCACAATACATCAAATGTATAAATTAGTCATGTAATTTCAAGTTAACTTCTCATTGGTGATAATTTTCTTGAATTTGAACCTAGCTTCTTCCTCTCTTTTGCTACTTCTATGTTCAAACTACAACAATATAAAAAAATTAAAATCAAATTTCCAATGCATAGTTCAAATGATCAATCTCATGTTCTTAACTCTACTTTCTCATCTCAAACAATGACAAAAGAATATCTAAATGATAACTCTCTTACTCTTACTTCTCATATTGCAAATGAAAATAATGCACGTACTCCATTCAAGGATAGCATAAATGCACATAATATTCCAATTTCACATGAAAAATTATTGCATATTAGAATATAATTAACATTTTCTCTTACCCCTCTCCCTAGTGATAATGAGTATGATAGTTAACATTTAAATGACTATGACAATGATAGTGAATATGAAAGTGATACTTCTACTTCTCTTTCAGATGAATAAAATTTTAATTGTGATGATGCATGGAATGATGATGACTATTATGCATATAGTGAAGAATAAAATGCATCTCATGCTTTTATCTCTTATCTCACTCCTCTTAAACATAATGAATTACAAAATGTTGATTCTACTTATATGCATGATTCTATTTCAAATGATGCACATGTCAATGATAACATCACATCTTCTATTCAATTAGAATGTGATTCACTAAATACTAAAGATACCAATGAATCTCCCAAGCCACTCCCTCTTATAGTAGCACTTGTTTCTCACTCTCCACCCAAAGAGAATGGTATCCCACATCTTTATACTAAGGTCCAAGATGCCATTCCTCTAAAGGTTCAAGTGAGCACACCCTCTCTCTATGATCCAATTTCTAAATGTAGCATTACCATTGCTAAAATAAATGATCAAATTCAATGTTTAAATGAACCACTTCAAGATACTAACATACCATCCCAAGAGATTACTTATTTTATGCATACAGTTGGTGAATTGCAACACCAAGTACATCTCCTTACTTTGGAAAACAAGGCTTATAAGTCTTGGATGGATTCCAATGACTTACACGGTAACCCTCTTTCAAATAAATTTGTCAAAGCTTCATTACTTAATAACTTATATATACCATCATTGCCTCAATTTGATGGAATTGGAAAACCATTCATACACCTTTAATCCTTTTGGAAGGCTTTACCATCTCATGTGAGTCCTTTGATTCTACTTAAGTTATTGCAGTAGACATTAGTGGGTAATGCATAAAACTGGTTCTTTCATCTACTCCTTATTGGTTCCTTGCATACATATGATGAATTAGAGGAGGAATGTATCATACATTACATAGAAAACATGGGCCCTCATGTTACATTTGAGAAACTTGCCACATTACATTAGAATTATTCAGATCTAGTTAGTGATTATATCTTATGATTTAAGGCTTCCATGTAACACTTGATCTATAAACCAACAGATTTAGAGGTCTAACATATATTTATTAAGGGGATTTGTCAACCCCTCTTAAATCATATATTATATCAGATAAAGTCCTCTGCTAAGCACTTATGTATATATTTTTAGCCTTGGATAAGAAATTAGGATTTATTGAGTCAGATTCAATTGATCAGCTTACTCTAGATTTCACAACATTACCTCCATCTACAACTCCTAGAACATAGCATCCACCATGCCCCAAACAAGATAGGAGACCATAACCAAAAAAGCAACTAGTTAAGAATAGAGATATAGTTTCCAAAGCACCACCTATAACATACACTATAGAGAACAATAGTAGGACACCACTATAGTTTGATTCAAAGTGGGATATCCCATATGTCATATTATCAACACTACTAGATAGGAGGTTAATCATATTGGATTCTATTCATCATCGAGATCCACATATATTACATAGATAGCCACATCACCCCTTTTATAACTATCATCGTATCTATGGACATAGAGATAATGATTGTTATCGACTCAAGGACTATATTAATATATGTGTTGATAATGACATCATAATATTCACATTGAGGGAATGAAGATACCCTCCATCATAGATCCATAGACCTCCTTCCTCCATGATTGAATCATCCCATGTTATTACTTCACAAAAATCATTAGTTACTCATTGTGAGAGTATTTTAGTTTATAGGATAGAGCCTCATAGAAGATCTCATATCCCATCTACTCAGAGGGTTTGGAGACTAGTATAGTGAGATTAGCCTACATATAGTAGTGTAGTTCATAGAGTACATAGTGCAGTTTCATATACATATCTAGCATAGTCATAGGAATTATAGTAGAGTTTTTAGGCCTTATCTCATATAACCACTTGCTATAATTAAGATTAGATAAATCCACATCATAGAGTAATATTCTAGATAGATATTCACTATAACCAATTTTTTAAGGAACTATTTCACATATTAACCCACTATGATTGAGATCAGATGAGGCCTCATCATAGGTTACAGTTCAATCTTGATCTATTTCTTAGTCATACTGATGAGACAGATCTTGCACTACTCTATAACCATCCAATTGTGAGTTAACTTCTTATACAAGCCTATTTAATTCAAGCATTCCTTGTAGCCCTATTTTCCCTATTTATTGGCCATAACTTTTTATAGGTTAACTCAATCATGAAAGTAAAACCATTTATGGATACCCATTAAGCCTGTCTATAACATACTGAAAAATCTCTTGAGGTTACTTTGTACGGAATTGTAATTTCTTCTTTATGCCCTGTTCTAATTAGCACTCCTTGAATGCAAAACACCTTGTCCAGAGTAAAGTATGGACTTTCTAAGAAAAAAATCATCATTCCAGATACCCATTACCTTCTTACAGGTGATTCAATTGTTTTTTAGGGCACTTATTTGGAGAAATCCACTTTTCCTCTATTGGCCTACACTCTTCCCTTCACATGCACCTAGGTCTCACTTGACAGTTGACTTTTTCCATACTTATCTGCACTATAGCACCTTGAAACCACTTCAAAAAGTTTTCTAACATCATCAAGGTTCAGATTACAAAGTTTCAAGAGTTTTCAAGCATTAAAACTCATTTTGAGGGTTTTATCCTAATTCAGGATTTTCCCATGACTGTCACACGCCGAGAGCTTATTAATTTTGCTGGGAGTGTTGTAGCATGTTTCAAGGGTTCAAAAAAATTGTATAGGGTCTGTTTTACTAACCTACACTTTTCCCAATCATCCTCCCATTCATAAAAACCTTCTGTACCTTCCAATGCTTAACATTTCAGTTGTCTTGACTGTATTTTCATAACAGTCAACAGGGTTCTTAGTTTCTTTTCAAATACAATGGTCAACAAGGTTACAAGATGATATACAAACATGTAAAAATATAAAAGACCTCCCCATTCATATGCTCTATCAAATATTACTTGATCAAACCATTTACTATGCAAAACATGCAACTTTCTTGTATTTTCCTATACACTGTCACCTACAGGCCTGAATTCCAACTGTGGAATTTTAAGATATCAAAAGAGATTTTTAAAGCCTGTTTCTTATTCCTTTTGGTTTATACTTTCATTTATACTTCTCTCCATATCATTATGAACTTAATTCAAACATTTATACATTGATTTTATCTTAGACAGTGGGCTGTAGTTTTTGGATACCTGAATACCCTGTTTAGGCCTGTTTAGGCTTTTTATACATTCAAAGTACTTAAGATCTCTTGGTCACATCATATTGGTTTTTAACTTGTTCCCAACACATAAAATAACAAGTATACATTTAGCTTTCACAATGTTATTTGAAGAATCATCATACACACTTACATACACACATATATATAGGCCTGTCACCAAAATTCACAAAGAAACCATATATGAAACAAATACATTCATTCTTCTTAGATAAAATAGAAGACTTACAGCTAAATATAAGATTCATTTCCAGTGTTCCATGGCTTTCAAAGCCTTGCTTTCTCCTTCACACATTCTTTTCTCCTTCTCTTCCCTTTAACATCTCTTGAGTGAGGTCCTCCCTCACTAATTCTTCTCTCTATCCTTCATTCTATCTTCTTCCCCTTGAATGAGAGGACTTTTCCTCTCTGTCCTTCTTCTCTTCTACGCCCCTCTCATCCTCTCTTCTCTTCTCATCCTCTTTATTTTATGAATTCTTCTTTTTCTCTCTTTTCAAGAACTTTCCTTCTAACTTCTACGCCCAAATTGGGCTTAAGGCAAACAAATGCTATTTTTTAAGTTTCAACAATATACTAAGGTTGAAAATAGTTTCAACCATTTCCCCCTGATTCCCTCAATAGCCTAACCATCACTTTTTACCTTTTTACTTTCACTTTTTGATAATTACATTTTAATTTCAAGGTGAAATTTTGAAATCTCACAATTTGGAGGAAAAACCAGAATTTGAATTTTCATGCTAGAATTTGAAACTATTGTAGATGCTCCTGCATCATACTCTCCCTCTAGAAAAGATTTGAACCTTAGTTCAAATGTCATGCTTCCTCCATACAATAATATTTGCTATTTTCCTGGATCCCAAGGTCTTGTTGCCAATACCAATGCTTGTCTTTGTCTTTGATTGTCTTTGTCCTTCATCTTGCTGTTCTTCCTCTTCTGGTATGTTCTTCTCCTCATCTCTTTCTCAGCTGCCATCTCCCACTTCCATGCTTCTTCATCTTCATACATATCTTCTAGATCTTCTTGTTGTTCTTCTTGTTCCATAAGCTTCTCCAATGACTCATGTATGTCCTTTACTTCAACAACCTTCATACCTACATACAAAACATTCAAAGCCACCTTAGTATGAAACATTTGAGGCCATGAAGCCTCTTGGCTGTCTCCATGCTCTTGTTCCTTTACCAACACTATCCTTGCCTCTTTGATTTGCTCTTGTCTTGTTTCATTCTTCTCAATGCTGCCTTCACCATGGCTTGTACCTTCCTTCATCTCTCTTGAATTACCAAACAGCTCCTTTAACGTCTTCAACTCTTCCTTTAGTGAGATCTCATCTACCTCACTATTCTCTTCATCAAACTTGGGCTGATCATTCACAAGGATTACTTGCCCTTTACCTCTTATATTTTCTTTTCTTAGCTTGTCTTCACATAAACCAACTTCTTCATTATACTCATCAAATACAATTGAAGCATTCTTACCTTGTGTCTCCTTACTATCTTCAATTGCTACCTGAAGCCATCTTTTTTGTTCTTGCCTCAATTCATTTTCCATCCTCTTGGAACTCTCTCCTTTCTGTACATTAGTTTTCATAGACATTTTCCATTCCTCATTTTCCATAAAAAGATCATTAAATGATTCAAAAACTTCATCATAAACAACTTGTTTACCTTTTACCTCTTTGTTATACCTCTCAAGCATCCTGTCTTCATGGAATGCCTCTTCCATACTCACCATCTCTCCTTCATTCTCTTGGCTGCTGGAATCACCTTCAATCCTCTTCCATTGACTTCTTGGTGCTGTTGTCTCAATACTCACATCTTTTCTCTTTGCCTTCTTAGGCACCCATACTTGTTTCTCCTTCTTACCATTTCTCTTCTCAAGCCATGTAGGCATCTTGCATCCTTGCTCTTGTACCATTACCTCCTCTTGCTTGGGAGTTTGCTTCATCCACCATTTAGGCATCACATATCCATGGTTGAGTGGAAACTTCACCTTTCTCTTTGCTTCTCTAACATGCATATCAACAATTTCATGCTTATAAGACAAATCAGTTTTTGAACTCACCTTTACCTCCTTAATGGGCTGCTCCATTAATTCTTTGACTTGCATAACTTCTTGATTATTTATGCTTTCTTCTTTATTTATGCTTGGCTTCTCTCTTTCTTCTTCTTGGCCTTCAATGGCATCATGGAATTCAGCTTCATCTTCTACCTCTTCTCTTACTTGTATGGGTTCCTCAACTCCTCCTTCATGCATTAGCCAATGCATCTCTTCTTCTTTATCAACAACAACAAAATTTCTCTTTTCTCTTACATATTCACTTGTGCATTTGGTGTCTTCTCTTGCACCAATCTCTTCACTCTCCAAGGCTCTTCTCTTGACCTTCATAAGACTGATCATACCTGCAATTACCCATGCAAAGACAATATTAGAAATAAAAACAAGAGACCACAAGGTCCCTATGAGTGCTCTCTTCACCAACACTCTCATCTTTTCAAGTGCTCTTCTCGACACTTACTCTTTTCTTTCTTCTCCTCTCTTGTTCTCCTCAATGAGAACCTTCTTCTCAACTTATTCATCTTTCTGCTCACTTGGCAACCTTCTTATCTTCTTCAAGCCTCTATGGGCTTCTCTCTTCATGGCAATCTTCTTTTGCCTTCTTTTCCTTTTCACTAGGAGATCTATTGGCCACTTCAACCTACTCCTCATAGGCCATACCCATGCTTGCTTGTCCATCTGCATCCAAGACTCATATTCATCTTTAATCTTAGCTAACTCTCTCTTCAAATTAGCAATATCTTTATTAATTACAAAACTGTCCATACCTTTGATGCTTGCTTTCTTCTTGGTGCCCTCATATACCTTGCTGCTCTGCAGTGCCTTCAACAATACTTCCATATCTGAGATATTCACCCAAGTCTTTTCCACCTTGGTCTCTTGATCCCTTGTCTCACCCAAGCCTTTTCTTCTTGACTGGTCTTTTGACAATCTCCTTGATCTCACCTAGGCCTTTTGCATCCTAGTCTTTTGATCCTTTTCTCAATCCTACAGCAACTCGTTATACATTACTTCATCAAACTCAAATCACAAATCCAAGCTTACCTTGCTTTGTATCTTCTTCTTGATAATTCACTTTCTCATCTTACTTTTGAGCTCTCCAAGCTTCAAACTCCATCCTTTACCTCACCTAAGTCTATTTCACCTTAGTCTTTTGGCAAACTATCCAAACTTCTTCTTGGATCTTCACTAAGCCTTCATTGGCTTCTTCTCTTCTTAAGCCTTAATGGCTTGGCTGCCTTGAACTTGCAACTTATTCACTTTATTGCTTCTCAACACAATAACTTAAATCAAATAGCAAAATTATTCATACCTTTTCTCCCCAGGGTCTTCTAGTGCTTTGTCCTGCTGATCCTCTTCCCAACTCCTGTAACAACTCATTAGAAATCACAACCAACAACAAGTTACCAATTCCCAAGAGCTTCAATATCTGATACAAAATGATGAGATAGATCTTTCACTACTCTATAACCATTCAATTGTGAGTTAACTTCTTATACAAGCCTATTTAATTCAAGCATTCCTTGTAGCCCTATTTTCCATGTTTATTGGCCATAAATTTTAATAGGTTAACTCAATCATGAAATTAAAACAATTTTTGGATACCCATTAATCCTTTTTATAACATACTAAAAAATCTCTTGAGGTTACTTTGTATGGAATTGTACTTTCTTCTTTATGCCCTGTTCTAATTAGCCTTCCTTGAATGCAAAACACCTTGTCCAGAGTAAAGTATGGACTTTCTAAGAAAAAAAGAATCATTCCAGATACCCATTACCTTATTACAAGTTATTCAATCATTTTTTAGGGCACTTCTTTGGAGAAATCCACTTTTCCTCTATTGGCCTACACTCTTCCCTTCACATGCACCTAGGTCTCACTTGACAGTTGACTTTTTCCATACTTATTCGTACTGTATCACCTTGAAACCACTTCCAAAAGTTTTATAACATCATCAAGGTTAATATTACAAAGTTTCAAGAGTTTTCAAGCATTAAAACTCATTTTGAGGGTTTTATCCTAATTCAAGATTTTCCCATGACTGTCACAGGCCGAGAGCTTATTAATTTTGTTGGGAGTGTTGTAGCATGTTTCAAGGGTTAAAATTTTTTTTCTAGGGTCTGTTTTACTACCATACACCTTTTCCAATCATCCTACCATTCATAAAAACCTTCTGTACCTTCCAATGCTTAACATTTCAGTTGTCTTGACTGTATTTTCATACCAGTCAACAGGGTTCTTAGTTTCTTTTCAAATACAATGGTCAACAGGGTTCCAAGATGATATACAAACATTTAAACATTTAAAATACCTCCCAATTCATATTCTCTATCAAATATGACTTGATCAAACCATTTATTATGCAAAACATGCAACTTTCTTATCTTTTCCTATACACTGTCACCTACAGGCCTGAATTCCAACTGTGGAGTTTTAAGATATCAAAAGAGATTTTTAAATCCTGTTTCTTATTCCTTTTGGTTTATACTTGCATTTAGAATCTCTCCATATCATTATGAACTTCATTAAAACATTTATACATTGATTTTATCTTAGACAATGGGCTATAGTTTTTGGATACCTGAATACCCTGTTTAGGCCTGTTTAGGCTTTTTATACATTCAAAGTACTTAACATCTCTTGGTCACGTCATATTGGTTTTTAACTTGTTACCAACACATAAAATAACCAGTCTACATGTATCTTTCACAATTTTCTTTGAAGAATCATCATACACACATATATATAGGCCTGTCACCAAAATTCACAAAGAAACCATATATGAAACAAATACATTCATTATTCTTAGATCAAATAGAAGACTTACAGCTCAATATAAGATTTAGTTCTAGTGTCCCATGGCTTTCAAATCATTGCTTTCTCCTTCACACATTCTTTTCTCCTTCTCTTCCCTTTAACATCTCTTGAGTGAGGTCCTCCCTCACTAATTCTTCTCTCTATCCTTCATTCTATCTTCTTCCCCTTGAATGAGAGGACTTTTCCTCTCTGTCCTTCTTCTCTTCTATGCCCCTCTCATCCTCTCTTCTCTTCTCATCCTCTCTCTTTTATGAATTCTTCTTTTTCTCTCTTTTCAAGAACTTTCCTTCTAACTTCTACGCCCAAATTGGGCTTAAGGCAAACAAATGTTGTTTTTAAGTTTCAACAATATACTAAGGTTGAAAATAGTTTCAACCATTTCCCCCTGATTCCCTCAATAGTCTAACCATCAATTTTTACCTTTTTACTTTCACTTTTTGATAATTACATTTTACTTTCAAGGTGAAATTTTGAAATCTCACAATTTGGAGGGAAAACTAGAATTTGAATTTTCATGCTAGAATTTGAAACTATTGTAGATGCTCCTACATCACATACACATTATAGTAGAGGCCACATGGTGTTATTTCATGTAAGAATCCACTATGATTGTAGATAGATGAGCCTCCTTCATAGCACATAGTTTTAGTTGTGCATCCATTGAGGTTACATCTTATAAAGTCTCCATGTAGATCTACAATTAGTGCATCATAGATAGCATCAAATATAGGGAATGTTCCTACATATCATGATCAGTATGGCCACTTGTTCAGTTGGCCATCAGGGTTTAGATAGTGATACAACAACCATGGGGTTGATATGCAAAAAGTGATATCTTACATCCCCTTCTACTAATAACTAACATTCATTTTTCTAAATAACCATACCTAGCCAGACCAAATTATCCAAATTCTGATCTTACTAATATCCTGCTTTACGAATCTTAAACCAATTCATTTTATCAAATCAATTTACCAATTACAAAACAACAAAGTTTTTTACTCACATATGATTCAAAATAAAAACTAGCATCACACTTGAACCTATCAAAAACAATCAAATCACATCCCAAATACAATTTAAGAAAAAATATACAAACTCAACATCAATGCCAAATCAACTATTTCTAATCAACCATTTACAATAATTATACCAATATACTCCAAATTCCATAACATAATATGCATGAGTCAAAATCAAATAAGTATCCATATATCTATATATATATATAATGAGTTTTAAATATATATAAATTGGTATCAAGCATAATCACTCATGAATGGGCATCAGTCCCTCATTGTTAGTCTCACTCTCTCCACTAGTGTTACTCCCATAATCTACCCTAGCACTCAATATCCTTGCACCTCCTTGAGCTACCACATGCCTCTTAAGATGAATCTCTCACTCTATTAATTGACCATGCTCCTAATCTAAGTCCACATATCATCTTTAAAGATCTATATACTCATCCATGATCCTCATACTAACAGATCCAAAATTAGGTGGGGGCATCCTATGCCTCTCTAGCCTAGCTCTCAACTCATCTCTCTCTCCTACTACCCTAACATATGTAGCTATCACTATAACATCTCCATAAAATATATGGGCATGGATATGAGGCATGACCATTGCTCACTTCAATCCCTCCTCCATACATCATTAGGTACATGTTATGTGAGCTCTCAGAGTATCAACTCAATTATTGTCTCCCAATAATCATCATCTCCACCTCCTACCCCAGCCTACGCTCTATCCTGAGAACCTCATGCTTCACTTGTGCATAAAGTATGACACTATTTTATCTATATACTTATAAATCAAACTAAAACACAAATTTATACATAGTTCAAATGTAATCACTGCTTACCTCCCATCATATAGATTGGCTTAGGATCCTCATATTATGGAGCATCCCCTACCTTAATAGGGTATAATATATCCCATTTATGCCTAACACACCATGTGGTATATGCATATATATATATATATATATCTAATTTCATCCACATATATAATATATGACCACATCCCTCATATCCAAAGGTAATGGTGTGAGATCAACCTTAATAGGCCTCTCATGAGCTCTTGCCCTCATAAATGCTCATGTACTCTTCACCCACACCCATGCTACTAGGGGCACATCTTATGGTACCCCAAACTATCTAGTAACATGTTCATAGTGAAATTACTCATATAATCCACCCTAGTGGTCATGTATCCAATAGTTGACCCTCATGTATCACAACTATACTCCATCCTCTGCCCACCTAGGAAATCCTTTGTAAGGCCTCCATATGATGTAACTATCCACTAATCCATCTAAAACCTACCTATAATGGTCCATCTCATAGGATTGGATATCCATTATACTCATCCATCACTCCTTGAATGGTTGTGAAGGTACCCACTCTACCCTTGGTAATCTAACTAGCTACACAACTACTATGTGATCATAGGCTCAATAATGCAATAAGGTTGTCATGCTCAACCCACCATTGAATGAACCCTATGTAAACATGTGGAGGTCCCTATATAGGTGAGATAGCATAGTCCTCCCCCATGAGATTATAGTGCCATATACCTCCACACTATGCAAAATCTTAGGCATCCTGTATGTAATAGATACTTTGCTCCCATCCAAAGTAACAAAAGATGCCAACAAAATAGCCAACCACTTCTACAAGCATGGAACATTAGACTCTATAATGATTGATAGTAGTACATCACTATCACTACCTCTTTGATATGTACCTAAGGGCACACTAGTAAAGTACAAAGATGCATGATCAATCACATCATCACCCATGTCATCCTATATCATCACTCATCACCCAATAATTGGTAAATGTAGTATATGATACACATTCTCAAAATCATAATAATTTGTCTTGTAAGAAGCCAAAAAGTACATGTATCCACATTTTACCTCTCACATAAGGTATTCATCAAATATCATTCCCACTACACTGTACCTAGGTCACACACATGACCCAACCCCACCCTATCCATAACTGATATCTCCTTAGTAGATAGTGGTAGCAACCTCAATGTCTCTATCACCCAACCCTTGCATAACTCTCTCATCTATACCTCAACCTACATCTCCAAAAACAACACATCTATCAATCAATAATACCAAGTTAAAAGCCAAGCCAGAATAATAGTAAACAATAAAGTAGCATCATATAAAATTTTTGCCTCTTGGACAATAGTGTTGTAGTAAGGACAATAGTGTTGGATAAGAGCACCACAAAATGATAGGAATGTTGGATCCCTAGATATGAGTGATAGATTATAGGATAGGAGTGCCAAAAATAGAAAATACTTCTTATGCTACTTTTAAGCCCTCAAAAACACCAAAATAGGCCTAAAATCTAACAAAAACCAAGCATTTGAGTTACTTACTAGGGTCACAACACCACTAGCTTAAACATGGACTACCATCTGCTTGAACCAAGTCATGGTAGGTGCTCATCTCCTCAAAATTTTACCTGCTCTAGAGCTCAAAATATCAACCTAGTCAATGCACAAATGAATTGAGAATCAATCTAATTTCCTATGCTAATCAAATTTTTCATTCAAAACAAAATACCATTTTGCCCATAAATCAAACCCCATAACTCCATTTTTCAAATCATTTCCTTCCACAAAATCATGACAATGATACCTTTAACATCACTCAAGGTTCACTGTCTTACTACCTTATCTACCTAATAAGGCACAAACATTTCTATATTTCTCTTATACCTAAATAGATACTTTAGTTGTCACTAATCAAAACATGTTCCACTCTCAACAACGCAAACTGATCAATCAAACAACCTTTCAATCTATTCACAACATACCAACCTTATTTCTATTACTACACCACTAGTCATCACTTTTGGCTCGACCTCCTCTATCATATATTTTATCCCTCTCCCCAAAAGGGGGGCATCATTCATAATATTCCTATTTCTACACTTACCTAGCATACCCATCCACTCTCATAAGTAGATACACCATGGTTCATACACAACCAGTATTCAGATTATCAAATTCATCTAAAATTGGTCAAGATATATAGTGACTCAGATTATGTGGGCCACTCAGCATTACTCATGACATTTATAGGGATATACCTTTAGTTTATAAATACATAGACTATTCAGATGTAGTGGTTCATATTATATGGATTCACAATGATTTTGATATAGATACAGACTCAGATACCAAATTTAGTGGCATGTACATGCTACACATCTCATACATACAACATGACACAATTATAGATTCAGATAGAAGACTATAGGCATAGTGTAGAGCACACTATTTTGGTCTCTAGTTTTGTACATGAGGCATGATAAGATATGTCATATCACATGTGGTTGTACAGATTACTAGATTGTGTAGATACATCACTCACATATCAAATTTGGGGGCATGGCACAATTTTTCATGTTTTTCATCACTCAAGATTATACAGATGGAATGGTAAGACATGCCATTCTCTTCTTACATGTTGACCATATTTTTATATTACACCAAACTATACCCAAGTTGTCACCAAGTTGGACCACATGACCATCTGTAGTGGTTAGTACATTATATTTACTCAAATTTAGACTACATGAGTTTGTGTGGGATAGAGGATAAACATTGGTTTTGGACCTTTGAGCACTTCTCAGTTCCATTTTAGATATTTAGAGTGGGGAAATGATAGATTTTACTCTTTATAACATACATATTTTATATATACATATATATTATATGAGTTTATGTGGGATAGATGACAAACATTGGTTTTGGGCCTCCAAGCATTCCTCATCTTCAATCACATTCAGCATAAGGGGCAATCATTGCCATACTTCTCCATGATACACAAATTATGTATTTAGATTCAATATAGGGGGCATCCACTCCATGGGTTCCTTATCTCTCTAGGTACTATTAAACTCTCCATCCATTTCCTTAGCTAGGAAGTGAGTTGGACCCTTGTAGTACATTCACCTCCACACAAGTAGGTTTAAGTAAACATTTTCTTCTTATACATTTTACTCTAGTATTTCATTTCATTTCATCACTAGAATAAAAGGGTGGAAAATGTATACACCCTAAATTGGTCAAGCAACCACACATATCATGTCTTTTCATAGTCCTCTTCACAGGAGACTCTGACTGGAGAATATGAGCCTTGTTCACACTAGCCATGTCTTTGTTTTTCTTATATTTATCTTATTTCTCACTTTTTTCACCTTTTCATTGTCTTGGTCAACTACTCCATACCCCTAGAGACCCCTAGATTTGGACTGTCTTAGTCCCAACCTATTTTTTTGAGTCCCAAATAATGAAATTCTGGTGGAGTACAATGCCTAGTACTCCTGTCCTCCTTGATATTATTGTCCAATGGTTATTTTTCCTTGCTTAATAGGTCTCAAACCCTTAGTATCCCTTCCCTTAAGTTTTTTTTATCTTTTTGATGTCATCTAGCATAAATAAAGCTCCCAAATTCAAAATAAAGAGTCTTCTATATAAAGGACTTCACAAGGCATTTTATATCTAGCACTTACTACTTTGTCACACTAAATAATTAAAATTAGTCAATAGTATAGCTGAGAATTCTACATCACACATAGATTTGTATGCTTGATCAAGGAAGGGCCTAGGTAAGAGTTTATTCTTGCATCTACCAGCACGTTTATTATACATGTTCCTTAAGGGAGAACTATATTTTATTTGAGACCGTAGCTTGACGGTTAATGTAGGAAGTGATCAGGATAGCAGGGGTTCAAGATTGTGTGATCGCACTTCCCCTAACCTAGTTTTTACCCTTTTAGATTTTAATATGTTTGTTGTTTCATGTGTATAGGTAGACTTAGGTTTTGAGAATAAAATAGGTCATACAATGGCATATACAGGTGTCATGAAGAAACAAGGACACCTATAGGACCCAAAAATTAGACTGCACTAGAATCTAGAATAAAAAATTGAAATAGACAACAACACTAGAATTGGACAATAGCATTAGACACTAAAGTGTTTTCTTTTTAGCACTCCTATTATTTCACCCAATGAAAGCTAGATTTAGGTTCACAACACATTCCCAATCTTGCACAATCATTTTCAACATCCGTATCAGTTGTCTCAATCTATTTTCTAATTAAGTTATATTTCTTCTTATTTATTACTATTTTTAGAAAGGTGAAAAAGATAAATAGTTACATAAATTAGGATTGTAATTATTGCTATATTTTGTATTGATTTATTAATCTAGACCCTTAACTAAAATAGGAATTAAAAATAATTATTCTCAAATAAATTAAATTAGATGTGTTGTGACAAGTGACCCCCTAATTGGGTATACTGGATCCCCATATTGGTCATGCTCCTGTTTAACAAGTGTATCCCCAATCAGAAGTGTAGGTATGATCTATCATCTCCAAGCTAGGATTGATTTATAGACATGATGCATTTTTTATTACATACAATATGGTAAACCCAACTTGAAACTAACCCTTGCAGGTTTTCTTTCACTTTTTCATTCTTTTATTCATTATTTTTATCATATATTTTGACATACTATATTGATTCTATCAACCCAGCTATTTTTATCTATGCATAGGTTTCCAAGAATAGGTAATTGGATCAACCCAGTCGATTTAGTATAGGTTTCCAATGTTTCAAACACCTAGTTCAAACTACTAGGTCGACCCAATCGACACCTTATAGTTTTAGCACTTTTTTAGTAGGTTCCTATATAGCTTGATTGTTTTTGTTGACCCAATTTGTATGTTTCTCAAACATATTTCAAGTTTCTTTATCAACAATCTTCCTTCATTACATCTCTGATCCACCAAGTTTCCTTTCTATTTCTTTATTTATTTTTTTGTCTTTCCTTTCACAATTTGTAGTCTTTAAAACTGCCCTTGAACAATCAACTAGATCGACACTGCTACGCCATTTTTGTGTTCTATGTACTATCTAAAATAACTAGATCAACACTACTAAATTCATTTTCAGACTTTGATTTTGTAGTACAAGTTTGACCCTATCAACCCTATTCTATATTTTATGCATATAGTGTCAACACTATACCTTGTTTCAAAGTTGGAATTAACCTCATATCTACTATTAATTAGTTCACATTTTCTTTTCTTATTTCTTGCATGCTTATAATAGTACACATAGTCTAATTAGGGAATTTTTAAATTAATCACTTAGTTTCACTATTTATATTTTATGCACATGGGACCAAATAAAAAAACATAAACACTCACTTTAATATTTTGTCTAGCTCAGGCCAACCTACTTGTATTTCATCACCAAGGGAGAAGTTGACTTGATACTCTAGTCAAGTATAAAACATAGTTAATGGTATATTATAGCTAAACATTCGACACCCTTATCACTATAGTGTGTGAAGTGAGGGGGCAGGCCATAATACCAAGCCTGTATCATTGCCACTACAGTCTTTTTCAGCCCAAACTACTTGAAACCATCTTTCGATTGATATCTAGTACCTTGTTTATATCTAACTTCTAATCACATTAAAATAATTTCTTAATAATTTAATAAACATTTAGGTTGACCAATTAGTTAGCTCTTTACTTTTCAAGTTGATTTCTTTCCCTTTTCTTAATTATGTGTACAAAAACTTGCATTAGTCAAGTGTTAGTGCAAGGTTTTATTTTTTGTGCTTCAATTAGATTGGCCATCATTGATTCAATTGACTATTTATTTATTTTTAGCTCTTACTTTCCTAGATTAGCTACAAAAATTGTCTTAATTCAACTCATAACTTGTTATCATCTTTATCTTTCTCCCTGTCTACTATACTAGATCAACCTAATCAACCCTGTATCTTTTTCATCCCTTGCTCATTGTACTAGATCAACCCAGTCAACCTTTTATAGTTTGCATCTCCTTTTTCATCTTGTTCCTACCTCTATGCCCTATACTGGATTGACCTAGTTGACTCAGTAAAGTTTATAGAACTAATTTTTTTACTAGATCAAACCAATTAACCCTATATTATCTTCTATTTTCCCTATTTATCAATCTAATTCCTTATCTTTCTAGTTTTACAATTTTTTCATCTATTTTTAGTCTGAATGAAATCTCTTATCAGAATTTTATTGGATAGCTTAAATCCATTTAGGTGCTATATGGGATGTTCATTTCTTCTTCTCTTTTCCTCCTAAGAACATCATCACTCTTGGGGCACCTCTTCTCCTCATTCAACTATGAACTACAATATGGTACAAATAACACCTCAAGATGAAGTTCATGGGTATGATCCTTTCTATACTTACCAAGAAACTTATCAAAATCTTCAAACTAATGTAGGAGTTATTAATACAAGTTTACTTCACAATCCCACTAGTAATATTCTTCTAGCAATCCTCCCCCTAATACCAATATGGGGGGTGATCCTACAAACACCAACCCACCTCCTGATATAACTCAAATTTTATCCCAAGTCATTTAATAAATGAACATCATGAAAAATTATAATACCAACCAAATGATGCAACTTCAACAACATCTAATCAACATGGATAATTAACCTCCAACTATTCATCCTCAAGCTAATCCTAATTATATTCCTCCACTTCTTAGGGATGCCTCAGGTAATGTTATTCCCCAACCCATAATGAATAACAAAATGATTCAAACCATTCAAAATGAGCCTTTAGATCTCTTCATCATTTCCATTTATATTGGTAACATATCTCCAACTATCAAATATGATGGGACTAAAGACCTTGCCTCATTTCTTAAATCCTTTAGAAATATTTACAAAGAGTGGATCCAAACTAATACATATACCACTACTAAAATCTTAGTCAAAATTTTACTGATGATGTATTAGAATGTTATAATCAACTACCCAAACATTCTATTTGGTTAATCCTTTAGTTAAAGAGTTTCAACACAATGATCTTTCTAAAAAAATTCTTAGCCACATTATCAATTCTAAGCAATCTCCAAATGAATCAACTCATGACTTTATCAAAAGATGGAAATATTTTTCTCATAAATTTGATCATAACATGAATGATGATAACCTATTTAAACTCTTTATTACAAATTTAACTCCTACTTTCCAATATAAGGTTTGAACCTTTGCTCCTCAAACACTTAATGAAGCTGTTGATCAAGATAACTGTCAATATTTTCTTATGAAGAAATTCAAATGTAATCCTAAAATCTTTAAAGTATCTTTCCAGACATCTAATGTTATAACTAGTAATGTTCTACAAACCAAAAAATTAGTTTCCAAATATGATATTCCTTCACCTTCTCATACACCTCTTTTTATTCAATAAATGAAATAATTTGTACTGCCCTCAAAACCTTTCATTTATCCCAATGACCCCCTAAGTGGTATGACACTAATCTTGTTTGCTAGTTCTATGTCAACATTGGGCACTCTCATGAATATTGTAAAGGGATCAATAAATTTGTTATCTCCTATATTCTTGGTGATTCATTAAATCATGAAGCTATGGTCAATCTTCATCATCAAGAATACACTATTGCTTCTAAAAAATGATAAACTTTTAAGGCTTCTACCTCCAATAACCAAAAAAATTCTTATAATAATCAAGAAAATGTTAAGGATGTTTGTTCCATCAATTTTGATTACAATCAATATTATAACAACTCTCAATATGTCAACACTACCAAGGTCAATTATCATCATAAAACAACTCACAAAGATCCTGTTACCAAGCCTAAAAATCCATCTTTAGAATAACAATTTATTAAAGATACCACCACCTCTAATGTTGATTCGAAAACACTTGAGAATCAACTTCCTCCTCCCAATCCTCCAACCATAACTTTACCTTCCAAAACTAATTTACCTTCTAAAACTTGTGTTGGTTCTTATAAATTTCATTGGAATTTTCTTGAAGAACTCAACTCTATGCCTTGTAACATTCCTCTTATGGAGTTAGTTCACACTTCATCCTATCATCATAAATTCCTTATGCAAGAATTTCAATAAATTGAAGATCCATCATCCATAGATGAAGAACCACATTCTATTGATTCTCAACCTACTAATTTCAATACCATAGAAAACCTCATGTCCTTTTTCCAAACCTTTTATTGAATTCATTAAGGAGGACATGATCAATGATGAATTTTTGTGTGTGTTGATGATCTGTCACTCTTTATTAAAATATCCATTAATACCACTCCTATCCAAAAAATCTTAGTTGATGAAGGCTCTAGTATTAATTTGACATCCTTGTGGTTCATACAACAACTTAGTTATAACAAGGATCATCTTAAGAAAACTCATCTTACTTACCATGGTTTTGATAAGACTAATCAAAAGCCACTTGGTTGTATTTGGCTTTCATTAAACATAGGACCTAAAACTGTTTGAACCAAGATTATGATCCTTGATCTCCTTTTATCTTATAATATTCTTCTTGGTCATCCATGGACCCAATGAATGAGGGCCATTACTTCTTTTGGTATTCAATGTATTAAATTATTGCATAATGGAAAATGGTACAAGCATGAAGCTGATCTTAATCCATGGAATATCTAGATTCCTAATCCTAAACCTAAATATCATATTTCCATAAATCCTAAGATTAATGATGATCCTTTACTTGAGTTAATCAACATGAGTCTTGATCTATAAGTTAATCATACGTATTTTGATGATGATGAGCCTAATGAGTTGCAACATACTTACAATACTACCAAGTGACCTCCATATATTTTGTAATTGATTCCTCATTCTCTATTACCAAGAGACCATATCATTCCTCTTATTGATGAGATTACTAACTTTCCCCCTCCATACAATGCTCAGGATCCTTCTTTACTATAATATCCCTTCACTTAAAATTATTTTAGACTGGCTAATTATTTCAAGATCTTCTCATCATGTCTCCTCATACATTCAAAAATATTGGGATTTCACCTTCTAAAACTCCCCCTGATTCTCAAACTTGTACGATTTCTCCAACATATGATGACAACTATATCATGGCCCAAGATCAATCTAGAGATTTGGATGTACAACATTACCAAAAAACTTTATCCCAAATCCATGCTTTTAATCAGGCTGTGCATACCATTTTTGTGGATCATACCTTATATCTTGAGAGTCATGTGCCTCCTATCAATCTTCTTCTTATTGATACTCCTTGGGTGGTATAAAAAATTATACATTCCTAATATTTATAAGAACATACACCTTTGGATCAATCATTACATCCAATCCTTCTCCCATCGCTGAATCCATAGATATACTAATCTCTTTTATTCCATCTACTTCATTTTCTCCTAAAATTACACTAGATGCCAAGGCAATCAATTTTCATCAGATTCTAAGTATGATAACCATGGTAATGAAATTATTGATATTGAAGTAGATGTCAAATATTATGGTCTTCTTCTTACTTTGCCTAGTGACAAATCTATTTTTGAGTTAATTCATGCCTTAGAACCTCAACTTCCTCGACAACATCATAAACTTGGAAACTTTAAAACTAAAACTCCTTGCTTCAACAACTCATTGCTAGTATTGATCATAAAACATATCCAATTTCAGCCTTTCCTAATGCACCATACCACTTTTAGGATGGTAATGCCATGTTTATGGAAGAAAAAACTCATATCAAATATGGTACCCCATCTTGTCCATGACCAATTATAGTTTCTCGAGAGCTTTCACCTATTAAAAATGATAATTTTAGCTTATTATTTGAAAAATATCATGAATATTTTTCTTGGTCCTATGAGGACATGCTTGGCATTGACCCTAGCATTGTGGTGCATAGTATAATTACTTATCCTAATGCTAATACTATGTGTCAAAAGCAATAATTTTTTTTCCTTAAATTTCAACCTTATGTCATAAATAAATCATCAAATTACTTGATGCTAAATTTATTAAACTAGTGGATTATTCTGAATTGGTTTCCAACAGTGTCCCCATTTGGAAGAAAGTCACTATGGTTATTCACATTTGTATTGGTTTCTAAAACCTTAATCTTTCTTGTCCTAAAGATAACTTCCCCTTATGTTCAATAGATGCCATCATCGATTCCATAGCTGGTTACAAAATGTTTTCTATTATGTAAGGTTTCTTAGGATACAATTGGATTCATATTGCTCCTGAAGACCAACATAAGACTACTTTCACCATGGAATGGGGACCTATTTCTATGTCAAAATGATCTTTGGTCTCAAGAATGTTGAATCCACTTAACAACATATAATGACTCACATATTTCATGATATCATTCACAAAATTGTTGAAACTTATGTGGATAATCTCATTGCTAAATCTAAACATCATAAAAATCATCTTTCTGATCTTGCTATCATCTTTAATCTCTCCTTAAATATAAAGTTAGACTAAATCTTTACAAATGTGTCTTTGGAGTCACACCTGGAGATTTTTTAGGATTCTTAGTCTCTTTCCATGGCATTGACATTGATCCCACCAAAATTAGTGCTATCATCAAAATGCCCATTCCTCATTCTATTCCTGACATTCATACTTATTTTGGTAAGCTTGGGGAAATTAGATGATTCACCCCTTAAATGGAATATCACATTCACTCCATCAATTCCCTTCTCAAGAAAATTATTTATTTAGAATGGATGGATTCATGTTAAAAAGCCTTTGATAACATGAAATAGTCTTTTCTTCATCCACCTACACTTCATCCTCCTTCCAATGATAAACCTTTGATTCTATACACTTCTTCCACACCTATTTCAGTTGGAACAATGCTTTCCCAACAAGATAATACAAGAAGAGAGTATCATACCTACTATATTATTCATGTCTTCATTAATTATGAAACATGTTATACCAAAATTAAGCGTGATTGCCTCATTATCTATATTGTAGATGAAAAGCTTTGTCATTACATGCTTTACCAAACTACTTATCTCATTTTTATTTTTGACCCCCTTCGACATTTCTTCTCCAAAGCCTTTCTTCCTAGAGATATAATTGGTAAATGGATGGTCCTCCTTATGGAATTTTATCTTCACATCATCACTCAAAAAAAATTTAAAGGGAAAGTCATAGTTGATTAACTTGATACAGCTCCCATTTCAGCCACTTCTTCCCTTCAAGATGACCTTCTAGATGACAATATTCTTTACATTGAAGGTTCTAATCAACTTATCTCTCTTAAAGATTATTTTCATAGATTTATCACTAATCTTGAATCCAATAATCTTGAATAATCTTTCACTCCCTCTAATACTAATAAACTAAAGGTAATTATCGAGGAGCTCCTTGAAATTAATGTTGACTTGCATGAGGATACTTGGACCTCCACTTTGATGGTGATAAATGCCTTCAAGGAGTTGGGGTAGGTTGCATTCTCAAAAGTCCTCTTAGTAAGAACATTCCTTTATCTTTTTGTTTCACCTTTGATGTCACCAATAATATGGCCAAGTATGAAGCTCTTACCTTAGGCATGAGAACTACTCTTGATTTAGACATTCAATACCTTCATGCTTTAGGTGATTCTCAACTTATTTGCCATCAAGTTAATGTTTAATATCAATGTAAAAGTGAGAACCTTATTACCTATCATCAAATTTCAACCACTCTTGCTAGTATTCTATGTCTTTCACTATTGATCCTATTCATATAGATCAAAATTCCATTATTGATTCTCTTGCCTCTTTAGCTTTTATATTTCATCCACATCAAGTTCTTTCTAATCCTTATTTTCTTATACAAATAAGAAACTCTTCATCGTCAACTCAACCACCATATTTAATTATCTGTCATATTGAGGCAATTACCATTATACAAATCCATTACTATAAAGACATTATTCAATTCTTAGAACACCAAACTTATCCTCCAAATTTAGACTCTCATGAAAAGACATTCATAAACAAGTTTTCAAGTATGCATTTCAACATAACATCCTTTATTATCACAATGATAATGGTACCTTGCACCATTGTGTTATGAAAGATGAGGTCCCCCCTCTTCTTGAACAAGCACATGGGGCATTTTTGGTGGTCACTATAGCGGACATGCTACAACATGCAAATGCCTACTTATGGGTTACTTTTGGCCTACTCTTGAAAAAGATGAAATTGAATATGCTAAAAAGTTTACTCTTTGTTAGCTTCATGATGATCTTATCCATTCATCTCCTATCGAAATTAAAATTTTTGAATCTCCTTGGCCATTTTCCATATGGATATTTGATCTCATTGGTAAGCTTCCTCACTCCTAAGATGGGCATGTCTTTATCATAACCACTACTAAATATTTTATCAAGTGGGTAGAAGCTATTCCCCTCATTAACATCATTGGTTCTACATATTACAATTTCCAAATTTATTCTTAACCAAATTATTTATTGCTTTGGCATTCCTCATACCATAATTTTTAACAATGGTGGTGATTTAACAAACAAACATGTTAAAAAAAATTGCAATAAATTCAAGATCAATCACAAGTTTTCCATGCCTTATCATTTATAATTCAATGGTAAAGATGATGCCACCAATAAAATTCTCTAAAAGACAATTCGTGAAACCCACACAAATTGGCATATTCATATTTACCTTTTAATTTGGGCCTATCGGACTAGCATACACACTACTAGTGGGGGAATTGTATTTTCTATAGTCTATGGTTCTGAGTCAGTACTTCCTTTATAAGATGAGATTACCTCTCTTTGTACATCTCTTCATGGCATTATTCCTAATGAATAATTACATGAATCTTGCCTTCATGCCCTTGATCTTCTTGATGAGCATCATCTTTTTGCCTTGTAACATAACTACCAATACAAGGCTCACATCACCCAAAAACATAACAAACATTTTAAAATACACACTTTTAATGTTGGTGATTTTGTCCTTAAATTAGATTACACCCATGATAAATAAGGTAAATACACCTAAAAATGGTGGGGGCCATATTTAGTTAAAGATATTCTTGGTCCAATCACTTATCATCTTCAAACCAATTAAAGCCATGTTTTCAAAGATTGCAAAAACACTCAATTCCTTAAAAATTACTTTGCCTAAACATTTACTTCTTATTTTATTTATTATCTATATTTATCTAATAATTTTTATAGGTCACTTAAGCATGGGTCTCTCCCTCTACAATATTTTCCTTCCTTTCACAAACCTTTAGTCCTCCCTTTTGTTCTTTTGGTTTCTTGATGTACCATAGTCTTATTTATCTTATTGCATCTTCTCTTGTCTTTCACACCCCTTGGGTTTTTATTTTGTGAGTTTCTTTGTAAGACCATGGATAGGATCTGACATTCTTTTTAAAACCACCATCTTTTATCTATTTTTCTCATTCATTTTTGCTACTTGCCAATGTTGTTTTGGCATCCTTTGGATTTTTATTTTGTGAGTTGATTATTAAGAATATGGATAGGACCTGACATCCCTCACAAAATACTACTATTTATTTGCTTACTCATTTTACTTTTTCTCTTGCTTATTGGTACCCTTGTAGGTCTCTCTTTTATGAGTTGCTTTGTATGACCATAGATATGACCTGGCCATCCTCATAAAATTACCATAAATGTTATTGATCCTTGTTCTCAAAATTTAGCTTTTGATTCTTTTTCTAGATGAAATCTTCACAAAAATCGATGTTAGCATGTTTTTCTCTATTTCCCTCTTTCTTATGATAATGAGTCACACTTTATTGTCATTGTATCCATTTTCCCTTTTGACACATTTTTTTAAATTTGAAGTAATTTAAATTATTCCATGTGTCATTACTTTTAATTTCCCCTTATTTTCATCTCCACATTGGATAAAAAAAGTTTGAATTCAATATAACACTTTTATTTCACCTAGATTTATGAGACTCTTAGACCCCATGGTCTTTGATGTTCTCTTTCTTAGCAACCTTGTCCCAAGTATTCAAATGAAAGTCATATTTAGCACCCATGTTTGGTTTTAAAAATTTACATGGAGGAAGAATATAAAAATCCATCAAGAAATTTAAAATCCAAATCATTTAAACAAATAACAATAATATATAAAAGGCAACGTAAAAATTTCAAAAATCAAAATCACACTAAAAGATGTGATTCAAAGCACATCTCCTTCTTCTAATAAAATCTCAAACTCCATAGTTGGCCTCACGGTAGTTTCAAGGTCCTTTGGGGTGTGGTAGGGTAGTAGATTAGAAGAGGAGAATAAAAAATATTTTGGTGCTACCTACTTTCTCATGCAAGTACCCAATCTTCGTAATAGATCGATGGCTCTGTAAGGGGTCTTGATGAATGGGGAACACATCATGGGGAGGTAGGTTAATTTTAATTTTCATAAATTTATCCTTCATGAGATGATCTATACACTCCATTTTTTGACCTAAGACTTTCATATCTAAGATAAGTTCTTCATAGTCCTTAAGGTCGAAAGTCCTCTTGTTTTGGCAAACTTAATTTGAGTGTCTTGATTTAGATAAAGAGTTCCTCCACCTTGTTTTTTCCTTCATTATCCCCTCCAACAATTTAATTATCCTCCATTAATATAAAAATTATGATTACAAATATATTTTCCCTTCTTCTTTAGTTCCTTCTTCTTGACCTCTTAAAAGCATGCTAGCACTACTTTATTTCAGTTTTATCTATCCTTAGAGTAAAACATGTTTGAGTAACTATGGATTCTTCTTTCTTTACACCATGATATTACATTTATACACTTAATTTAATTTAATTTAATTATTTATCATGATTTTTATATCCTACTATTACAGACACCTGAGTTCATACCCTTTTTCCATTGTTGAGTGTGGTTGGCTTGTTATTTCTCACTTGACAATGTTGTTTTCCCTTGTATGCATCCTTTTTCCATTGTTGAGTGAGATGTGGGTTGTTAATGCTCATTAATAAATTTTGTTTTACCATTTTTATTTATTTTTTTACCCATTCATTTTTTTTACCATCCTATTTAACATGTATCCTTGGTTTGATTTGGTGAGTTTGCCTTTCTTACTTAAGGATAGCTTGTTTGAGTTTTTTGGTCTTTAGTAGCCTTGGATTTTTGGTTACCTAATTTCATCTTGTTGTTTGACTTGGTAATTTTTTCTAACATACCACTTATCACCCCATCTTGGAAAATTTTCTAAGTATGTCTCATCCACATAGCACTAACTATCTTGGTTTTTCTTGTGTTTATTTGTTTTTTCTCTTTAGTTTTGTATTCTTGGGTTTATCAAAAGTAGTCTCTGTGCCCTACACAATCAAAACTAACAACAAAATAGAAAACTATCCCATGACAAAGGTAATTAAAGGTATGCATTGCATTTACTTTTTAGTTAATTATTGTTTTTAGATTAGTTTCCCTTTTAGTCATTTACTTTTAATTATTTTATGCTTTAAAATACTGTAAGTTTTTTTAACATCAATGTTGTGTGTTACTATGTTATTTCTTGAAGCACCATCCCTTATTACACCTTAGTTACACATGATGATCTTGGAGTGGGGCATATGTATACACAATATTTTTAACTTTTATCAAATATTGATGCTTTACATCTTGCGGGAACCTATTGAGACTCAATCTCTCTAAGTGCACGTCCTAAGGGGTACAATGGGAAAGGGGTGGGAATACCTTTGATACTTCACAGGGTTGTCCCTTTTTTCCACATTATTACCAATCCAACCAAATACCAAAACCATTCCCTAAGCTACTTATCCTCCCTTAATATCCCTCTAGTCTTTTCCTCTTTCCATCCCTCTTTTCTTGTCTTAAACTCCTTTTAAATAGTTAGATATAATAGGTCAATTAGGTTTACCTAGTATAGTTTATGGTTATTATTTACTTTCTTAGCTTGTTATCCCTTTGGTCAACCTAGATTAGAATTAGTAAATTATCCTCAAAAACACATTGGGTTGACTAGGTTGACCGTGTAAAACTGACATTCCTATAAGGATTTAGGGTAAGATCTACCTATATATACAAGATCATTTTGGTCATTATTCATATGTGTATTCAAGAGTTATTATTCTCTCATTCTTATTCACAATCTGCTCTTCCACTATTCTACTTCAAGAAATTAGCTTAGGTTTCTTATTTGGAGAATCTAGTCTTGTGGATAAGTATTGGATACTTTGGCCTTTCTTAGTGATCCTTAAAAACCACAATAACCTCTTTTAAAGCCCCTTTGGCCAAGGAAGAGGTTGGGTCTTGATGGATTTACATTCAGGTAAGTATATTTTAACTTTGTTCTCCTCTCTTTTAATAGATAGAAGTAGCATAAGTGTTGGCTTGAATAATACTAGCTTTCATATTTTATGTATTAGGGTGTTATTCATACTTATTTTAATTAAATTTTCCTATACATTTTTGTTTTATTGTTTCTATCCCTACTTTGTGCCACAAGCTTTGGTGTGCAATAGATTATATTTTACTTTCTTGCTATTAGAATAGAGTGAATGTTTTAACCTTAATACTCCATTAGGGTTGTTGTGTGATTATGTTATATTGTAGGCTTTAGAACCCTTCCTATCATAATGTGTTGTGACAAGTGATCCCCTAATTGGGTCTAGTGGATCCACATATTGGTCATGCTCCTGCTTAACAATTGTATCCCCAATTGGAAGTATAGGTATTCTATATCTTCTCTAAGATATGATTAATTTGTAGACATAATACATTTATAATTTCATACATGAAGATGCTTCAGTCTTGATAGAAGTGTGAAGATGTCTACTACATTTTTGAATTCAAGAAGATTAATATGATGACTTGATCAAACCAAGTCATATATTTTTACAAGGTATTGAATCTTCATGGATGAGAAAAGAGAGCTTATGAGTTCTATAGATAGATAGGTCTAAGGATAAGAAAATCCCAATTTTATATTGGTGTATATCAAAGAACATATGACATGAGATAGAACATGATGTTAGGGGGATATTTTTAACTTCTATGAGCATTTTGTTAGGTCCAAGGATTAGAGAAGTCCAAGTTTAGATTGGTGCATATCAAAGGGGGAGCAATTGTTTCATATTATTGAAAGTATGTAAGTATCCTAAGATTTTTAATTGTAATGAAATGCATACATATTGTTGAGGAATGATTTTTGGCACGTTGAGGAATAAACCCTTTGTCATTAATGTCAAAGGGGGAGACAGATTATAATGAATAAGTTTAAATGAGTAAGAAGTCATTATGAGGGTGTTTTTCCATTAATGATAAAGGGGGAGATTTTTTAGCATAGTCATTGATGTTTGACTATCATTAATGTCAAAGAGAGTATGTGGTACTAATGTATTAATGATATAGTGATCAAATTGATGATTTGGAGAGATAGGGCACATTTGCAGGTCTATAAGGACAAAGAAGGAGTTGTGAGGCTTTCATAGATGTCTTGGTAAAATTATGATATGCCACTTGATCATTTAGAAAGAGAAATAGGCATATTTTAGTTTAAGATAATCCAAAATGTCACTTCCTATCATGTATATATGATTGAACCAATAAGTTTGTGCATTTATTTTAGGTACTCAAAAAGTCAACTAAGGTCAAAGGTTTTGATGAAGATGTTCTCTATAATGTCAAGAAGGTAACTTGAAAATTTGGACTCATGAAGTGTTTTATAGATTAAGTTATAAAACCTAAAATTTGATCTTGTAGACTATGATGGGCCAAAGACTGTCAAGTTTAACTACATTGAAATTTGACATCACTAGTCAGTAGATCTAAAGGTGAACATTCATCATCCAGATCTTGATCCAATGGTGCAAGTGAAGTCAAATTATCAAAGGTTACTGAGATTAAACACACTATTGAAAGTGTCTCTATCTCATTAATCTAATCAAATATTAATGGTTAATGGGTGTTTGTACTGATAGAGACTAGTGGTGCAGGTTGAGTCAAAGAGTTAAATGTGTAGAAGGCATGTAGACTTTCAAAGTAGCACAATAATGGGAGCTCTGATTTAAGATCAATGTTGAGCATTGCTTGATAAAGACTAGGATACTCAGAGGATATTTTTGGTGCACATTTATTCACACTTTCTAGGGAACATGATATGAGGTTAAAGTGCTCGATGTTTAGTGTTTTAATAGTGACCATTGGAATTTGAATTTTTAAATTTATGAAGGATAACCTATTCTTAGTTTTTAAGTTATAACTTTTGATATAAGATGAATTTATTGGTAAAGTAAAAAGAAAAGTTGTAAATGACTTCAAGGTGCATTTAGAGACATTGATTAAAGGATCTGAATGTTTGTACAGTAAGAGATATTAAAATTCAAAGTTAACTATGTGTTTGACCATGTTCTGTAAGTGATTTGAGAAGGATATTTGAGTTGTTATTGATAGTGTCTTGATGTTTTAAGATGAAATATATATTGGAGAGTGTTTTAAACTCCATGAGGACTATTTTTGTAGATTTTTGAGGTTTGAAAAATCCATCTTTAGTGTGAAAAAATTCTTTAAAGTTGACTATGTTTGTTGAATGAACAGACAATTTGAGTAACCATCTTGCAGAGGTAAGTTGAAGGTATTTTTAGCAGATTTGAAGAAAAAATAAATATGATGATGTTAATTAATTCTCAAATATTGATGAGAATTGATTTTTTGATATAATATTCCCCTAATTAGATATGGAGAGTCAAAATAGATTGACTATATTTTGAATGTATATGACCAGTCTGAGTGGTCATGCTAAGAGAGTTGATTTAAGTGCTTAGAGATTGTATTGGAATGTCTAAGGCACATATAAGTGTTGTATATGTCCTTAAAAGTTCACCCATATGATCTAATCATATGGATATGTGAAATATTTGAGCTATAGCTTTAGAAGTTTGAGACTGTGTTTTCTATGTTTGAAGGCATAAAGACCAAGGAAACTTAATTGATAGGTTCGAGTGTTGAGTTGGTGTTTTAGGTGGCATGGAACCATATGGGAGTAATAAATGGGATATTACAAATAGGTTTGATGTGTTTTAAACATTTTTAAAGGATGAAGGTGGTCCAAGGAGTTGAATTTATAACATATAAGTATGAAGGCCTAATTGTTTAAGGTCTCATGAAGACCTAATAATGGTTTCAGAATAATAAGGTAATGACCAACTTATGAAGAATGTGTTTCTCACATGTAAAATTTATATGGACCTATGTTAAGTTCATTTCAATATGTAAAGTATATTTTCCAACTAAGATGGGTTAAAGGAAGAGAGTGACTTAAATACAAGGCATAAGTGGACTAATTGTGTTAGTTGTGAAAGCAAGGATTCAATTGAAGAAGATAACCTTTGAAAGAGAAATTACAAGCTAATTAGTACCATTAGAGTGTGAAAAATATCAAACTTATTTATTTTATCAAGTTTATGTAGGAGGACACATAGGTCATTTGACTTAATGAGCCTAGAAGAGTAAATTTGAGCAAGTTAGCCCTAGAGGTAGCTTGAAGAGAGATTAGAGGTGAAGAGTGTAAACATAAGTGATAATCATAAATTGAAGAGTAGAAATAGGTGTTTAAGGTAATATATTTAGGTAGTTACGTTGGTGATTTTTTGCCTAGGGGGTTATTTCTTTCTTTCAAGGTAAAGCTTGCTAAAGGTCTAGTTGTCATGGGTGCTCAGCTAGACAAGGGCAGTAGATCCTTATGGGATTGGTGTCTCACTAAAATAAGGGATGGGTGTTCCTTGATCAGTTAGTTCTGTTCTAAATGTTGGATCTTATTATTATAGGAATGTATTTCATCTTGTAGGTTTTAGTGGGTTTTATCCTCTAAGAGGGTTTGTACGCTCTTATGTATGCTTTGGATTTATGTGCTTTCATGTTTATGTTTCTTGATAAAGTTGATGTATGCTTAATGTTTAAGAGTTGGGAATTAAATTGGATTATCTAGTTTCACTAATTCATCCCCCATATCAGTGATTGTACCTATAACAAGTACTACTCCCAACCCTGATCTAGAAGCATCACATTTCACAATGAACATCTTAGAGAAGTCTGAAGTAGCCAAAACTAGGGTCATGCACATAATAACTTTCAGTTGTTCAAATGATTTAGTGGCTACTTAATTCTTGTATAAGGCATCCTTCCTTATAAATGTAGTGAGTGGAGCTGATATTCTATCATAACCTTTCATAAATCTTTAGTAGTAACCTATTAGTCCTAAGAACCCTCAAATGTTTTTGAGAGTTTTGGGTATTGGTCAATCCACCATAGCTTTGATTTTATGAGGATCAAATTTGATACCTTCATGGGATACAATGTGACCCAAGTAATCTACCTCCTGTAATCGAAAACTACATTTGGATGGATTCACATAAAGCTAATGTTGTTCTAAAACTATCAACACATGTTTCACATGTTGCAAGTGTTCTTCCCATGTCTTACTATAAATCAATATATCATAAAAAAAACCATTAAAAACTTCCTTAAAAAATGTCTAAAAATAGATTTTATCAAGCTCTAAAAAGTAGATGGTGTAAATTTAAGACCAAAGGGCATTACCAAAAACTCATAATGGCCTTCATGAATTCTAAAAGTAGTTTTATGAACATCTTCATCCTTGATTCTAATTTGATAGTACCCTATGTAAAGATATAATTTCATGAAATAAATAATACCATGAAACTCATCAAGTAAATCATCAATTATTGGAATAGGAAATTTATCTTTAATGGTGTACTTAATGAGTTCCCTATAATTTGGGCACATCCTCCATGTGTCATCCTTCTTACACACCACATATATATATATATATATATATATATATATATTCTGATAGTTGGTGGTTGACTCCCTGGAAGTAGTTGAATGGCATGATCATGTTCTCTTTTTGGTGGTAGTCCTTTTGGAAAGGACTCGAAAATAGATGGGTGGTCATCAAGAATCATATGTAAATCAAGATATGGAGATGCCTTTATGGGTTGAAATTCTATGGGACATAATTATGATATAAATCATTATGCCCCCTTTTTTAGCATTTTTATCATCTAATGTGAACTAACCAATTATGGATCTTTCACTTGTAATCCCCATAATTCAATTTTCCTACCTTCAAAATGACAGCACATGAGTAGTGCTTGGAAGTTCATCTCAATTGTACCCAAGGTTGTGAGCCATTGCACTCCAAAAACAATGTCTACACCACCTATGGGAATAGAAAACATAGGAAAATATAGGTTATACTCACCCATAACAAGCTTAATACTATGGCATTTCCCTGAATAATTGATGGTGCCACCATCTACAATCATGACCTAAAATTTTGGTGTTGGGTAAATGAAACAATTCAATCAAGTGGCTAACTAATGGTTGATGAAATTATGTATGCTCCTTGAGTCAGTCAACACTGTTATCTTCTATTTCTTGAGGAAACCCACCACCTTAAATGTTTGAGGAGTGCTAATACCTGAAAGTGCATGACAAGAGATTGTAGATTTGGAATATTTGGGTACCTCCTGTATCTCTTCCCCATCATCATTGGAAGAATCATCCTCTTCATCATCTTCATTAGATACCTCAATGTAGAATAAATTTTTATCATCACATCTATGTCCTTTGCTCCACTTGATGTCAGTCAAAACATAATCCTTTTGCATGCTTCTTTTCAATTTATTGAGGGGTCAATTTGGTAGGTGGAGGAAATCATGGTGTCAATATGCCACGATCTCTAAAGTGATTAAATGAATACTTATTATTGGCTATGAATTATTCCTTAGCCCTGTATGCCATAATAATAGAATCAAAAACCTTAAGTGGATTAAACATGTGTAACTGATATTGAATGTGGTCCTTGTGGCCTCCCAAAAATAGGTCATTTAGGGTCTCATCAAAAATTATATCCACATGTAAAGATAGGTTCTAAAGATTATGAATATAATCTGGGACTCAACTAGTTTGTTGAAAATTTTCTAGTTGGTTGAATTAATTCTCTATCACATTATTTCTAGAGTGTAATTGTAGCTCCTCTATAAAAACTGACCAGGTGACATTGAGAGTCATCTTTTTCTTTTAAGCACACAACTATCAATAAAAAATTAATTATTCAGGTTCTAGATACAAGGATTCCATGGTAACCTTTTATCCACATGGGATCTAATGTAGATCAAAATAATTCTCCATTTGGTTGACCCAATTGAGTGGAACCTTTCCATTAAATTTATGCATAACTACCTTTGGTAACAGGGTCCATTATGTCAAGGTACTTCGATTTGGATTAGGATGGTTGGGAGATGCACCTTGGATGGGTTATGTAATAGTGATAGCTAGTTAATTTGACCGATTATTTTTTAAAGACATCATGATATTTTTCCAAACTAGATTATATGGATTTCATATCAGATTGTATGCCTTGTATCTCACTTTGAATTACTTGCACATTGTAGTCAAGATGGCTCACCTTGTGATCTATCTCAGAGAACCCTAGTATAATGGATCTATTAACTCCCCCTTATAACTCCATATATTCCTTCTAAGGATTTTTTTTCACCCTTTCCTTAACCCCTAGTTTGTAGTCCTGCCATAAAAGGGCTTGACAATGTTGACCCTGATTGGCACTTTTGACCTAACTTTGACCAAGAGATTTTATACTTATGTTGGAATCAAAAAAAAAAAACTAAAAAGAACATAACCTAGCTATATTTTTATAATATTTCCAAAAATGTAAACAAATTTTAAAAATTCCTTGAATTATGCACTATAGAGCAAATTTATGAAAAACACTAAAATTGCTATAACATTTTCAAAATAGATCCAATTGATCTAAAATTTTAATATAACCTTAATTGAATTATTTGACACATATAAGAAAAATATTGTAAATTGATTCATAACCTTTTATGAGATATAGACAAATTACAAGATCCAGGTTTTTTACCTGATTATGGCCCAAATCGACACTTTGATACCACTTGTAATGATATGAATTCACCAAATAATTAGACTAACAACAATATATCACAATGATATTTAAATATACTATAAAATATGAATAATAGACAAGCCAATTCGAGGGGGAAACCTCCCAAATGATCATAATAAGAAATGAATACTTTGATATGATGATAAACAACTACCCACTACCTCCTATATATAGTCTACCTAGGCCATGATTACTCCATAGGCTGACCTACTAACCTAATGAAAGCATAGAGAAATGTGATATAACATAAAATAGGGATAAGTAAGCCATAAGTTGGCTATTCCTATCCTGATACATGCAATAGGTTAGGGGCACAACAATGATCTATTATAAGCATGCAAATAAATAAAAGTGAAAGTGTGAATTAATTACTAGTATATAATTATTAATTACTAATTTAAGCATAGTATAGAGTCATTTCAAATGAAAGTGTATGAGAACATTATATAATAGAGTTAATATGGTCACTACTATACTATAGAAGTAAGAGTCCTTAAGAACTAAGTTAACCAGGTTGACCAAGTCATTTAGATACAAGATAGAATACATAATTAGGTCAACCAAGTTGACCTAGTTCGCTATATGATTATAGTTTTAAAGAATACAAACTTTGTAAAATAGAATTGTAAGGAAGAACTGAAGTGAAAGAGAGAGAAAGAAAGGGACCTTAGTAGGTTGGAAGATGCTAAGGAGTATGATATATTTTTTGAAGTGCCTTGAATGTTTCTTTCAAGTTCTACCAACTATTGAATGGGTTGACCTAGTTCTAAAATTCCCTATTTGTTGAAGCCTATTTAAGATGACTATACTAGTTCAGTCAACTAGTTTGTTATTTTTAAGCTAGCTGTGATACTAAGTTGACTTGAATGCCTTAATTTGTTGTTTTGAAGTTGAATAAGAGACTAAGTTGATCTTTTTGACATAGTCTAATATCTAGAACTGAACAAGAGTACTATGTCTACATGTTCAATCTAGTAACCTATATCTGATGAAGACTTACATAGAAAGAACAAAGTCATTTTTATGTGACTATGTGTTAAATCTATGCATAGAAGTTAGAAACTATACCAGCCTAGTTGACCTAGTATTGAAAGTATAGAAAAATAATAAAATGATAGAAATGAAAAGCATGAATGAAAACATGTAAGAGTTAGATTCAAGTTGGGCTCACCAAATGTATGCAATAAAAAATGTATCAAATCCACAATTTAATCTTAGCTTAGGAAAGATAGATCTTACTTACGCTTTTGATTCGGGATACATTATATAATTGATAACATGACCAATATAAATTTTCTAGACCCAATTAGGGGATATTTTATGACAATAATATCACTAGGGAGGGTTCCAAAGCCTCTAGTTAAGCAAAATTATGAAATAACCTTAACTAAGTCCTATGTTTTCATATTCACTATACTAATAACAAGTAAAGTGAAAAAATCTAATCTTATGTTCACCAAGCTTATGACACAAATTAGGGGTAATAAATAACAAAAGTAAACATTCATAGAAGACATATACTCACATCAATGTATATAGAATCCTAATGCATAGAATAAAATTAAAAATGCATATCTATCTACTCTTACAAAGGAGGAACAAAGTTATGAATACTTAACTTTAAAGAAAAACTCATCCAACCTCAATATCTCCCTTGGCCAAGGTGCTTCACAAGAGGTTGTTGTGGTATGTAAGGATGACAAGGATAAATCAACTCTAGGCTACATAACTTATCAATTCATCCAAAAGACTTCTTCATAAGATAAGATCTGTATCTCTAAAGAAAGTATGAAACCCTAAGCTTGCTCCTCAACTAGAATAGTGGATAAGTAGATGTGAAATATATCTTAATGTTTATTCTCTTCTCTAAATAATGGTTAAATTATTGTTTATATATAGGTGGATTTAACCCTAAATCCTTCAAAAAAAATTGTTCGACATGGTCAACCCAATAAACCTAGTATCATTATTGATAAAAACTCACTAGGTCATGGGCTAGATCAGCTCAAGAGCTGACCTAGCCCTAAATAAGTTTATACAATAAGATTATAAGGTTGATACATCTAGCATAGTCATGTAAACTATCAAAAGAGGTTTTAGGTTAGAAAAAGGGGTACTGAAGGTGGTAAAATACTAAAAAAGTGTGTAAATGAGAAGGAAAAGCTTAATGGAATGGTTTTAGGAGACAATTATTTATATAAAAAGTGGAGAAAGGGAAAATAATCCTATGAAACATTAATGGTATTCCTAGCCCTTTCCTGATGCACCCCTTAAGGCAAGCACTTAGAGATATTGAGACTCGACAGGTTCCTACAAGATAAAGAACATAAGTAATTGATAAAAGTTTTAAAATATTATGTGTATAAACCATTGGATTTCCTCTTCTTACATGATATCCATTAATATCCATATCCTCTCAAGTCATTGATCTATCTAGCTCATCTCATCTTCAACAATCAACCCTTTTCTATTTGGGTTTTCCTTCCTCTTTCTCTCATTATGGTACTCTAACTCAACCAAACCCTTCCTCTTATCTTCCTTCTCTATATTAATTTTCATTCAAGAAAGTTATTTTCACCTTGGTTTGGTGTCTAAACCTAGGGTCTCTCCTTTACCTAGGTCTATTGACACTTTTGTCCAAATATTTTTCACCTTGTAACTACTCTTCTTGGAGTCTTTATTATCTCTTCTTAGAGATGATCTTATACCACAAATTCTTTCCTTTTATACCTATCTAACTCATTCATGTAATTTAAGTTCATGAAAAATCAAATATAAAGCTTTAAAAACCTAAAACAGTAACTTTTAATAATCAAAATTCATAAATTTTCCAAGAACTTACCTATTCTGATACCACTTGATGTAGAACTGATGTCTACACTCTTCATATTCCTTTTCCATATCTCTAATTTAGTACTTGACCTCTTATTTTAACTTTTATTTGATTCCTTATCAAAGGTAATATTCTCCTCTTTACACCCTTGATCAATCTTGTCTTCAATGAGACTCATAAACCTCCTTGATTTCACAGGTATTCTTTACTTTATTTAAGAGACATAACTACTCATCTACCTCTATACTCTCTATGGACTATTTTAGATAATATGGAGTTATGTCCCTAAATTGGATGGGAGATAATATTTTAAATTGAATAGTTTTTAGGTTCTTCACAAGTTTCATGTGGAGAGTATGGTAATAATTTGGATCTATTCCCCATTTATTAGATTAGAAAGAAATTCAAATTATAAAATTCTAAATAATGTAGGCATATTCTTGATATTTGTTTTTAATTTGGCCTATAGATAAGTA
>JARHVA010003535.1:1305000-1382500 GCA_037957365.1 Torreya grandis | reverse complement strand
TTTGAAATTGAATCATGATTATGATCACCCGGTTCTTATCTTGGACATTTAGATGGTAATGATTATTGTGTTATACTTCTAGTTCATTATAGTGCTAAAATTTATTATGTTAATGAAATATGTAGCTAATCATATGCATGATTATTTTAGCATTAGTCTCTTTATGTAGTTTTATATAATGTTTATATAGTCTCTTGGCATGAACATATATGGTTGACAAGAGTGGATACCTACCTATGAAAATATATTATTTATCATATGATGTTTAAGCATATATAAGTGTTTCAGTGAATTTTAGCTTATATTTTTAGAAAGGAAGAAGAAGAAATTAAATATGGGTATGGTTGAAAAACATGTTTGGTTATGCATGATTTGAATCAGATAATTGTGAAGAACTCCTCTTTGGCTTGGGAGGATGCCCTACAAATAAGATAACACTAAAGTAAATGGTTGGTTAGATAGATAGTTGGGTAGATTGCCTAGCACTGGCTAGATCTTAAAAGTAAGAGCTTCCTCAAGAGTTGTTAATCTACACATTTTAAATAATTAAGTTTATAAATATAATATATATTAATTTGATCAATAATCAAAAGGTACTAAAATTGAGCACAAGAAATGCTTGATACAGAAATAGACTAGAAATGACTAACATTAAAAAAATTAGGTCAATATTAATTCTAAATGGGTTAGGTGTGCTTCAAAAAATAGGATGGGGGTTTATGAATAGGTAGACAAAAAGAAAATTGGATTTGGTTGGGGGTAAGTGGGTGAAAATAGCTTGTTGTTATTTCTTTCCATAGTGACTATCAATGGTTAAGGTGACTATCAATGCTTGAGGTAACCATCGGTGGTTGAGATAACCATCAATGGTTGGATAGACCATCAACGATCAAGCTCACTATCAGTGGTGTGTTGGGTTTAGGTCATAAAAAATCAAATTGATGTGATCATAGAAGGTAATTCTAGGAGATTGGTTTGTGCTAAGCTGATTATAAAATACAAACAAAGTAATTGAATAATTAAAAAAAACACTTAGCTTGTAGAAAGTTGATTGGGTGAATGGTTGAATCCATTGACTATTTGGTAGAGTTTGACATGATTTTAGTAGAGAAATGGTAATTATATATCGATTGAGGAGTAGCAGCAAGTTGACTCTCTAATATGATGGTTGGATTGCTAGATCACTAGAAGAACACCTACAAAAGAAGATCAAGATGTAAAATCTCTTGATAGTTTTGGATTAGATCCTTTTCACTTCCTACTCCTCTCTTCTTATTGGTAAGGTAGGAGAGGTACAACAAAATGTTAACAAGGAGGATAACATGTTATCTAATTTTAAATTTGACATGCATGGGCTCACACATGAATTAGACATTCTAATTATATAAAATCAAGTCAGAGTTAAGGGTGAGCTAAGTTAGTTTAGATAGTAGAACCTAACTATCGGTGGTCAAGGTGACTATTGGTAGTCACCCTAACCATCAATGATCAGGGGTCAAAGGTAGGGTTGGTTAAAAGGTGGGTTTTATCCATAAGGTCAACTAACTTAGGTTAGGTGGGTTAGGCTTAGTTAAGGGTCAAAAAGGTCAAGATTGGGCCCAAGGGGTTCTTACGGTGGTCTATGGAAATTACAACATTTAGAACCATCATGTGAAAATTTTTGATGTTTACATTTTTCCCCTTTTTGTTATGTATTTTTTAACAACAAGCTAAAAAATAAAAATTGATTATGGGTCAAAGGTTAGGTTACCCTAAGTATGAGAGGAGGTGCTCCCCCTCAAATTAGGATCTAATGAGGTAAAATCAAAATGGGTACAAGTTTGATGAGTGGTAAAGGTGATGATGAAGGTGGATGTTATGAAGGTGGGTGATAGGTTGGGAACTGAAGCATAAACACGTGCACAAAGTGTGGCAAAAGTGTGATAACCAAGATCTCACATAGACTAGGTTGCCATAGTTGGTAAAAATAAAGGTCGATGCTAGAAGGACAAGGGATAATTGGGTTACATGACTGTAATTAGTCATGGTGGATGGGTAAAATCATAAATACAAGTCTCCTAGGTGATGTTATAGTTTTCATTGGTATCCAAGATAGGAAGTGCTCCCAAGGAATACACAAATTGGTTAGGTGAAGTCATGGGTATCTTAGGTAGGAAGTGATCTTGAGAAGACACAAGTGGTTCAAGTATGAATGAGGTGGCATAAGTTAAAAAAGTGGTCAACATGGTAATTATTGTCATTGTAGTCAAAAGGACTAGGAAAAAGTCATCACAAAAACATGTGTTAGTTGGGCCAAAATAGACCAATGGCAAGGTGATGAGGTGGGTGGATAAAGTGGTCTCCATGGGTGGTTTCTTGATTAAGGTGGGTTGAAAGTTTTCTTGATTGAGGAAAAAGGAAAAAAGGAGGTATAACTTGACCATTGATGGTTAGGGGGTTGAAAGGTGACCATCAAAGATTAGGGTGTAAACCCTAAAACTATGGTGGTCAAAAAGCAAAAAGTGAATCATTTGGACTCATTTGTGCAATTAAAATATAGAGCTCTTACTATTTGTCATATTGGGAGAACTTGCAGATAGTGATTGATAAGTAAGTGATTGATTTTTGAGGTGGATGAGTGGATTGAGTGGACCAATGAAGATGTAGGGTATGTGTAGATGTGGATGAGGACAAGTAGTGGGTCCTTAGATTCCACCTCGATGATGGTCAAAGAATGAGGTAGGTGGTGTCTTTGATTGGTAGAGGTAGTTTGTAATATTTATTACACTCAAAGTGATAGTGTAGTATTGTGTTATGGATGTGGTTTGAGGGTTTTGTGTCATGCCCTATGTATTAGGGTTTTTGGTTTTTTGGGTTAAATTTGTTATTGATTTAGGTAGCTAGGTAGGGTTAGGCTAGGTATGGCTGGGACAGAGGACAAATTGAGATTAATATGTTGGCTATGGGTTAATTTTGGGTATATTAGATTTTGGGTGTTCCACTCATAGAACACCCATAGTGACCATCAATGGTTAGACTGACCATTGACAATCAATATTCATAAGGAGATGGATACCTGACCATTGACAGTTGAGCCAAGTTTTAAAAAGTGAAGGTTAAGGGTTTAAAAGGGATATATATATATATATATTGATTGATCAGAGTGAAAAATGAGATAGGGTAAGTGTTTGGTATAAGAAGTAAGCTTTAGGTATTAAGCATAAGAAGGTAAGAAATGGTCAGATGGGTGAATTTAGGTAGGTGTAAAAGAAGGTGAGGTTGGTTGTGGTAATTGTTGGTCTATTTATTTTTATTAGTGGAAATGGTGGGGATTGGCTCTTGATTAGGGTATAGGCAACATTTGATTTGGTCATAAGTTTAAAAATAGTATAGGGTAAAAGAGGTGGGTGTTAGTGGTTAATTTTGTAGAAAATAATAGTAAAGGGGACTAAATGTGTCTTCTAATGAACCTTCTAAGTGTGCAAGCAGATTCAAATGTAGGATCAGGTACCTTGCATCTTTATGGAGATCTACCAAGGGATGACCCCAATGGATTGGTCATATATAAAGGAGGTTGGGCTAGGAGTGATGTAACACTACCATCATGTGCCACGAGATGCAATGATAATTATGGCCCTCATTAAGAGATGGGATCCAACCATGAACACCTTCTTACTTCCCACTAGTGAGATGACTATATTATCAGAGGATGTGTATAGGGTCATATAGTTTCCACTTCAGGGCGATCCAATATATCACATTGAGCAAGAAGAGTGGGATGAGTTCTTAGAGATAATATGTGGAGGCAACCATGATCATGTTAGGTGGGATGATGGGGGTTTTAATTACTCTACACTTTATTATAGGGTAAGGGGTAAGAGGAGATTGATGACCATGATGATGATGGTTGTGTCATAATTTGCCCATCCATATTTAAGCAATAAGAGGTTTCCCTATCTACTATTGGGGGTGTTGGTTGAGATGATATTAGGACACATAATGTTTGGATGGGTACCTATGCTACTTATTTAGATATATAGGGAAATTTTGAGCTTTAGAGCTCATAAGAGGTATGATATTAGCATCAAGCTTATCCTATACTATTATGCCTATGAGCATATCTAAGTTCTACAGTCAATGGGGCTATCATGGGTTGGGTTTACTCAGATAGATTTCCTACTTGGTTTCATGTAGTGGAGAGATGACTTTGTTTCTTTAGGTGTAGGAAGAAGGGCTCATGATGTAGATTGGTTCAAGGGTGTACTAGATGCATTAGTGATCGATGATGTTACTTAGAGGCCATATATAAGGTCCCCAAAGTGGGCTAGATATATGAATTTGAATTTATCCCTATAGAGTTAGATGTGGATCTTTGGTAGGTGAGATGAGGAGTTAGAGCTCATCCCATTTGATAGGGTTTAGAGATAGTTTGACCTGGTTCAAGGTATCATATGACCATTCCCTATGTATAGGTAGGAGGATGTAGAGATCTTACTACCTAAGACACATCTAGTACATGTCTTACTTGATCATGAGTAGTTACCAACAAGGTTAGTAATTGATGATGAAAGTTTTGTAGATGGTTACCCTACATGGTACTAGGATTTTTACATGGTTGCAGACTTTGGTAGGGATGATGGTGGTAGGAATCCTATGGATGTAGACCTAATAGGTAGAAGTCAAAGTACATAAGTTTAGGGAGGTGCCCCAAATACATGGGTAAAAGTAGCACTAACCATTGCATAAGAATAGATTACAACATTACAGGGTTAGGTGGCTACTTTAAAAGGTTAGGTGGTGACACTTACAAGTTGTAGGGACTAGGCTAGAGCTTCACTAGCCTTGGTTACCTAGGAAAGAGACTCCTTGAGACAAATATGAGGAGGAGCCACAACATCTATAATACCATCGACTACCATCCCCATCGCATGATACCTGGCCATAGTGGATGAGTTATATTATTATGAGGCTATAGTATTGAGGTAGTGTCTTGATGAGCCTTGATGGGGTGAGTATAGAGTAAGTTTGGTAGGCAGTGTCAGTGTGGCAACACTAAGTTAGTGGGATGCTTTTATAGGTGGATCAATAGGTACTACAGGGGGATATTCACCAAGAGAGAGTGACATTCCATGAGATAGTGGTGCCCTAGGGGCATAGCTAGGACATGTTTTAGGTATACTATATGCTATTGTATATCATTTTAATATTAGCTTATGAGTTGATGCAGTGATATATACATTTTGAGAGAGAGACATTTATATTATTGTATACATTATGATGTTAGATTAATGATTTTTATATATGATCCTTGTTTATTTCTCATGGTATATGGTGTGATTTGATGTTAATGTTTATATTTATCATCTATAATGCTATATTGATTATGCTTATGTTATGAATATTGGATATTGATGTAGACTCACATAGCTAGGCATGCAATGGATTTTATTTATGTTGATGATCATGATTATGTTTATTTATGATTACGATGATGATGTTAATGCTAAAATTTAATAAGTATATGCTTCCTTATTTGGATTTATACATGTGGTGAAAATGGCTGATTGCTTTATTGTTCATGGATTCTTGACTTTGACATGCTAATGACATATATTTTTTCTTATGATATATGTTGATGCATGGTGTTTATGATTATGGTTATTATTAACTTGATTGAGGTAGATCATATAAAGTAAGTTAATTAACAGCACTAGATGTGAGAACAAATAATATAATCAAGAGACAAATGTCTTTGTGAATATATCAACTAGTCATAATAGGATAGGAAGAGGACACGATGATTCTTATTTGATAAGGACTAAAGCAAAACTAGAGTTGGATTGGCTAGGAATATAATCCATTTGAATGCTTGGAATTAACATTCATTAGTTGGTTAAAAATGTGTCTTGATCACATAATGTCAAGTGAGATCAAAGTCCCTTGCTTATAATGTATAAAGGGGAGATGGATGAAAGATGGAACCTTCTTGTGAGAATAACATGCCTCTTCTATAGGTTTCCAAAGAGTTAGTATAAATAATTCTATGTCATATAAAGTGTAAATTGATCAATGCAAGAAGTACACTAATGAGATCTACTTGTAGGTTTCAAGATTATTTTGATTATGAGATCTGACTGTGGCTTTCAAAATTCTCTTATTTTTTATTTTTCTTAATAATGGGTCTTTCACCTATTGCCTAGGAGGGTTGGGGAAACTAACTGATATGGGAATCTTCTAAGAAATTACTTGTTTTGACAAATGCTTTACTCAGCCATCCTTTAAGGAAGTGGTCTAAGTTTGTATGATTTGCTTAATGCTTTTGATAGTTGTCCTTCAAGGGAGTAGTCCACCTTACTTTGAGAAATTTCAAATATGTTTTCAACAACTATTCTTCAAGGGAGCAGTTTGGGAATGCTAAGGATGACCCATGAATGCTATTAGTGTGGGTTTTGCTTTTTGTTTTGTTTGATTTTGTATGACATAGACTTGGTTATATAGGATTAAGGGTTCACCTTTATGGAGGTAAAACTAGAATCACACTAAGGGTGATTAGGTGTAAATAGGTTTAGGTGACAATGAACATAGGAATCTATCCTATAAAGAGGGGTGTAAAGTACCATGAGAATCATGCCATGGGTAGAGTCATCATACCCATTTTTCAAGATTAAGCTATAATTGTGATGGATAATCACATGATTCAATTTTAATCAATTTCCCCTAAAATAAGGAGATGGAATGTGCATATAAGCAAGGGATGAGCTTAAGTTAGACAAAAGGTGAGTTTGATCCTTCTTAACAAAATAAAGAACACATATGTGAAGCATTGAGGGTCTTAGGTTGTGGGTTGCCATCAAGAGAGGATAATTGATAAGCTTCTGATCTATACTTGTGGGTTATGATATAAGGTCCAAGATAATTGAAAACAAACTTTCCATATTTGATTTTCTCCATATTTATGACATGTTTTTTTTTTAGGATGAGGTCCTCTGATGTTGAATTCTCACATTTTAAGGTATTTTTTATAGTCACACTTGACATGCTCTTGATAAACATGAAGATAGGTGAGGGTGGAAAAATGATGCTCATCAAGTAGCCTAAGCTGGGCTAAATGGTGTTGACGATAATCATCTTCAAAAACTAGATCTTGCAAAGATATACAAAGAGAATGGATTTAGACCTTGAGAGGTAATACAACCTCTAATCCAAACATAAAAAATAATGGGGTAGCACTTGTATGGGTTCTAATGCTAGTATGATATGCCCATAAGGTGAAGGGGATGTACAAATGCTAATCTCGACTAGATGTGTTGACCATTTTAGTGAGCATGCTTTTGAGATTTTTTATAGAGGCCTCCACCTATCCATTTTCTTGAGGGTAATAGGGTGAGGAGAAAATGAACTTAATCCTAATTTCATCACAAAAACCCTATACCTATTTGTTTTTAAAATATTTACCATTGTCAATGATAATTTTGTGAAGAACATCAAAGTAATAGATGATGTGATGGTTGATAAAGTTTGAAATATTTTTCACTTTGGTGGAGATAAGAGGAATAACACCTACCAATTTAGTAAAATACTCAATTAAAGTGATGATAAAATGATGTCACTATGAAGAATGGGGGTTAATTTAGCCAATAAGGTCTAGACCCCATTGTGAGAAGGGCTAAAAATTGGTGGATAAATAGAGACTATGGCTAGGTGCATGATGTAAATCAGTGTTTTTTTAAAACTTAACACACTTTTTCATATAATCAAAATACTCATAGTTGAGGGTAGGAAAATAATAGCCAAGGTGAAAGATGCGTGTAACCATAATCAGGCCACTAAAGTGTTCCCCATAGATCCCATCATGCATTTATTCAATATCATGAGAGGTTTCATGACTGTGTAAGCAATGAAAGAGGAGATAATCAAAGCCATGTTTGTAAATAATTCCCCCCATAATGGTATAACACATGTTACTATGGATAAACACTCTTTGAGCTTTCTTGGAAAGACCAAAAGGAATGATGGTAAGCCTGAGATAGCTGAAGGTCTACTAATACTAAAGGTCAGGTTGGGTTTCCTACACATTGAAGATGGTCAGAGAATATGGATTGACATAATAAATATAGGTAAGTCTATAGATAATGATAGATAGCCTAGAGTTAGAGAGTGTAGATGGGATTTGAGAGGCAAGAGAAGCCATGGTATTGGCAAACTTATTGGTAGATCATAGGGTTGACTGGATTGTGGTAGTGTTCAAATGATATTAAGAGCTCATGAATTAGTTATTTTTACTATTGAAAAATAACATTCTTACACTGGTAAGAGTCGTTGATTTGATTTAACACAAGTTGGGAGTCACCAAAGATGTTGATCATTTTGAATCCCAAGGCTAAAATAACTTGAAAGCCTATCACTAGGGTTACATACTCAACCATATTGTTGATACATTCAAAGTCAAGTTTGAAAGACAAAGGAAGAGGTTTACAATCAAAGGTAATAAGGATGATGCTAGCTCCCCCACCATGCTGACACTTTTATCTATTAAAGAACATGGTGAATTGATAGGTGAAGATTCCCTAAGAGAGGGTAATGATGGACTCATCGGGAAACTCAAGAGGATGAGGTTAGTTGTATGATAATGGTGATTCAACCAATTGGTCATCAATGACTTTCCCTTTAATTGACTTTTGTTGGAGAAAATCAAGGTTGAACTTAATAAAAGCATGATCCACTTGGCCATACATTGGTTTTGGTATGGCTTGGAGTGTATATACTTGAGTGGGTCAGTATTGGTTATGACACAAGTTTTGTGGTTAAAAAGGTAGTGGTAAAGTTTATTGGCCATAAAGACTAAATCTAAGCAAATATTTTTGATATGGGTATACCGAGTCTCATATTTTATAAGTGTGTGGCTAATATAGTAGACTTCTTGCTCTTTATGTTGTTCATCTTGATGAGCAAGCATTACCACTAGGGAGTGGTCAGTGGTGGATATATAAAGGTAAAAGGGTTGATCGTTATTTGGAGGGTTGAGGATAGCTGGAGACAAAAGGTATTTTTTGAGTGAATCAAAGTCTTATTTATAGTTGATATTCCACTTAAAAGATACACTCTTCTTTAGAAGGTGATAGAAGGGCTGACATCAGTCCAAAAACTGGGAGATAAAGTGACAGATAGATTGGAGCTTCCCTTTCAATCTATAGAGTTGCTTGAGGTTGATCAGATGAAGTATGCTGAGGATTGTTTTTATTTTATTAGGATCAACTTCTATTCCCTAAAGATAAATGATAAAGCCAAGGAGTTTTCTTGACAAGACCCCAAAAATACACTTATTTGGGTTAAGGTAGACATGATAATGGATGAGTCACTCAAAGAGAATCTTGAGAATGACTAAATGATCCTTTTGATATTTTAATTTCCCAAGGAGGTCATCCACATAGTCATCAACAATTTTTTGGATAAGGTCATGGAAGATACAAGTCATGAAACATTGGTTGGTTGCACCAACCTTATTTAGTATGAAAGGCATGACTCTATAGAAGAATTTTAGCCATGGGGTGATAAAGGTGGTTTTGTGTTGATCTTTAGGGGTTATTAAGATCTGATTGTAACCTGAGAATCCATCCATGAGAGATAACATCTAATGGTTGGTTGTAAGATCAACTAGTTGGTCGATGCTTGGTAGAGGAATGCCATATTTTAGGAAAGCAAGGTTGAGGGCACAAAAATATAAAAAAATGCATAGTCACCCTATGGTTTTGGGGATAGGCATGACATTTAAGACCCATTGGGGATAGTCAATGGGTTGAATGAAATTGATGGATAAGAGACATTAAAGTTCTTCTTTGATGAGAAGGGATATGCAAGTGTGCATTTGTCAAAGTTTCTACTTAACGGGCTTGGCATAATGGTTGGTGAATATGTTGAGTGGTAATTGTTAGGTAAATTCCTAACATGTCAGCATATTACCAAGTGAAGGCTACATTGTGATCTTGTAAGGAGGGGAAATCCCAAAATTCCTTATAATTCAATGATTGGCCAAGTTTGACAATGCATAAGTTATTCAAAGTGTCCAAGTTGATATCCATGGTGTATTTTTTCAACATGGTCAAAGTCTCAGGAGGTAGAGATTTGTGGATGGAAGAGTCTAGTGCACAAAGATAGGTGAGAATGAAATCATCATCTTGGCACTAAATGGTGTTAATTTTAGGAGAGTTATCTTCTATCATCTTAGGATGGGTCAAAGGTATGGTTATAGTTGCCCCATTTTTTGATAAGTTAGGGGTCCAAGGCTGATCATGTTGATGAAAAAAAATTTAGGTGGGAGGATATCATCATCCTTGCAATTAGGTGGAGAATATTTTGGTGACGAAGGAATATCTTCCTCAATGATGGGGGTGGTAAGCAGTTTGGTTATCTTTTTGTTGGGTAGAATGAAATGAAGACTATGTTTCTTATGAGGCTTTCTAGTCTCAATGGAAATCAACTTGTATGGGCCATGTTTATATCATCCCAAATCAAATCCTTTCCAAGCACACCTATAGAGGTATGTTTTGGAAAATTTTAGGTTGTCTAGATAGGAAAAACTAGAAGTGAATGGTCGAGGTGAAGAGGAATTGGTAGAAGCACCAAGGGGTTTGTTGAGTCTCCCATATATGAAATGGGTTTGATAGTTTGAGGGTCTAAAGGAAATAATGGATTTAATATTAGGGTCATACCTAGGTTGGTGGTCAAACTTTCCATACTCTTGAGGAGTAGGGAAAACATCAAGGGTGAGGAGGCAATATTCCCCCAATGAAGGGCATTGGAATGTAGATTTAAAGTGGTCTATGGTGGGGATTTCGTCTAAAGGGATGGATGAAATAATAGATGCCACATTAGTAGAAGAAGATATGGGTTCATCATTCATGGTTGAAGGCTTGTCTTTAGCTAATGAGGGTATGATAGATGGATGTAGGAGGATGTTGTTGGGTTGATAAGTCATGTCTCATGATGAAAGGGGATTGGGTCAGCTTGTATAGTGACAACCTAACCTTCTTACTCAAATTTTATGTAACGATAAAGGGTAGAGGGGACACAACCCATGAAGTAGATCCAAGTTGATCCCAATAGAATAGTGTATTAAAATTTTCCTTCCAATACATATAAGAGCTCTGGTAGTGTGCAAGGTCCTAAAAATATATGAAGGATAATAGTTCCTAAAGTAGTGGCTATGATATTGTTAAAATATCAAAGGATGGCCAAGGTTTTGGGCATGACATTTTTGGTAGTTTTAGTTGATCATAATGGGAGGAGATGATATTAATATTGTCTCCTCCATTGATCATGACCCATTTGATGCAGTTTGGTTGATGCAGGAAGTGATGAAAAGAGGGGGATCTAGTTCATCAAGATGGATAGAAGGTATTTATAAATCCTTAAAGTTGACAAGGTTGGAAATTTAGAGAACACCAACAAAGGCTTCTAGAGGTTGAGGGTCTTTAGGTTGGACCTCTACTAATTTCAATGCCTCAATCATGGATTGGCTATGATGAGGTGAGGTATAAATTAACTCATATAATCTCATCTTCATTGGGGTTTGGTGAAGTTGTTTGAGAACCACTCTTTTGATTGATTTGGAGGGATCTGATTGGGAGGTACCTAAAATAGATATCTTAGGTTTGTTTGGATGTTTTCATTGATTTGGAGGGATCTGATTGGGAGGTACCTAAAATATATATCTTAGGTTTGTTTGGAGGTGAAGGTGCTTTAATTTGACTTTGTTGGGAGGTGGAAGATGGGTATGTCCATGGGATGGACACTTTGGCCTTCCCCTTATACTTTAGCTAAGTATGTGATTGGGTGACCACATGGATAGTATGGGTAGATGGAAGAGTTGGGGTAGGAGATTGGTTTGGTTTCTCATCACTCTAAGGTGAGAGTGGGGGAGTAGGCAGGCATTGGGTATTGGTTGTTAGTTATTAGATTGGTAGTGGGCTTGTGGGATGTTCATCTGTTAATAGATCATCCTTGTCATAAAGTTAATGGATTATGGTTTGAAGAGCTTTACAAGTCTACATATCATGCCCTAGTGTCCTATAATAGGATCACACTTGATGATTTTTATACCAGACTGGTATTAGATTAGGAAGGTAAAATGGCTTGATAGGGACTAAGGTCAAGAAATAAGCTCATAATAACCTTTCAAAAATGGTTGAGTGAGACTCATCTAGAGGTAGAGAGGGTTCAAAGGCTTTGGCATTTGTTGGTGAGATGGAAGTCTATTTAGAAATGGGTTTGGTGGTAGAGCTTTTGGGTAAGGTGGTGTGCTTAGTTGATGATTTTGGTTTAGGTGAGGAGGTTGATAGGTTAGAGGTGGAATATTTCAAGGTGGCTAGCTTGGTTATTGATGGCTCAGTGAACATGGGTGTGCCAAAAAGTAATTTTGATGGTATAACCAAAAGTGATGTTTAGGTTTTGGTTGAAATAGTTGGCTTCCTAATCAAAGTAAAGGGATGAGGCCCAAAAATAGAGGGTAAGCTTGAAGGAGGTAGGATTTTGGACCTCTAGCCTTTTTGTGGCTTTACCTCCTTGGTTGATGTGGCTCAGTGTTTATTTGATGGATCTGGTGAGGTGAGCTCTAGTTTCAAGTATGGGTGATTAAAGCTATGTGTAGGGAAGATGTCAAGGTTTTTGATTATTTTGGTTTTTTTGGTTGGAGAGGGTGATTTGGTTGTTTGGGATTTGGTTGGTTTGAATGGTTAAGAAATGGTTGTGTTGGTATAGGTTTTTATTAGTTTAGTTGATAAGGTAGGCAGTTGGATAACAAAAGTGGTGGGTTGGTCTATCATGGATGTGGTTGAAGGTTCCTATTTGGTGATATAAGGGAGCCCCAATTACTATCAAAGGGTGGCCCGATCTATGTTAGGGTTGGAGACAATTTCCAATCTATGAACTAATCTAGAGAAAGGTTTGTAGACCAGTCTTATTCCCTAGATAATGGACTCAAAAGATAAACCCATAAGTCGATAAGGGATAATGATGGCCTCATCCTTTTCCTCAATAAAAGGATGTAAGGTTTGGATGGGTGACTCCTCTATGGGAGGTGTAGGTGTGGTGGCTTTCTCTTTGGGAATGATCTCTAAAGGGGAAGTAAATTGGTCAGTAGTTGAGGGAGAATGTAAATTGGTGATGGTTGATTGCTTTGGTATGTCAGTTAAAGGAGGAGTTGATGAATCCACTACCTCAATAAGTGGGGGAGGGTAAAAGGTTACTTCCTTGGCTTGGGTCTCTAAAGTAGGATACGGTAACTTTAGTACCTCAATAAGTGGAGAGGGTAAAGAATAGGTAGATTGGGTGGTAGGTTATTCAATAATAAGCATGTTAAGAACCATATTGATGGTATGGGAATCATTAGAACACTCAACTTTGTTTCTCTTATTTTAGGTAGGTGCATGATTACAAAAAGGTTGCCTAAAAATGTTAAGGGCCTAGTTTGGAGGAGCATTGGGTTTGTCCAACACAAGCTATTCCTTGTTAATGAGGGTTTAGACAACACTTTTTAAGGTATTACACCTACTAACATTATACCCCACAATTTGATAGAAATAACATAGGTCATTATCATTTTATCAGCTAGGTGCAGGATGAGAAGAATTAAATTACTAAGGGAGTTTGATAGGAAGAAGCTACATCATATTAGCTTTCAAAAACTTCTCTAGGATTGAAGCATAAGATTCCCCAAGTAGAGTAAATTGCTTCAGATTATTTTGATTTTGGTTCCTCATGTTTTATTTTGAGGAGAAAATTGGTTTGGAAAACCACATTCATATTTTCTTTGATTTTGGCATTGGCATTGGTTTGGTTTCTTGGTCTAGGGGAGGAGATCTTATTGGTTTTCTAGGTAGAGTTTTTGTTTTTCAACTTTAACTTTCCTTCATCGATGGATATATTTTATAGCTTGAGTGCCATGGTAACTTCATCAAAGGTTATAAAACTCTAAAAACACAACATAGAAGAGATTTTCTTGGCACATGCCTAGGAAAAAAGTTTTATTAGTTTAGGTTGGCATAAAGAGAAGGAAAGTTTATTGATTAGGTTTCTCCAATGAGATACAAAATCAACAATAGATTCGTCATCAAGTTACTAGATGTAGAAGTCAGTGATGGAGAATTTCTTGGAGATGTTTATTAAAAAGTGATCCAAGAAAGTTTGGCCCAACTAGGTGAATGAGAAGAGAGAGTGTTTAGTATGGCACTATACCAATCCAATTCTAGACTAGATAGGGATATAGGGAAGGTATGAAGAAGGAGGGAATTATCATAGGTAATCAAATAACATGCATGCCTAAATACCCTAAGGTTATATTTAGGGTCCTCCTTACTCTAAAACTTAGAGAACTTGGGGAGCTCCCACTAAGGAGGATATGGTTTGATAAGGACAGATGGGTGGATGGGATATTTATAGAGCTGGTCATATGATAAGAAGTTTTAAGCCCCCAAAATGGATGAATTTAAGGTAGTTATTTAATCCATGGCCATTTTCATTAGATCTTCTTGGGTTTTCACAACTAAAGGGTTGTAAGGTGCATACTATTGTAGTGGTTGTGTGACATATTGATAATTGTTATGAGGTTGAGGAGTTGTTACATATTGGTACATGGACACTACTAGTTGGGTGGAAGTTATGTAAGGGTAGGTGGATGTAAGTGGTTGGGTAGTAGGTAGAGGTACATGACCATGTGGGTTAGGGATGTAACCCAAGTTTAGTGAAATGGGCACCTATTAGGTAGGAGTGCTAGTTAGGCTAGTGATCAAAGGAAGGGTGGTGACCTTTATACTGATTAGTGGTAAGGTAGAAGGTATAGACACAATAAGATTTTGAAGTGGGGTAGTGTTTATAGGATTAGGGGTAACCTAAGGAAGGTTGTCAATGCTAGTGGTAGGTACTCCTATGGTGAGGGGAGTATAGGTGGCTAGTGGTTGGGTTGCTCCTAAGGTAGAGGAGTTTCTGGTGGGGGATGAAAGTATAAGGGTGTTTGTGGGTTGGGTAGGGTGGTTTTTTGTAGTAGTATCAAAGGGATTATTGGTGAATGAAGAAGCTTGGGTAGTCAATATTTGGGTGGTGACTATGGCAATATAAGTTTTTCCCATAAGGTAGGAAGGCATTCCATAAAGTGGGTCCATAGGTGAAACCAAAGTAGGGGTATAGTGAGGCATGGTGTTAAGATAATGCTAAAGGGACACAAGATTATTATCTAAGAAGGTGGTAAAGTTTGTATCTCCTTGGGGAAATTCATGAGGGAAGGAAGGACTTCTTGAAGGATGTGGGGAGTTTTCTAGTTCAGAGATGTACTCCATGGATGAGGAGGTAGAAGAGGTTGATTGGTTTGGTGATGGGTTCTATTCTACTAGGTTCTTTCGCTACTGATGAGTTAGAACCATACAAGATAAGGGAATACACAAACAATTTGACCATTCAAATAGAGAGAAGACAAGAAATGAGTAAGGAAAGCAATCACAAACTAAAATTATGTTAAGTCCTAAATTTCCTTTTTTATTACTCTCTCTTTTGGCTTATACTTTAAGTTTTCAAGAAACTATGTGACTCTACTTGGGTTGATAGAATAGGTACTAGAAAAGAAATCTATGAATGGTTTCAAGTTGTTCAGGCTCTCAAAAATAATTTGTATTAGAAATCAATACATGGCTTGGTATTAGGGTCTACCCCATCACTTCACACACCATAAAGATAAGGGTGTTAGGTTCTTAGCCAAAATATACTAATTTTTAGAGTTTATACTCAACCAGAGAGCTAAGATGGCTCTCCCCTTGGTCATGACCTCCAATTAGGATCATCAAGAAATGATAAGGTGACCGCTAAGTAATGAAATCCTAGTCGGGCCTTATCTCAAGTTGTTGGATGTTTTTTTTATGTATGTGATTTGATTTAGTGTCTGAAATAAAAGTGATGCTATGATTTAATTACTTTGCTTTAATTTAAATTATGTGAGCTAAACTTGCAAGTAATCAATGTATGCAATTGATTTTAAACCCAAAATAAATTTTGATTTCATTTATGAGAACAAAATAGAGAGAAGATCATATATATCTAAATAAAAGAAACCCAAATATAGACTCAAGGTCTTACTGGGCATGCCAAAATGTTTTAGTGAATTTTAGCTTATATTTCAAGAAAAGAAGAAGAAGAAACTAGGTATGGGTATGGTTGAAAAACTTGTTTGGTTATGCACATGTTGAATCAAATGATTATGAATAAGTCCTATTTGGATTGGGAGGATGACATGCAAATAAGAAAACACTAAATCAAATGGTTGGTTAGATAGATAGCTATATGGATTGCCTAACACTAGCTAGATCTTGGAAGCAAGAACTTCCTCAAAGGCTATAAATCCACATGTTTTAAAAAAATAAGTTTATAAAACAAAATATAGAGTACTTGCATCAATAATAAAAAGGTACTAAAATTAAACACAAAAAATGCTTGATAAATAAATAGACTATAAATGACTAACATAGCAATAAGTGAGTCAATACTAATGCTAAACAGGTCAGGTGTGCTTCAGAAAATAGGCTAGGGGTCTGTGAATAGGAAGATGAAAATAAAATTGGATTTGGTTAAGGGTAAGTGGGTGAAAATAGATTGATATTATTTCCTACCATAGTGATAATCTATGATTAAGGCGACTATCCATAGTTGAAGTGATTGTCAGTGGTTGAGGAAACCATTGATGATTGGACAGATCATCAATAGTCAAGATGATCATTAATGGTTATTGTGTGTTTGGTTTAGGTGATAAAAATTGAGATTGATGGAATCATAGAAGTTAATTCTAGGAGATTGATTTGTGTTGGGCTGATTGTGAAATATAAATAAGGTAACTAAATAATTGAAAATAAATACTTAGCTCATAGAAGGTTGATAGGGTGAATGGTGTAGTCACCTAAAAGCTACACCATGATAATTTTTAGCGTTGTCTTGCCCTATCAACCCTTAATCGACTCTTTATCTAGTGGGCCACCTATTTTATTAGCATTATGTCAAAAATCATCTAAAACACATCACTTCATTCAGGACCTTTTCACCCATTTACTCATGACCCCTCGACTGTTGTTGGTTAGGGTAACCACTGACAGTCACCCTAACCATCGATGGTTGGGGTCATAAAATTGCCTTAAGATTTTAAAATAGCTCTATATTTGTTCAAGATTAGCATACTCTAGAATGGAAACTTGATTTAAAACCATATTTTAAAGATGAATAAAAATAGGCAACTTTATCCCCTCCCAACTTCACAACTTTCCCTCAAGCTTCCCTATCCTTAGTATTTTTGTGCCATATATACAAGGCTCTTGGGAGAGTTATAGATCTATTAATTTACATTCAGATTCTCTTATTCTCTTTGTGTAGGAATCCAAGACCACAAATCTCTATCCACATGACTTTTGAAGGTAGGAGTACTATTATGCTATTCAAATTTATTCAAATTTCAACTATCATCCACTTGATATAATACATGTATCTTTCTTTTATTTTTGGTGTTTTCACCCTTTATCATAATTTATTGTCTTGATATGTTCACCTACAGACCCACACATAACCTCATAACCCCTATTTCAACCTTTTATAATCAACCACATCCCCTTATTTCCCTTTCAACCTCTTACCCATTCTCTCATAGGTAACCATAGATGGTTACTATAATCATCACTGATTATAGCAACTGTTACTGATCACATAACCTCACTAGTCAGGACAACCATTATTGGTCACCCTAACCGTCATTGATCACTATCAAAAAATAATAATAGTTTGTTATTTCTAGCCTTCCCCACACCCTACCAGACCTTATTTTGGATTTTTTCCTATCTTCAGACCCTACATAGACCCTCTGGACCTAACCTTGGTACATTTGTGCATCATGCCATATCTTTAATAAAAAGGGTAAGTTATTTATTTTCTTACATTTTTATTTCCTTATCCTTTAAATGAAAGTATATATTATGTCATTTTTGACTGAATTGTCTTATAAGTGGATTGATAGCCTCCTAGAAAGCCTCATGCTTCTTAGATCTAGAATACGCTAGGCAATCTACTCAACCTACCATCTAACAAATTTTCTTCTAGTCTTCTTGTGATTCACAAGATATCCTCCCTAGCCAAAAATGAGTTCCCACATTCATCTGGATCAATGTGCACATTATACCAAGTATTCATGTACACACCCTCATACTCACTTTATTTTATCTACTTTCAAAACTAAGAAATGAAAAAAATAAATTGAAACATTTTAGCACACTCGATAGGACCCAGTTCCCTTTCTTCCTTAATTGTTTTCTTATCGAATGAAATCATTTATTTTGGGGCTTAAAATTAACCATTTGCATTCCTTGATTTCTTGCTGGTTTTAGTTAATCTTATAACTTAGGATGAAAATTAGTCTTATCATAGTATTCACACTTATTATCACACACAAAACTGAACCACAAAATAATTTACACATCAAAACAATACTTGAGACAAGGACCGAGTAGGATTTTATCACCTAGTGACAACCTTACCCCCTCTTGGCTATCCCACTTGGATTTAACCACCAAGGGGAGAACCAACTCAAATCTCTAGTTGAGTATAAACTCTGGACTCAATATATCTTGGATAAGTACCTAACACCCTTATCACTATAGAATTATGAAGTGAGGGGGTATGCCCCAACACCAAGCCACATACTAAATTTCAACATATATCTTTCTTTTGAGCACCTAAATAACTTGAAACCATCCTGCGACTTCCTATTTAGTACCCATTTTACAAGCCAAGCTCCCTTATCACACTCTTTAAGGCATAATCCAAAAGTGACTTAAAAGTAATCCTAAGGTTAAAACACACTTTTTATTGTATGTATTGATTTCTTTGAAATTATTTTAGGTTTGCTCTTTGTTTGAGGTGTGATTATCACAATAACATTCCTTATTTTCTCATATCATTTTAACCAAATAACAAGTGAGAAATCAAGAAAACCAACCACTACCTTCTTCTTCATCCATGGATTATACCTTAGATGTTGACAAATTTCCTCATGCTTCCCCTCACCATTTTCTTCCACCATCTTCTCCTTCTAGAATTCCAATTGTATCTAAATGGGACCCAAACTTCACTCCCTTTCTTGACAATAATCTAGTTTCTTTACAACATTACCTCAACACCTTGCCTCACCATACCCCTTACTTCGATTCCTTCTTCTGATCCTTCTCTTAGCATGCCATCCCACCTTATGGTGGGCACCACTTCAACCCAACCATTAACTCATGATTCTTCCATTATCCCATCCACCCAAACTCATACCAACTTTCCACCTCCTAACCAAGCACCTCATGTCACACCCCATGTGGGTTCACCCTTGTCATTAGTTACCTACACCCCATCTTCCATGTTATTATCTCCAACTCTAACTTCTATCTTCATTTTGGCTTTAACCAATCCCTCAACCATAGTTTCACTTCAAAACCTAGTGCTCTCCATACCTCAAAACCTTCCTCTAATCATTACTAGGGTAATTACCTAACCTCAACCTTCCCAACTTCTTCCTAACTCAAACATACCAACCACATCCATTTCTTAACAAATGCCTCTGATAACTTATCAGTATGTCCCTAACCCACAAGGGTACATACCATTAACCACCCAACCTTTTATACTAAGTAGTTCTTATGTGCCACCATATCAAACTATTGGCACCACTTATCAGTATGTGGCTTCTTCAATACCTTTTTATATCTATTCATACATTATTTTAGGCCAATCCCATAAAATTTGCCTCTTAATTATTCAGCTTCTCAACTCCAGCCTAATCTAATCAAAATTCTCATGGACAAAATGACTAGTTTGGAGCCATCCATATTTGCCTCAACCAACCTTTTGTATTATGATTAAATTTGTAATGAGCATATCCACCCTTCTGTGCCCATCCATGCTTATCTTTCTCAATGGGAATTTCCAAAATATTATAAATTCCAAGGTAAATAGGATCCTCAGCAACACTTAAGTGTTTTGCATCATGCTTTCTACTTGATCACTTATGATGAAGCTCTCTTCCTTTGAACCTTTCCCATGTCATTATCCAAGGCTGACCTTGATTGGTATAGTGCCCTTCCCAATCATTCCATCTTTTACTTCTCTCAATTGGTACAAACCTTTTTAGAACACTTTTTAGTAAACATATCTAAAAAGGTTTCCATTACCGACCTATACTCCATTAAATAATTTAAAGATGAATACATTTTTGATTTTGTTGCTAGATGGAGGGGCCTCATTAATCAACTCACCTTCCCATCATCCCAACCTAAATTAATAGAATTATTTTCTTAAGGGTGTGAAAAACACATTGCTCCAACTCTCCAAGTCAAAACCTTTAAGACCTTTGATGAAGCATTCAATATGGCCCACAAATTGGAAAATCATGTTATTGATGAAGGAGAGTTGAATCTTCAAAATAAAAATTATATTTTCAAATCCACTAAGTCATCCTCCACCAAACCACAAACCTAACCAATTCTAAAGCAAAATCATCGACATACTCAGTTGTTCTCAAAACCACACCTCCTCTAACTGTCAACCAAACACCTCAAACCAATAATCTTTCTAATCACCAAAACTATACCCAAAATTGGGCTCCTTCAAAACCATTTACCTTGATAGGGGAATCTTATGCATCAATGTTGGAAAAAATACTTAAATCCAATCTAATCTAACTTCCACCTATCAAGTCCCCTCAATAATTTGATACTTATCACCCCCTTCTTGGGTGGTACAATGAGAATGATCATTGTGATTATCATTGAGTTTTTGGATATGATACTGATAGATGCAATACCTTTAAGAGCATTGTCGAGGACCTAATTGATAAATGGGAGCTTGTGTTTGATAACCCAAATGTTCCTTCCAACCAATCTCTTGATATTTTTTGAAAACCATTCCCAAATCATCCACCTTCAACCCAACACCATGAAATCTAACCCAAATCCTCCAACTCACATGTGACACATGTAATTAAGATCATTATTAATGTGCCCACTACTAAAGAAGTCATCAACTCAATAGAAAAGAACCTACCACCACCTATTCCTTCAGATGCCCAACTAGAGGAAGTAGCTACCCCTTTTACTTCTTTGGATGAAACTACAATTTTTTCTACCTATCTTATGGTGAAAATACCCAAGGAGATAACCATTCCATCAACTCCTCCAATCCAAATAAAAGAGAAACCTACTCCTTGGGACCACCAAACCATGGAGGAAGCTATACCTACTATTCCACTAGAAACTACTATCCCCACCTCTCTTATTAAAACATTCGTACCTCCCTTGGAAAACATTTCCCAAGAGACAATTTCTTTATCACCTTTAAAACCTTCCACCAAAGATATCAACCCTCAAACTACCCCTTCTTCTTCCCCAAAGGGCTTTAGATTTGAAACTAATGATCAAAGAACAAGACCCATTTGTAAACCCTTTTCCTTGCTAGTTCAAAGTTTAGAATTTATCTCCTAACTTAAATTTGATAGAGCCACTTTTTGGCATCATCTTGGACTCCCATATCAAAATAAAATAGAACCTTCTAATTCACTTGAGTCCACTCTCAATATTGTTGTTACAACTCCACCAATTACCCCTCCTAAAGTCACCATAGAACCATCTCAATTACTCCCATCTAAAATTATAGATTCACCCTATGCTTCTTTTATCAAGCCAATCAAGAACTTGGGGGTCCTTCCCACACCTAATCCTACTCACCCTCCTTTGAGATTGGATTTAACCACATCAACCCAACCAAAACCTAATCCAATTAAGCTCATTAAGAAGGAAGGATTCCCCAGAACACAACCTCGAGGAAGAACCATACCGATTCCTTCACCTCTACCTTCTATTTTAAGACTGCATCCCTCCACTATTTATATTACTTACTCTTCCTCCAAAAACCATCTCCCCTTTATCCACCTATAACAAGTCCATTTCCTAGTTCATCATCATTCCTAGCCAAACTTTCTCCATCCACTTTCCCATCCATTAAAACCTCATCATCTAGACCCCTAATTCCTAAACCAATTTTAACTAATCTAGTTATTTCTAAACCACCAACCAAGCTCAATACACCAACCCCACCTCCTATCAAGAATTCTTTGCCTAATAAGTTTCCTACACTAAAAAATCAAACTCTACCACTTCTAAAATCATTATCAAAATCTTATACAACTATTTTACAAAGGCTCCTGCAAGATTTTTCCATTAGCTTACCACTGATCAAGCCTTTTTACCCCACTCACCAAAAGCCAACTTAGTTTAATGACAATCTGATTTGTCTTTACAATAGGGATCCTAGTCATGATATGGATAACTATAAATATCTCCAAACTATCATTCATGGCCTTTTAGAGGAGGATGATCTATTAGATTAACCTTATTTAATCCCCTTACCTCTTTTACCACCTATCCAATCTACCTACCAATCATCTACTTCTCTATTCCCACCACAGAGTGAAAGAAAGGAATCAAAGCAAGAAATCGGTCCCCTTATCCATACAATTCATATGGTGACTTGGTCTCAAGCTCAATAAAAAGATAAGGTAAAGCTATCCAACAAAATGAAAAGGGTAAAGCCAAGGCCAACATTCCATGGTCTTACCCTTCAATTCCACAAAAAACCAACCAAACCCAAATAATTAAACCTTCACCTTCACCCTCACAACCACCCAAGATCAAAGTCTCCATTTTGGGAGCCCCTTCTTCTACTAATGCATCTCCATTCATCTAGCGCTTGGTGTTAAAACAAATTCACCAAATGCCAGTCAAAATGAGTCTTGACAACTTGGTTTTCACCTTGCCTCAAATCGTCAAGCTTTAATTAAAGCAATACATTTTATAGAGGTTCAACCAAATGATCCCCAACCTATTACACCTTTGATTTGAGCCACCCGACATGTTACTATGGTCACATTTTATGAATCTAAAATTCTACCTTGTCATAATGAAGACCTTGATCTACCTCTTTTTATCATAGCATCCATCAGCCATACATGTGTTAAAAGAGTTATGATTGATGGGGGAACCAGTATAAATATCATCTCCTCCCATGACTATGATCAACTCCAACTATCTAAAAACATCTTATTGAAAAGCTCAAAAATTCTTTGGTCATTTAATGATACCTTGGCCACCACTATAGGAATAGTTGTTCTCCACATTTTTTTGGGGCCTTAAACTATTCCTAAACTATTTTATGTAGTTGAGGGAAAATTTTAATATAATGTGTTACTCAGTCACCCTTGGATCTATGCCATGGGATGTGTCCCTTCTACCTTATTGGGTGAATATTTTGTCACCAGCTAACTAATGGGAAAAATAGGTCACTTCAACCACAACATAGGGAGATTGGTCATCCAAATGTGTAGGTTTACCACATCAAAGGGGAAAAAATCTCTCCTCTCATCAAGGGGAGGTTCCCTATAAATATACGAAGCCATATATTATATATATAAGTAGAAAATAACACTTAGGGGTAGGATCACACCACCCATCTCTCTTTTTTCACAGATGATGTTCAAAAACAAGGATAAATCTAGGTGAAAACACTGAAGGCACTTCTCTTCTTTTAGAAGTGGTCTTGTAGATAACAATAGGAGTTCTTTTTGATAGGTAACAAGTAACTGGTAGTAGGGGGCATAGTAACTAGCAGAAAAAGGTGTAGCACAAAGCCTCCACCTCAACTACCCAAGAGTGAAATACGAAGGACAATGAGGGAAAAAAGTCATCCCAAGGTCCTTTACATAGAAATAGAAAATATAAAAACACACTAAAGGTAATTGTAGTAGCACAAAGTTTTCCCATAGTTGGCTTTAGGACACCTTCCTGATTACTTCCACTAGTTCTACTTATTTCATTAAAATAGACAAGAACACATTTAGAAAAGAGACATAAGAACAATCCCCTAAATGACACAATCTATAATAGCACAAAGTCTAGAAGTAACCTACTTTCTCATTCAAACAAAGAAATATGATCAACATTTTGAGCTCAAAGTCTTAGTAATTGCCTTTCAATTTTGGCAGAGTTTTGATTTTATAACAAAGAGATCTCCCTTTTGTAAAGTAAGAGAACAATATATAGTAACCAAGAAAGGGTTGGCACTTTGTTCCATGGAGTGGCCCATGTTGCATTCAATGCCTTGAATGCATTTTCAATTTTGTCAAAGGACCATGCTGGAACAGGGCAACTACCTTAACTGTGGCATGCCAACTCATCTCAAAATATCTTCTCCTCTGCATGGGTCATCTGATCTTTCTCCCAAATATCTACGTAGTTGTCCACTTTTCCTTTACTTCATGGGAGAGAAATAGGCTATGCCTTTAATGTTTGCAAGCTCAAATATCTACTTGGTCTATGGTTCCACCTACCAAAAATAACTCCTACACAGATATTTCTGGTCTTCCCTCTTTCCTGCTATAATTTGAGCTCCTAGGCTATCTTCTCCCTTTCTGATGGCTCTTTCAGCTCCCACTTTAGCTGGTCACTAAGTTCACTCTTGAATTTTGGCCTTTTCTAGCTTTATCTCTTCTTGGTTTTGTCTTTTCCTAGAATTTGAGCTCTCAAGGCTGAATTCCCAACTTTGCTGGCTCCTTGCATTCTTTTCTCAGTAGTTCTTCCTTTTAGCCTTAAGGCCTTTAAATGCATTCAAGTTCATTCTAAAGCCTTTAAAGATCAATGGCTAGTTTATTATCCTAATTTTGATAGCTTTATGGATGTCATCGGACATCTGGATTCCAATGGCTAGTTCATGGTGCCCAACTTTGATGTTCACGGGCCTGTCACCCCTTAGTCAATTCCTTCAGATTTATTTCCTTCAGACCCCCCTGAAGGGAAGGAATCCATTTAGGCTTTGGAAAGGTATATTCCCTAGTCACTAAGATTCCCCTGTAATGGTACCTACCCTTTGGGGTCCTTCAGGTGGCCTTCTTCTTCATAACCATTTGCCTTAGTCACTTCCCGCGGGCTTTGTTCTTTCGGGCAAATTCTTTTAGATAAAAGTCTGAAGGAATTCCTTCAAACTTTTTATCTAAAGGAATTCACCTTGTTCACTTTTATAAAGAAAACCTTACCCTTTCAGCCTTTGAAATGGTCCATTTTGCTCATCGCCTGCCCTCCACAAGGGTTGTTTCATCTCCAAAGTTACCTTTCATAAAAGTCACAAGGGTCCTTTTGGCTCCTAAGCGCCCTCCACAAGGGCACTTGTCCTTTGGGCTCTCTGTGGGGCATTTGATCATTCCTTTAAGAAAAATGTCCAAAGGAATTCCACTTGTAAAATTCCACCATGGAAAATCCCTCTAAAAGATATCCTTTTGTTCCATTTGCCCTCTGTAAGGGTACTTGCCCTTCGAGCTTTAGGACTGAATTAACCAATTGAAATTGCCTAAGTGGGGAGCTTGTTTCTTTTCTATAGATTCCATAGGACCAAACCTATAGATTCCATATAAATGGGTCCATAGAAACAAGAAACCAACTTGCAGAGTCCATAGTTTTTTCTAAGTCTCTCAAGCTTTGAAAGAGTCTGTAGAATCCAGCCTACGAAGTCTGTAGAAACATATTTGAAGAGTATGTAGAAATGAGCCTACAGAGTCCATAGAAATGAGTCTATAAAACTCAACCTATAGAGTCCATAGAACCTAGCCTGCAGAGTCTGTAGTTTCAAGCTTACAGAGTTCGTAGTTTCAAGCTTGCAGAGTTTGTAGTTTCAAGCCTGTAGAGTCCATACAAATCTAAAAAAGATTGAATAATGGAGAATTTGAATGCTTAGAATAATTTTTTGAGAAGGGAGAAGATAATTTTACCTTGTAGGACCAAAATAGTTCATATGTTGTCCCAAAAATGAGTGACATTTTTTGGGAACAACAATTGGCTCCAGTTGGGGAACTTTCTTCAGTTGAAATTTTGAAACAGTTAAGGGGAGTAGAAACTAGAATCTCTAGTGCCTTCAAGTATGCCATTGGGCTATGGAGTCATGCTAACCAAAAAATAAAGGCACTAAAACTGAAAATGAAAATGAAAAGCAAAAAATAGAACTAAAGACTATACAAATATATATATGTACAACATAATCTTATCTGATACTTCAAGATTTGAAGTGCTCTAGATGCCACCCACTGTGAGACAACAAAAATGGCATTTTATCCTGATAAACTAGTAAGAAACCATTTTCTCCTAGAATAAGTGATGGGTGAATGGAACTCTCCACCAAGAATCACATTTTCTATGCACTCCTTTTGGTTCTCTCTTCTTGCCCCATGGCAAGAAGTGGTCTCCAATCTAAAACCCATAAATCCTAGCTCTCTTATAGAAGGACTTGTTTTCTTGACTTTGGCATGTAGTAGTATGGTCCATTACCATATCTTGTTGTTCTTATAGTTTAGTCTAGAACATGTTTTGATTGTCCACATCAAACTCTTGACAAACCATTAGTTTAGCATCTCCTTTGGCGTGAAGGATTTTGACACCTTTGTCTTGAGCAGCCTTCAATCCAAGCAGCAGTGATTCATACTCAGCAGTATTATTGGTGTTACTAAACTACAACTTGTATGAAGAAGGAAAAATATCTCCTTGAGGAGATATCAACACAGTCATAGCTTTAGCATTGATAGAATAATTACTGCCATCAAATTCCAGGATGTTAACATCATCAAAAATTGATCTTCTATCAAATTTTTATTCATTAGAGAGGGAAGATTTTTTTTCATCTGTACTACACCCTACCAATTCTTCTGATGTCCTATTCGAATCAATTTTTGTATTACCACCTATAGGACTTTCATTTACTATAACAAGAACCTTTTTAATAGAAAAAAAATAATTACCCCTACCTGAAGACTCAAATAGATTATGAGCTTCAGGTGCTGATGTCTAAGTGACAACATATTTTTCCTCCTTTTTAGGGAGTAGCCTCTTCATGACACCTTTGACAGGGATCCTTGCCTTAGACAAGTCTATACTTAATTCTCCTCTAACATCCTTTCAAAAAAGATTCCCAAGAAAGATGCCGTATGAGGCTGGGATGTTGGCCACCAGGACTGTCATCTTGATTCTCTTATCTAGAATGCTACAAATGCAAATTGGGCATCCTTGATTTGTCCCAGTAGTGGAACTTGTTTGTTCTCCATGGAGAAACATCTCCCAAAGGTTTTGGTCAGTGTGAGTCCAAGAGATTCTACCACTTTGGCAGGCATGACATTATCTAAAGCTCTGGAATCAATGATTCAATTGCTCAGCTTGTGACCACTTATCAACAGGGAACCATAGAAAGGCTCTATTTTTCTAGGGGTAGTAGGAGGAGTAATTATAAGATTGTTTGGGATGGACATGTTCCTTGGGGGATCACGAGTTACCTTCTTGACATCTTGTCTTATAGGGATGGCTTTATTCTTCACACACTCAACCAACCTATCCAACTACTCAAGGTTGGCTTGTAGGAATTCAAATTTAGTCATTTGAATTTTGGTCTTCTTGATATGGTCGACTATGTCAAATGGCTGAAATGGAATAGGAACAGGGAAAGGTAGTTCATCTTTTTGGTTTTTAGGGGGGGAGGACCGATCTACAAAATTGAATTTGAAGGTACAAAAATGTTTGGGGTACTTACTTTTTTGACAATCACCGGGTCCTTTGGCTGGAGAGGTAGAGAAGTTCCTTGTTTGGAAATCAAAATTAGAGGCTAAGCTTACTCTATTTTTTCTTTATCAACTTGTTAGGTTGACTAATTCTTGGACTGGGTGAACATAGTGTATGATCCCTCAACTACTTTATCATCACTTCTAGGTTCATCTTGGTAATTTAGGAAACCAATGTTGGAGTTGCTAGCTAATTCTTCTTGGTCTTTCATGAAGAGATCAACATCATTTTCTTGATCAAACTCAGGTTGGAAAGAGAAATCATGTTCTATTTCCAGATATTCATCTACTGAGTTGGTTGGAAGTGCTTCAAGGGCAAGGTTACTCTATGGGGGAGGAAGATGATTTGATTGCCCTTGATTCCTGGTAGCATTTCCTTGATATGACTAATTTTGAAATGTCCTCCTTGGCATATCCTAATTAGGAGGAGCAGACATACCTTGGGCCATTTGTCTTTTCAGGGCTAGCAATTCATTTGCCAGATTTTGCACCATTTGATTTGTGGTGCCTATAGATGGATATTCAGAAGATGAAGAAGATTTGCCTCTGTTAGGAGCTCTCCTTATCTTTCCTACTAAAATAAGGTCATTTTCCACCTCAGTGGCCAAATCCTAAGTAGCAGGAAGGTCTATGTGGCCAACACGTCTCAACAAAAAACTCACTTCAGGTAGATATGAGTTGATGAAGAAGCATTTTAGATTTTTAGCTATTGGTTGAGAAATGGTAGGAATCCTATTCCTTAGCTTGTCAAATTTGGCTATGGAATCCCTCATAGGTTCATGAGGTTCCTTCTTCATTTGAGTGAGTTATGCCAGTAGGGCATGTGCATCTTCTGTAGGCTTGAACCTTGCTTCGAATTTGGCTTTGAGAGTGTCCTAGTCAGTCACTGACTGAGCCTGTAGATGGTAGAACCAATCTACAACAACACCTTGTAATGTATCCATGAATAGCCTAACTACCATGTCCTCATACTACACACCTATCACACCACAAGCTATGCTGAAGGCTACAATATGTTCATCAGGATGAACCTTCCCATCACCAAATAATTTGGGTAAATTCTTCCTAGAACTATGTGGTAGCTCATGTAGAGGTGGAGTAAGATTGAGTGGACCAAAAGAGTTACCATAGGGGCCTTAAGCTGCCATGATTTGATTATGAAAAGTGGGGATAACAAATATGGGTGGAGTATGTATAGGCAAAGATCTGCTAATAGCAAAAAAAGAAGCTTTGCCTTGTAGTGGTGACTTGGTATTGGTAGGAGGAAGACTCCTAGTTCATTAAACTTGAAGTTGTGGAGGAAATAAATCAATATTTCCCTGCTACACCAACTCAAAAATAGGGTCAACCACACCCTAGGCTCTCTGGCTTCTTGTATAGTGTGGAGTTGCCAGATTGTAAAAAAATGGAAAAGAACTAGCCCTGCTTCAGCTTGAAGCTTGAGGCTTCAAACTATGCGCTCTTCCCCAACAGGTCTAGTTTCACAAAATAGATAATATAATGAAAATGGATAAGGCTATAATTATAATGGATAAGACACAAGTGATGCTTTAAACTGAAGCTTGAGGCTTCAAATTACACAAAATTGTTGTGTCCCCAGTGGAGTCACCAAAAACTATTGGGTGAATATTTTGTCACCAGCTAACTAATGGGAAAAATAGGTCACTTCAACCACAACATAGGGAGATTGGTCATCCAAATGTGTAGGTTTACCACATCAAAGGGGAACAAATCTCTCCTCTCATCAAGGGGAGGTTCCCTATAAATATACAGAGCCATATATTATATATATATATAAGTAGAAAATAACACTCAGGGGTAGGATCACACCATCCATCTCTCTTTTTTCATAGATGATGTTCAAAAACAAGGAGAAATATAGGTGAAAACACTGAAGGCACTTCTCTTCTTTCAGAAGTGGTCTTGTAGATAACAATAGGAGTTCTTTTTGATAGGTAACAAGTAACTGGTAACAGGGGCATAGTAACTAGCAGAAAAAGGTGTAGCACAAAGTCTCCACCTCAACTACCCAAGAGTGAAATACGAAGGACAATGAGGGTACAAAGTCATCCCAAGGTCCTTTACATAGAAACATAAAATAGACAAACACACTAAAGGTAATTATGGTAGCACAAAGTCTTCCCATAGTTGGCTTCAGGACACCTTCCGAATTACTTCCACTAGTTTTGCTTATTTCATTAAAATGGACAAGAACACATTCAGGAAATAGACATAATAACAATCCCCTAAATGACACAAGATATAACAACACAAAGTTTGGAATTAACCTACTTTCTCATTCAAACAAAGAAATATGATCAATAATCTGAGCTCAAAGTCTCAGTAATCACCTTTCAATTTTGGCAGAGTTTTGCTTCTATAACAAAGAGATCTCCCTTTTGTAAAGTAAGAGAATACAATATATAATAGTAAAGAAAGGCTTGGTGCTTTTTTCCATGGAGTGGCCCATGTTGCATTCAATGCCTTGAATGCATTTTCAATTTTGTCAAAAGACCATGCTAGAACAGGGCGACTACCTTAACTGTGGCATGTCAATTCATCTCAAAATACCTTCTCCTCTGCATGGGTCATCTAATCCTTCTCCCAAATATCTAAATGGATATCTACTTTGCCTTTACTTCATCGGAGAAAAATAATCCACACCTTTAATTTTTTCAAGCTCAAATATCTACTTGGTCGATGATTCCACCTACTAGAAATAACTCCTACGTAGATATTTCTAGTCTTCCCTCTTTCCTGCTATAATTTGAGCTCCTGAGCTATCTTTTCCCTTTCTACTGGCTCTTTTAGCTCCCTCTTTAGCTGGTCATTGATTTCACTCTTGACTTTTGGCCTTTCCCAACTTTGCTTCTTCTTGGTTTTGTCTTTTCCTAGAATTTGAGCGCTCAAGGCTGAATTCCCAGCTTTGCTAGCTCCTTGCATTCTTCTCTCAGTGGTTCTTCCTTTTATCCTTAAGGCCTTTGAATGCATTTGGGTCCATGCTCAAGCCTTTAAAGATCAATGGCTAGTTTATTATCTTGATTTTGATAGCTTCAGGGACATCACCAGATGTCTGGATTCCAATTGCTAGTTCACGGTGCCCAACTTTGATGTTCGCGGTCCTATCACCCCTTGGTCAATTCCTTCAGCTTTATTTCCTTTAGATCCCCCAAAGGGAAGGCATCCCTTCAGGATTTGGAAAGTTCTATTCCCTGGTCATCGAGAGTCCCCCGCAAGGGTACCTACCCTTTGGGGTCCTTTGGGCGGCCTTCTTCTTCATACCCTTCGCCTTAGTCACTTCCCATGGGCTTTGTTCTTTTGGGCAAATTCCTTTGGACAAAAGTCCAAAGGAATTCCTTTAAACTTTTTGTCTAAAGGATTTCACCTTGTTCACTTTTCTAAAGAAAACCTTAACCTTTCAACCTTTGAAATGGTCCATTTTGCTCATCGCCTACCCTCTGCAAGGGTTGTTTGATCTCTAAAGTTGCCTTTTAGAAAAGTCACAAGGGTCCTTTTGGCTCCCAAGTGCCCTTCATAAGGAAACTTGTCCTTCAAGATATCTATCAGACCTTTGATCATTCCTATAGATAAAATGTCTGAAGGAATTCCACTTGTAAAATTTTTCCATAAAAAATCCGTTCAAAAGATATCCTTTTGTTCCATTTTCCCTCTGCAAGGGTACTTTCCCTTTGATCTTTTAGACTAAACCGACCAATTTAAATTTCTTAAGTGGGGAACTTGTTTCTTTCCTATAGAGTCTATATGAATGAACCTATGGAGTCCATAGAAATGAGTTTGTAGAAACAAGAAACCAACTTGCAGAGTTTGTAGTTTTCTCTAAGTCTCTCGAGCTTTGAAAGAGTCCATAGAATCCAGCCTGTGAATTCCATAGAAACATATCTAAAGAGTCTGTAGAATGAGCCTACAAAGTCCATAGAAATGAGTCCGTAGAACTTAGCCTGTAAAGTCCATATAAATGAGTCCATAGACCCATCCTGTAGAGTCTGTAGTTTCAAGCCTGTAGAGTCCGTAGTTTTAAGCCTGTAGAGTCTGTAGTTTCAAGCTTGTAGAGTCTGTAGAAATCTGAAAAATATTGAATAATGGAGAATTTGAATACTTTGAACAATTTTTTGAGAAGGGAGAAGAGAATTTTGGCCTACAAGACCAAAATAGTTCATATGTTGTCCCAAAAATGAGTGACAAATTTTGGGAACAACATACCCTTGACTAGTGTGTCAAGTTTAAACATGAGGGATAAGTCATTACAATCAAAGTTGATCCAAGTCCCTTTGTTTCTTGTAATATGACATATCAGCCCAATGATGTTCTTATTCCATCTTCACCCCAACCTCTAACCAAGTCACCACATCAACACAACCCCCCAATAATTATATCTTCAATAATGATGAAGCATCCACTAGTTCAACTATCCCTTCAACACAAATCCTAGTTGAACACCCCTTGAAATCCATATTTTAGCATCTTACACTAGGGGAATATCAACTTTTAGCTTTGAACACTTTCCCTTATCCACATGAATTTAGGAAACTTCAAAATGATCCATCTTATGATCCTAATATCAATACCATTTTCCCCTTTGGCCTTCCTAATAATATATCATATTTTGTCTATGGGGGACTTGATAAACCACTCCTTGCTCCCACCGCCATTCCTTATATCTAGCCATTCACTTCCAAGTTTTCCTATCTTAACAACCTGAACTTTGCCCAAACATACCTTCATTAGTGCACTTAAAAAGGGTTTTGTTTTGGCCTCTATGAACAAAGAGCCCATGAAATTCCCATTATCAAAACCCAAAAAACTCATGAGTTCTTTGGCCTGGGATACGATCCCCCAAAAGAGCCCACATCACCTAAACCAATTCTCACCACTACTGATAAACCCCTACCTTCACCAACCCCACTTTTCCAATTTGATGAACCTCTACCTTCACCAATCTCAATTTTCCAATTTGATGAACCTCTACCTTCACCAACCTCACTTTTCCAATTTGAAGAACCTCTACCCTTACCAACCCCACTTTTACACTTTAACGAATCTCTACCCTTACCAACCCCATCTCTCTAATTTGAAGACATCAACATCATCCCACCTAACATTTTTTTTAATCAACACTATTAGTTTAGGTCCTCTAACTTATCAATGAGAAGGCCAAACCCAAACCATTCCTCCTATCCACCTTGAAATGATTACACATGACCCACTCACCATTAACACCATCCAAATTCAAAATAATATATTATTCTATTCTTACCTATTTGGGTGTAGGGGACTCTTTTCTTCAAAAATCCTTCCCTCTCAAAAACCAAATAATGCTAAATAAATTAACTATAGAAGTTAATTTGGGCATTTAGGAGGACCCTCGTATTGTCAACATTGACCAATCCTTAACCCTTGAGGAACAATGTGACTATCAATATTTTCTCTATGACCATAACATAACATTTGCTTGGTCTTATCAAGATATACCTAGTATTGACCCTTCCATCACTCTTCATAACATTGTTACCCATCCTAAAATTAAGCCCATTCAGCAAAAACATCATCATATGCACCCTCACATAGCTCTTCTTGTTAAAGAAGAACTTCAATGCCTTCTATCCATTAATTTCATTCAACCCATTGACTATCCACAATGGGTATCTAACATTGTTCCTATTACCAAACCCATTGGGGGACTCTACCTTTGTGTGGATTTTTATGATCTTAACCTTGCATGCCCCAAAGATAACTTTCCCCTACTTAACATAGACCATCTTGTTGATCTCACTACCGGCCATGAAATACTATTTCTTATGGATGGGATTTTAGGATACAACCAAATCCTTATCACCCCTCAAAATCAACATAAAACATCTTTTATCACTCCATGGGTAACTTCATACTATCATGTCATGCCTTTTGGCCTGAAGAATGTGGAAGCCACTCATCAATGGGCCATGACTTACATATTTCATGACATCATCCATAAAATAGTTGAGGATTATGTTGATGATCTGCTTGCTAAATCTAAGCACCATAAAGATCACCTCTCTATTCTCACTATCATCTTTGAAAGACTTATCCATTATCATGTCAGGCTCAACCCAAAGAAATGTATCTTTGAGGTCCTATCAGGAAAACTTTTGAGATTATTTTTTTCCATCTATGGAATAAAAATAGACCCCATAAAAGTCTAAGCCATTCTATAAATGCCTCCCCCTACTAACCTAAAATAACTTTGTAGCCCACAAGATAAAATTTAGTCAATCTATCACTTTCTCTCCCAACTATCTGATCATTTTTGGCCTTTCCACCACCTCCTTAAAAAATATACCTCCTTTAAATGGACCAAATAATGTCAACAAGCCTTTGATACAATCAAGGAGTATCTTCTCTCTTCACCAGTCCTTATTCTACCAAAAGAGGATCAGCCTTTTTATCTATACATATCTGCCATTGATCATTCCATGGGGCCATGCTCGCTCATCATGATGACCAAAATAAGGATCAAGCCATTTATTACATTAGTCACACCCTCATTGACTATGAAACCCAATACACCCATCCAAAAAAAAATTTCCTTGCCTTAGTTTTTGTCACCTCTAAACTTCATCACTATCTTCTTAACCACAAAACTTATGTTGTTACTAACACTAATCCCCTCAAGTATATTTACTCTAAGCCATATCAAAACCAAATTATTCACAAATGGCTCATGCTATTAGCTAAGTTTGATCATAAGTTTCTTCTATAAAAGTCCATTAAAGTATAGGTGATTGTAGACCAACTAGCTAAAGCTCCTCCCCCTGATAATCAAACTCCCCCTCTTACCTTTATAGATGAGTCTATAACTACCCTTTCTTCAGAAGAACCCACCTACCAAATGACTATGTATTTTGATGGCTCTAGGTGTCAAAATTGTGGGGGTTCCAACATAATCCTAGTTCCCCTTAATGGAGAACCTCTTCCTCTTTCTTTCAAACTTGATTTCAATTGCACTAATAATATAGTCGAATATAAGGCCTTGGTCACAGGTTTCCAAACCATTATAGCTTTAGGAATCAAAAACATTAGCATATTTGGAGACTCTAAACACATCATTAACCAAGTCATAGGAGCATATCAATACAAAAATTATGTCCTTATAAAGTATAAATAACTTGTCGATATACTTTTAACATCATTTGACCACTACACTATCTAATCGATCCGTCACTCTACCAAAAAATTTGTAGATACAATGGATTCCCTTGCATCCCAAATTCCATCTCAACTTGTTCACTCTAAACTATTTATCACCATCCACTATTTTGTCACACCATCCTACCTTAGTCCTAATCTTCCTACCATTTATTGAATAGAAATAACATCTTCAGACATTTTATATGATCAAATCTTCAACTACCTTAACATTGGTATCCTCACTTCAAATATTTTTAGTAATTATCATAGATAGTTCATTCAAAGCACTTCTATCTACTTAATATTAGGGGGAATTATTTACAAGTGAGATTTTGATGGCCTCCTCCTTTGTTGCCTTCATAGCCATGCAGCTTCTAATGCCATTAAAGAAGCACATGATGGCATCTATGGTGGGCACTTTAGTGGTCTGGATATTACCAAATTTATCCTTTGTTTAGGCTACTACTAGCCCATGCTCAATCAATATTGTTGTGAATATGTCAAGAAATACATCAAATGTCAACAACATGCTAACCTTCATTATGCACCTCTTTATGGTCTTTAGGTGTCAACTGACTATTAGCCATTCTCACAATGGGTCTTGATCTTATCAGAGAAATCAATTTGCATTCCTCATAATAGCATAAATATATCATCACTGTAATGGAATATTTCACCAAATACATAGAAACCATCCCACTAATCTCAATTAAATCCAAAAAAGTCATTTATTTCATCAACCACCACAATATTTGCCATTTTAGTGTTCCTCACAAGATCATCACTAATAATAGAAAATATTTTAAGAATAAAAAAGTCCAAGAACTTTGTGATGCTTTTGGTATCAACTTAAGCTTCTCCTCACCTTATCATCCACAAGCTAATGGATATGCTAAGTCTTCTAACCAAACACTCATCAAAATTCTCATTAAGGTGGTTAGTGCTTTAGGCAAAGACTGGCACCTCCATATCCCATTTCCTTTATGGGCTTATCGTACTAGTATCCAAAATGTGACAGGGGATACACCTTTTTCCTTGATCTTTGGTGAAGAGGCTATCTTACCTCTTAAATTCCAAATTTCCTCTCTTCGTATTTCCTTACATGATATAATTTTTGAAGGGGATTACCATCACGAATGCCTCACACACCTTGAATTGCTCGATGAACATTGCCTTGCTTCCCTTAATCACCTTCACATTTATTAAGAGCATATCAAATGAGCATATAATAAACATCTAAAAATATGAGAGTTCAACATCGAAGATCTCATCCTCAAGGAAAACCAACACATCACTAACATGGAGAATACCATAAATGAGAAGTTTGATTTTAACTGGTTAGGACCTTACATTATAACCCATAAGTATGGATTACGTGCTTATCATTTTTCCTCTCTCAACAACAAGCTAGAACTTGAACCCATTAATGCTTTACATTTGCATCTCTTTCATTGTTAAAATGAGGATCAAACCCACTTTTGTGTCTTACTTAAGTTCATCCCATTGGATCATTAACCTTATTTCACCTCATTTCCTTTCTACCCCTTTTGGGATTGATTGATTATATAGAACCATGTGATTCATCCATCATAGTAATAACCTAATCCTAAATATGGGTACCCTAGATCTACCCATAGCATGGTTCTCATGCATACTTTTCATCTTTTTCATAAATGGAATCCCATGGTTAGTTGTTTCTCAAAACCCTTTTCTCTAAAAAACCTTCCATGTCTAGATCCTACTTCTACATGGGTAGATCTTTCAAACCTAAATAGACTTATCCATGCCTAATCTTAAGATATATCTATATAGTAGACTACTCCCTCAAAGGACAGCTACAACAACAAAACAAAAGTTTCTTAAAATGGATTGTTCCCTTGAAAGAAAACTATGCATAATAAATCTTAGATCAATCCTTTGAAGTATGCATAAACAATATTCATTAAAATCTTCCTGCATTGATCAACTTTAATATATTTAAATCAATAATAATAAGTAAAATCAATAAGTAAGCTACAATATTATATTTTTCATTTGTAGACTTCTCATGTCGATCAATCTACCTATTTATCTCAATCAAGTTGTAATCAAATCTTATATATGGCATGAGTAGACTTCTCTTATTGATCAATCTACCCATTATAATCAAACATACAAAAGGCATGGACTTTTATACTAAAGTTCTTTGGTCACTTGTGGAAAATCCAATGACTCCACTCTAACATTTCACCCTTACCTACCATCCACATCCTAATCACACGTAAGGGATTATGAGCTTACTTGGAACGAAGTGGTAAAGATGCATATTTTATTAATAAAACACACTCTTACGAAAAATTTTATGGGTTTGTGTTCACTAAGTTGATCCATCTATGGATTATTATTGTTCGGTTCTCACTAGCAAAAGGCACCATGCTCCTTGTCTTATCCAAACATGTGGACGTAAATGTTGCCCTTACCTATGCCACACCCATATCCTTGTATCCATTAACCAAACACCATATTTTATTTAACATTTTGATCATTAACCAAACATCACATTTTATTTAACATTTAGCCCCAAACATATGCCAAATTATCATCATGTGTAAACAACATAGCTAATAATAGCATAAAAATAATCCATAAATGATAACATCAAAATTACATTATGATTAACTCTTCAAAACATCATCATCATCATCATATGTAAATGACATCATACCTAATACCATCAATGAAATAATGTCATAATCAAGACTTCAACATGAATAAACATTGAATCATGATCAACTCATTGCATCATCATATAAGCATCATCATCATAATCAAAATCAATATACATATATATGTCATATTACAAAATGATACATATATATCACTCACATATACATCTCACATCTTGACACGTAGGCCAATATCAAAAATATTAAAACACATATACATCATCAAGACCTAGGAACATCTTCACCATTACTACTGGCCCCATCCATGCCTATCCCTAGTGGAGGCCCTATCGGTCGACCCACTACCATAGCCCATTGACTGGGGTCAAAATCACTGCACTATTTTCCAAACCCACCTAATACTCTCCTCACCTCAGCTCATTAGGACACTGTGTTAACAAAACGCCCTCATAATAGTGAAACTCATGTATGGCCACTAGATACCTAGCTTATGTCACAAAACCTAGTGGTGCCACCACTACCCCACCTATCTACCATAGAGAGTCTCTCTCCTATATCACCAAGCCAAGTGAGGTCCTTGCTTGATCCCACTCTCTTATCACTGACACAATCTATCATTGTAAACTAGCCACCTGACCTTGTAAAGTGGCCACCTAACCCTATAAAATGGTGACATGTGCCTATGCCTAGTTTTTATGTATTGTCACTCCTCCTAGGTGACCTTGAAGCATGAAAATCTATCCCTAAAGAGTGGTAATCTACTCCTTTAAAGTGGCTATCTGAGCTTGTACCACCACAAGTGTTACTGTTACCTATGGGTCACCCTGTGCTGGTACTCCTACTGGGTCAACATCCATAGGCCCCTGATTTTCACCTCCCCAGCTAAAGTCTACTACTGCATATCTAACCTAAAACCATGATTAATAATTTGAAATAAAATTGGCATCATCTCTCACCCTATCAGGAATCTCTTCATAATCTAATACCTCCTCCTATGGCTATAGCTCTGGTAATAAGAACTCAACATCCTCTCTCTTGTAATGAGGAAAATCTAGTGGAATACCCTATTGGATTCTAAACTATCATCACACTCTCTTCACAAGAATGAGCTCTATCTCACCATCTCATATACCATATACCCATCTCTAGCTCTTTAAAATGTATGTATGTCGTATATAGCCATCCCACAATGGCCATGTCCTATATGGTCTCCATACTATATCTCTTAGGGTAAAACTCTCCAAAGCACCCTGAAACCACACTAGATCCCTCATGCCACCACTTAATCCTATGATTTTACCTCCTCACCTTCATCTCAAAAACCCCACCCTATATTCTATCATTAGATATGCATCCATAGGTAGGCCCAATAGTCTCAGCACACATATGTGCTCATATGCCCAATAGTGCAAAATAAATCCAATGCTAATACCGTAATGCTTGTGAAATCTAAAACCCCATAACTCCCTATAAATTTGAGCCAATAATATTTGTCCCCATCTAAATACTATCCTCCCAAATATCAACTCTACCAAAACCCCTAACAACATATATGGAAATCTCCCTCTTATTGAATTTGGCAATGCAAAACATGTCATCACTAACTGCATCATCATCAAGAGATGTTTCTCATCTGGATCCCTCTCATATAATGGCTTGATACTAAAGCCACCTATGTGGAACTATATACAAGCTCTTTCTACTCTATATAACCAACCCATCAGGTACTCTATCTCATTACTCTCTATGTGATAACTAAGATCCCCTCATATCGATAGTCAAGTAATCCTATGGATGTCCTCTAGTAAGACACTCATCTCTCAAGTAGGTAATTAGAATGTGTTAGTTAATGGATCCCATCTCTTGATGAGGGAAACTATCATTGGTGCATCTCTAAGTAAGTATTGGTAGTGGCATATCACTCCAAAGCCCACTAATTCTATGTAGTGCCAGTCTTCCATAGACATGGCATCCCTCACCTCTATGAACATCTTAAGAACTCAATCCCATAGCTAGATCTGATCTCATGCTTGTAATAACAACCATATCAAAAATCTAATAAGTAGCCTATTTTAACTGCTACCTATATGTGCAATAACTATTCCATGCATTCTCATAAAAATACAATTTCATACCTTCAACACCCTATTTTACCTTATTTTGTCTCTAACTATTACCTATTTCTATATGCATTCATTTTCCTAAAAATCTATTGATAATTCTACATTCCCATCTCATCCTAACCTAACCCACCTCCTATCTCATAACCAATCCCAAATCTACCTATTTCAAATCCATCTCCATCCCTTTTCATCCCCATCCCAACCCTAACCTAATCCTTTTATCCTACTCATCCATCGTTGATGGTTTTCCCCAACTATCAATAGTATCCTTGGGCCTTTTTTTACCTCTCACTTAAACCATCACCAATTAGGTCGACCACCACCAGTCACTATTGGTGACCATCGACGGTGGGCCTTGACCCTCGAACCTCTTCTTCTAAACTCTAATTTATCAAACCTACCCCTTTCCACTATTTTACATGCCATAAATACCCCTTTCCCATCTCATTCCACACCCACACTCTAAATCCCTTCCTCCACCCTTACCAATCTCTCACTGCACAACCCTATGGCATTTTTACTAATTTATGCCTTTATGAATTATAGTCATTTTAATCCCTCTTATTTTTCACAAAAATCACTATTTCTATCAAATTAAAAAACATCACCTACCTTATTTTGTGATGGATGGCATCACCTCAATCTATGTCTCGTTACATGTCCTAGAGCCCCTCCTACACCTATCTTAACCCCACCATCCCTTTTGCACACCACACTTCTCTAAGCTAACTCACCACCTTTCCAAACACTCATGAACACTCTTCATACCAATACCCAACATAGACACATCACAAATTAAAAATATTAACCAAATGGACCCTTGTTGACCTTTTTGTCTATGGTTTTAGGATTTTCACCCAATTGTCACTAGTCATATTTAACCATCAAAAGTTACCTAACTATCACCAGTTGTACTTAATCATCATTGGTTGCCTCTCTCCATATTTTTCCACACTTTTACACCTCCGACCACATCTATTTGGGATAACCCTTTCATTTCCCCACCTTGACCTATTTTGGAGCTACCCTCTCCCTCTCAAAGACTACATTAGGCCTGAAGTCCATGTTAGATCCACTATCCACAAGGACTATGTAGGCAACATCCTCTTTCCTAGTGCATTAAGAGTCAACTTATCCACCCCCTAGCCCCCCAATCACCTAACCCATTTACCATTTCTTAAATGGTACCCACTTTGTGCACCTTGCAACAATGTTGTTTAAGTCATGCTAACCACCTTGACCAAATTTTCCATGTTAACCTTTTACATTACATACCACCTCATGCATAACCTAACCCATTATATTTTTATTGGGAGAACTTCCTACACTTGATGCTTGAGTAAACACTACCATTTTCTAGGACCCATGACAAGTATGACCCAATCATCTATACCTAATGCTAGGGACCAATTACCTTATCACTCATCCTAGACCCTGACCTCATTTTTACCCACATGGAAATTTTGTCTTTGTGTGATCATGCCTATCAAAATTAGTTAAATTTTTTTGCATGGAATTTCATATCACTACCCAACCTCATGACCTTTCTTACACCTTTTATCAAAACTCAACCCAATTCGACCTATGTCTCATTGCCTCCTAGTTTGAGGGGGAATACCCTCCTCCCATACTCAGGGAAACCAAACCTTGACTAGTTGACAATTCATTTTTATTCTATGGTTTATTGACCTAAATTTTTCACAATAAAAAGGGGGAAAATGTAGACACCTAAAAGCTACACCATGATATTTTTTAGTGTTGTCTTGACCTGTGGACCCTTAATCAACTCTTCGTCTAGTGGACCACCTAGTTTACTAGCATTATGTTAAAAACCCTCCAAAACACATCACTTCATTCAAGACCTTTTCACCCATTTAATCATGACCCCTTGACCATTTCCAATTAGGGTAACCATTGATGGTCACCCTAACCATCAATGATTGAGGTCATAAACTTGCCTTAAGATTTTAAAATAGCTCTAGCTTTGTTCGAGATAAGCATCCTCTAGAATGGAAACTTGTTTTAAAACTAGATTTTAAAGATGAAAAAAATAGGCAACTTTATCCCCTTCCAACTTAGCAAATTCCCTTAAGCTTCCCTCTCCTTAGCAGTTTTATGCTATAAATATATGGCTATTAGGAGAGTTATAGATCTAGAAATTTTCATCTAGATTTTCTTATTCTCTTTGTGTAGGCATCCAAGACCATAAAGCTCTATCCACATGAATTTTTAAGGTAGGAGTATTGCTATGCTATTCAACTTTATTCATATTTCAACTATCATCCACTTGATATCATACATGTATCTTTCCTTTGTTTTTTATGTTTTCACACTTTATCACAATTTGCTATCTTGATTTATTCACCTGCACACTTGCACATACCCTCAAAACCCCTATTTCACCCTTGCTAATCAGCCACATCCCTTTATTTTCCTTTTAGTCTCTTACCCATTCTCCCATAGGTAACCATAGATGGTTACTATAACTATCACTGATTATAGCAACCATCATCAATCACATAACCGTCGTCAGTCAAGATAACTATCATTGGTCACCCTGACCATCACCAGTCATTATCAAAAAATAATAATAGTTTGTTAGTTTTATCCTTCCTCACACCCTAATAGACCTTTTAGATTATGACTTGTCTGTAAACCCTACCTAGACCCTCTGGACCTAACCTTAGTACATTTGTGTATCATGCCATATCTTATATCAAAAAGGTACATTATTTGTTTTCTTTTATATTTATTTCCTTATCCTTTAAATGAAATTATATTTCTTATATCATTTTTGACTAAATTGTCCTATAAGTGGATTGATAGCATCCTAAAAAGCCTCATGCTTCTTGGATTTAGCATACACTAGGCAATCCACTCAACCTACCACCTAACAATTTTTTTTCTAGTCTTCTTGTGATTTACATGTTATCCTCCCTAGCCAAAAAGGAGTTCCCACATTCATCTGGATCAATGTACACATTATACCAGGTATTCATTTACACATCCTCATATTCAATTTATTTTATCTACTTTCAAAACTAAGAAATGAAAGAAATAAATTAAAATAAATGGTTGAATCAATTGACTCTTTGGTAGAATTTGGTATGATTCCAATGGAGTAATGTTACTTGGTTGTCAACTAAGGAGAAACCATAATTTAGCTCTCTGACATGATGGATGGATTACTATATCTCTAGAAGAACACCTACAAAAGAAGCTCTAGATGCAAAATCTCTTGATAGTTTTGGATCGGATCTTTTTCACCTCATACTCCTCTCTTCTTATAGGTAAGGTAGGATAGTGCAACAAGACATTAACAAGGAGTCCAACTTGATGTCTAATTTTAACTTCAACATGTATGGGCTCACATGTGAATTAGACATTATAATTATAAAAAAACCAAGTTAGAGTTAAAGGTGAGATAAGTTGGTTCAGATGGTGGAACCTGATCATCATTGGTCAAGGTGACTATTGGTGGTTACCCTAACTGTCGATGGTTAGGGGTCAAAGGTAGGGTTAGTTAAAAGGTTGGTTTTAGCTAGAAGGTCAACTAGTTTAGGTTAGGTGGGTTAGGTTTAATTAGGTGTCAAAAAGGTCAAGGTTGGACCCAAGGGGGTCTTAAGGTGATCCAGGGGAGTTGCGACATTTGGAACCATCATGTGCAGATTTATAGTGTCTATAATAAGTATGTTGGTTCAGTTTGTTAAGAGGAAAGAAATTATATGGAAACAATATTCATTGATGAATTTATCTAACCTATTCCTTTTTTCACACACTTATTATTTTATCTTATACATTACTTAATTATTGAGGTAACATGAAGGATATAGAAACCTTCTTTCTAGTTTGATTTTAGTTGCAAATGAAAAATAATGAAAATAAGTTAAAAATAACTCCTTATTACCCTAGAATAATAGAATCACTATAAGGAAGCTTAATTAAGGAACACTCATTACATTTATTAATTCTTGTATAACTAAATATAAAAGGTACATATATTATTGGTAAACTAATCTATTGTGTTAGATTACATTTCCTAGTTTTCATTCTTTACTTCTTTATTGAAATTACATAAAATTCTAAGTTATATCTAAATCAAATGCTGCCTAATACTTGACATGAGTTATGTTAACTTCTAAAATTAATTGCTGAACCTATAGAGTGATGGTTAGTCTTCTTGGAAATGCTATAATGAAAGCTAGTTATCATTATTTCCTTGTGTTACTGAACATAATCTGTTGGTATTTTAATCTCTTATGCTTAATGTTATATGAATAATAAAGGGTCAAATATGTGTATTGAATGTGTTTATATTTGATTGAATTGAATATATGTTATTGTGTTATGGCATGTTCTATTATTTTATGTTGATATAGATACTTATACAAAATTTTATTTGGGTTCCACTCATTCAATATATGGCTGGAAATCCTAGTTTGAGTGGGATACTATGGGAAATATGATTTCTATATATTCAAATTATGAGAAGAACCTTATTATTCTCATATTATTTCTATACTTATTCATGTTTAAAATTTTATCACTCATATATGTATGTTCATAATTATGATTGATTACTTGAAGTTGGTATATCTTTTGAATGCAATTCCTATTATAGGGAATGATAATAAACTAGTTGCTTAAGGTTCTTGATAGTGTTAATAAATATATGTGTCTATAAATTTACTCAAATTTATAGTGATGAATTCATTATTGGCCTATGGATATAAATTAATTGGGAAATAAATGAGTTAGTATGCACTGAATGTTTATCCTACTTTAAATAAAATGGATTGTTGAATAATTAATGATAGGAAAATATATGCTTGGATGAAATACATTTTAAATTATATTAATTTATTTATATTATTAACTATATATGAATTGGTTATTTTCTAATATGATATCTCTTTACTTATATCCAATTATGGGATACCCACTATATTCTATCTAGTAAATATAGAGTCGATCATAAATTGTATCATTACTAATATTTCAGATAACATCATTCATGATTAATAAATTGGACAACTTACATACTTGAAATAAATAAGAAATAGTACAATGACCTTAATCCATGATTGATATGATAACCTTGGCTGGTAGCACCCAAACTATTTCCCATCATACTTCAAATTTCATTCCTTTCCATGATTGTACTCTCTTATAGGTTGTAATAAATTTTGATGTGTGCTTATAGAATCTGGTATAAATATGCATGTGTTTTAAATAAATTATTGGTTGTCAATTTTATGAATAGAATTTTAGACATTATAACTAATTTTCAAAATAGAATTAGACCTTGTTCTCATTCCATAGACCTGTTGTAACCAAATGACAACATAGGGCATGTAAAGTTGTCTTTCCCGATTAGTCTAAAAGTAACCATTTAACCATCCTTGAGCAGAACCTAAACCTACTGAGGGGAGTGAGATATTTATTGAGAGTTAAGGACCTATAAATGGTCTTATATAGAAGATAAAATTCCACATATGGTGCTTGGGGCCTATCCATGTACCTATACACCGATATACCCTAAACCCCACTATTCATCCTTTAGGTAACCTACTTCCCCATAACATCTTTTGTGAGTAACTACCCATAACGAGTTATCTTTGATCACCTCCTTTGATGCCAATTGCATGTAGATGATTATGTTGAATTAGTATCACTTTTTTTAGAAATCTATGTATTGGTTTCAACATGCAGTCCTAAACATACTCTCATAATGTAATTCCAAAATTTTTTGGGGTTGTTTCAACAAGTTCTCTTTTTATTCATTTATTGATCAAACCACACCTTACATTCACTCTTACAACAAAACCAAAGTTCTTGATAATTTTATTGATCTTTTTCTTGTGTTCTCACTCCCTAAAACTTTATCTAATATAATTATACTTATCCTACATACCTACCTATAACTCACATTCCTCTCTACATGCATTTCATTCTTCTTAAGATGCCAAACATGAAACATAACTCCTTATTTTGGCAAACCTCATGTAGGGTGGTAGTTAAAAACCCAATTTCTTATATTACATTGATTTTTGACATGAATTGCACATTAATACACCCTTTAACACACTTTTAGTACCTATTTTTATCCATCAAAACACTTACTAACCTTTGGATTTCACATAAAACCTCAAAACAACTCACCAAGCTATTTTTTAAATTCAAATTTTCAAATCTTTCTTTTTTGTGGGAAAATATAAAATAATCTCAAACACATAACCTAAATACTTTAAAAGACTCCAATGCATCGTAGGGGACCCTATAATACCCATCCCACCATTATCAAACTAAAAATGGCCATTCATGAAATTTCCAACATACTAACAATGTATGTATTTTGGTGATGCTTTGCATCAATCCTATTTGAACAATCATGGGTATCTTGTGCATTTTGATCATTTTGATTATCTTATTCATTTTGATTATGATTTTTAAAATGTTCATTAGTAGTTTTTTCATCAAAATAGGACCAATGTGTGCATTATTATAATTCATTTTAATAGTTGTAAAATTAATTTGGATATGTTCAATTGGAATCTTACATATTTCTATCATTTCACCTTAAATGATTATTAGAGACAAATTATTTAGGTGGCATAGAATTAGAACATGAAAGGAAATTTTCAAATGCAAAAAGGAAGGAAAAATTTGACAACACAAGGAAATTGTTTTAATCCCTAAAAGGTTTTAACCCTAAGGAATACCTAAGGCTAGATGGGGTTAGAATAATAAACTATTTCAAATGTTTATGATGATTTTCGATTAATATTACAATTAACCCTAATTCACATAAATAAAATAAAATAGGTTGTTGTAAATACAATTTTGAATATTAAACTGAAGATAAATGATTGATAAATAAAAATAAAAATAGAAATGAACAAGGCTAAACTATGCAAAATATTGATGAGTTTAGTTTTTTGAGTCTTCAATTAACTGGACAAAAAAATAGGTTGTAGGAAAAAATATAATATAAATAACCTATAAACCTAATAAAAACTAACTTTGAGTATCCTAAAGGAGAAGAACACCTAGTACAGGACAAGAGTGACTACCACTATTGTCCCTATTAGTTAATCTTGTATTTTTACATAAAATTATAACTTTCAGAATGGTTAGATGTGATAGTGAAAATTAGGCCTTTTTTACTGATTTCATCTTTAGAACTATAAGAAGACCTATTGTGTGGATTCTTAAAGTTGAAAAACTTGTATTTTTACCAGAAGGGATAAATAAGTGTGAATTAGTAGAAATGGGTTAGTGGTTGGAGTTGTACTGGACCTTAACACCTCACTATCCTAAGCATTGCCTATATTTCAATACTCTAAAGAGGTATAAAACCTCCATGTAGTTCTCCCACCTAAGTGCATTGTGAAATTATGCTCCTTTGACTATATGAATGCATATAAAATCATCTTGAATACTTGATCATGTGGGATTACTATTGTATAAAATTAGATTGAGACTTGGTTAGGAATTTTCTAAAGTGCTTAGAACCTAATTTGGGAAGAATAGGGAAATTTTGCTCAATGTGCACTTGTGTCAATAAGCCTTTGTGAATTGAAATTGCTAATTTTGTAATAATTGATTTGAGTATTTATTTATATCAATATAATTAGATTGAAAACATGCTGAGAAGCCTAAAAATAGGATGGATGACCTTAGAGAGGGTTTCATTTGAAAGTATGGCTATTAGAAATTACTTGAGATAATCATTGGATAAGGATAGGGTCAACAAACATTGTTATCTTATTGATCGATTTTGTCCCCTGAGGAAGCATTTTATAATGTGTGTCTAGACTAAGGCATACAAATACATAGGGGTGTTTTTAGTAGTCATAGATTTTTATGTGTAATATATGATGGTTAGAAGTTAAAATAGTTCCTCTATTAGGCTTAATATAGGTCCAAATGGTGAAATACATGACAATTAAATGCATAATTTAATTAAGGATAAAAATGGGTAAAATAGGCTTGATCAATTATTTGTGACTAGTTTTAGGCTACTACAAGTATATAATGTGGTGTATCCCATGTCATCCATACCTTTAGCCAAAATTAGTAGATCCACATCCCCTATAGGTAAAGGTGTTATATCTGCACCACTCTGACCTAGCCTATCACTTGCATGATGTGTTGATATCATAGTCTACTTTCAAGGGTAATATATTAGTGGTTCATCTTGCTATATCCCAAACTTCCATGTCACCCTATTAAAATAAATCATCTAAAAAAACTAATAAACTAGTCATGGAACCACACGTTGATGTGAATGTGATGTAAATCCACCACATCCTCATGCCACCTACCATATTAATGATATGGCCTCCATATTATCCCATCATATGTGAGTCTATCAAGGATCACATGGTACTCAATCATGCTCAATCCTTGATGCCTCTCTATAACCCATTGCTCTAAAAAATTAAGTGGATGGACCCAATCACAATGACATCTTTCAATTTTCTAAATAATGTCTATACTCATATTATACCTATATAAGTGGGACACCATGGCATTCCCCCATGAATATCTAATTCCCCTCTCCTTAATGTCATGCATAAATTCATACATATGATATGAGATGCTAATAAATATTCCATCCAAAGCAACAAAGGAAGTAAGTAGACAACATATGAATTTATATAATCATGTAACATATGAGGTCACAATATCTATAATAAATACATTAGGATCATGTGCTATATACTCATCATTATGGGTCCATCTTGTCATACATACATGCATACATACATGCATGCATACATACATACATACATACATACATACATACATACATACATACATACATACATACATACATACATACATATATATATATACATATATATATATATACATATACATATATATATATATATATATATATATATATATATATATTAGCATGAAAAAAAATCCCTAAACTAGTGTGTTATTCACTATGGTTTTCCCACCAACTATCATTAATCTCCATATTTACCATAATCCTTGAGAATCATAGTCATCTCCATTGTCAGAAGCTCAAATTGCATGTATAAAGATTCCACCTATCTACTATGATGGTCATAAGATGTATATCATATGGTATCTACCCTAAAAGTGCCACATGTCCAATACCAGACCTATCAAACATCTATAAATATACATAATATAAAGATAGTTGAATCAAAGTCTCCATGTGATGACCATATTGGAATTTGCTAGCATGACAATCCATTTGTAAACACACACAAACAAAAACAATGTCATATACAATCAAATAAAACATGAATAAATGCACACAAAGATAGTAAAAACACTAAAATTATAAGGTCATGTCTAATTTCATATAGTCATTATCATTGGGAATTTCCATCAAAACTAATTTGTTCTGTCAATCAACACCATTGGAACATGGGATGGTTCTATCAGACACCTTATGGTACTAACCTCCATGGGTCAATATTGATATTTATATAAAAAAATATATAAAAATCCTTAAAACACCTAAAATATAAAATTGAAAAAAAATAGAAAAAAATTAAAACTAAAAATTTGGATCAAAAACTTGAAATTTTTATACATACCAGGTCCTCAACCTGTTAGGCCTGTAAGGCAATTTTTAGATGCTTGAAATGATGAGTTAGAACATATCAATAAATATTCATCATAATTTTTCAAATATTAAAATCACTATTAACAAATGTACAAGTGAATTGTAAATTATAAAACTTCATTTATTTAAATAAGTTGACTTTTCAACTATGCAGTATAATAAGTTTAGTTTCTAAACAAATACTTTTGAACCTTATAAAAGTGATATCTAAAACATAATAGCTAAAATCACTCCCCCATTAGTTCCATTAGTCACTCCCCCATCAGTTTCATTAGAACATGCATAACTCATTATTCTTCACAATAACATTTTAAATACTATTTATGATAATCTAAAAAATGCCAAATTTTTATGAATACTCTCCTTCTATAAAATGTTGCCCCAATTTTTGAAAGTGGGGGTAACATTTAACTCTATATACACACTATTTCCTTTGTAAATTATTATATATATTCCAATAATAAAATTTATCAATATATACTCTCTCTATGCCATCCTCACACCAAATCATGTAAAATCCAAAACATGCTTATACAAATCCAAAATATGAATACTTCAATAAAAAATTGAAACAAATTCATTAAATTGTGCAAATCATCAATATTATTTAATTAAATATATCTTTTGATAAGATTAATATGATAGTCACATTGCTCACATCAAAATGGAGGAATACATTGGGATTATTAAAAAATGTCATATTTTCATATTTTGTCACAATACACATGATTCACATTATCATATTTTCACATAGTACACATGATTCAATTTATTAGAGTTTCCTCATTACACACAATTCACAATTATTCAAATATTAAATGATTCAATTACATGATAGATATTAGCAAATCATTATAGATTATGAGGACATTTTTCATATATATGCAATCACTTTACAGAGGTTTGAGCACAAATTCATAGGAACACAAATTACATATTTATATATACACATACATTTGAGATACAAGTTATTAGATTCAACATACATATGCATAGCATTTTATATTAGTTGGTACATATTCAAAGACCATGATACTAATTTACACACATAGATTTAGGGGTATGATGTTGTTTCATGCACCTATGCATAATTATAGATTTTTGAATCATGAAACCAATTCATGCACATGTACACACTTTCAAATTAATGGGACATGATACTTATTAATGTACATGTACACACTTCCAAATTTATGTGACACTATATTGGCTCGTGCTCATATACAACAACATAGTTTCTAATGAATAGAAAATGGTTGTCATTCCACTTTAAATTTATTATATTTATAATCAATATGGGGGCATGGGATTTGTATACTCTCTTTCAATCATGCATTTATCATACACAATAACATAGTTTACAATTGAATTTAAATGGTTGTCATTCCAATTCACACTTATCAAATTCACAATAATTCTAGGGCCATGAACATTGTTCATTCTCTTTTGATTATATATTATATTCTACATTGAGTGAAACTATATAATCAAAATTACTTTCATGATATGGGAATGGACATATTTTATTCCCTTTTGATCATGCCTTATTTGTCTACATGGAATGAACTTGAGTGAACTTGAGTGAAACTATACAATTTAATTTATAGTCCATTTGCATTGGTTGATTCATTTTTAGTGATGTGTTAAGATTCATCAATTTTTAACACCTCAATCCTTAAAGCAACATAGACTTTTCATTTTTCATCTTGGAACTATTATAAAAAAATATGCTTGAAATTTTTTCGATAACCTTAACCAATAAGTGAATAAGAAACCATGTTCCCTCTTCATCATAATGATTGGGTCGACTATTTACCCTCAACATATCCACTCTTCATGACAAGAGCACACTCTCAATGGTACACTCCATGAGCAACACCATATGGCATACATACAAGTGTAGTTTTTATTTGAATGTATTTTTCATTAAAACTCTGTTTATTTATCTAAGAATGTTTTTTTAATCCCATACATCATCTCTTGTAGGAACACTTGAATGTATTTAGAATAAACAAGTAAAAATTCACAATCACCAATGTGGGTTTGCATTCTCTTTTCCCTTTTATCTAGTATTTTTAGTTTCCTTAAAATACTAGATAAAAGGGAGGGAGATGTAGATAACCATATTTGTTACATGCATTACTTCATAATAATTTTAGGTAATTTTGCATTTATAGATCTCAAACTAAGAACCAAGTACTTAATGATACATTTATTTTATTCTTTGATTATCTTATTGATTATATTTATTTGTGTGAAATCTTTATCCTATCACCTCCAACTTTACATACCATATTACAGAGATCCATAGCCCTCCCTATCATCTTATATTCTTTTAATCCATGGGTTAGTTATGCCATTTACAGTCAGTATCAACAATTGATACTAACTAAAAATTAAAAAAATAATCTAAGCTCTTTTTTAATTTATTTTGGGCACATGTCACTTTATGACTATTATTTTAGCATGTTTTAAATTATTTTGGTTGGCATTATGTGCCACTAGGTACTTCATTCAAAGTTAGAGATTCCTATATACAAAGTTACTATAATATATATTGGGACAAGTACATGGCATTATCAATAGTTAGATAGGGGAGATTTTATAGCCAAAACATAACCTTGTTATTTTATTGACAATATCTAGGGTCAGATTAAAACCCTTACTAGTCTTTGTGAACAAAACAATCCTCAAACTAGTGATGGAATGGCTACTATGTCAGATATTAACCAAAAATGGTTACAAAGTAGAAAATTCAATATTATTGGATGCCTTAAAATATATGTCTAAGTCTACTTTATATCATTAGAGCGAAGTTTTTGGAAGGATAGCTAAGCGAGATAACACAACAAAATAGTAAACCACACTAACAAAAAGATAGAGCATGGGTCTTAACATTAGCAAAATAGATGCTAAATCTGTTAGTGTCTACGTGTTTTAAAAACTTTATTTCAACTCACACCAAAATCACATGTAAAAAATATATATAAAGTATATTCCTCATATCTCATGTAGAGCAATGTTGGGAATTAACTCATTAGCGATGTCCTCGTAGTCAGAATTAGAGTCATTCGATGGAGGATTCTTGAAAAAATGTAGTGGAAGATAACTATGATGATGCATTATGACACCATTTTGAATTACATCATAATCATTAAATCCAAAAATATTAGTAGGATAGATAATAACTTGTTGATCATGTATTTTGACAACTAATTTCCAATTAAAATGGTGATTGTAACTAAACCAATCAACCTGTGACAACCTGTAAAAATTAGTATCTTCAAGATAATCAAACATATATTTCAAAATAAATGTGTAAAATTTATTATGGATTTTCTTGAATAATTGGTGCATTTCATATTAAGAATGACTCCAAATTCATTTGCATGTTATTTAAAGTGTACGTGTGGAATGTAAACCTTGTTAACAACACCGATTTTTATCAATTTTAGAAGACGTCATATGTTATCTTCCTACTAGTGTATTTTATTGAGATTGAATGTATATATATATGTATATATATATATATGTATATATATATGTATATATATATATGTATGCATATATATATATGTATATATATATATATATATATATATATATATATATATGTATGTATATATATATATATAAAATTTGGGCCATGAATTTCAATATAAAAAGGAGCCTCTTCATAATGAAGTTTTTCTTGGATATACCAGTTCCAATAATTATACATTTATCGTGCACTTCCTTCATTAATAATATTTTAAATTTTGGAAAGCCATCGATTTGCATACCAAGAAAGAACTAACAAAACAATAATATGTTGTGGTAAATGCCTTCATATAGTTGGTTATAACCTTGGTGTATGTTGTGGAATAAGAGGAGTTATTAGAGAAAAATTGACCTAATTTCTATCTCTAAAGGCTTGATCTCTAAGCTATATTCGATGATGAGCATTGATTATCAATCTTCCCCCTCTAAGTGGAGAGGAACTATAACCTTCTAAGGATTCACCTTGCATCATATTGAGAGTTTCCATTTCTCGGGTTAATGCATCTAGTAAATGGTTTTCTTTTCCTAGAATATACTGAACTTGAAAAGTATACTATGAAAATACCTGCTGCCACCAAGCATATCATCTATGACAAAATTGAGAATTAATAGGTTTTGACATAAACCATTTGAAATTTTTACTGTCAATGTGAATGAGAAAAGATTCAGGCAACAAAAGGCTTCACCATTTTTCAACAAATTTAATTATAGCAAGAATTTCTTTCTTGGCTGGCTAGTAGTTTAATTCATGGTTTTAGAATTGTCCAAAATTGTACACAAAAAGAATTTATTTTAACAATAATAATTGCAACCCAAGTTTCTTTTGAAGCATCAGTCTATAGAATAAATGGTCCTATGAAGCATGGCTCTAATGAGGGCAAATTTAGATAATAAGCTTTTAAAAGTTGGATAGCTTGGGTTGCTTCAGTAGACCATTGAAAAGGATTGGATTTCATTACAATTATTATAGGTTTGGTTTTTGTAGATAGTTGTTCAATAAATTTATGGACATAATTAAGACATCTATAGAATATTTTACACTATTCTAAATCAGAAAAATGATCAAGAAATCCTTAATTTTTTTCACAGACATGCTTTTGCATTTGTATTTTACCATCTTTTAATAATATACCTAGAAATTCAATTTTTGTTTGGAAGAGTTGATTTTTCTTGGGATCACTGGAAAGGCCAATTCCATGTCATTCAAATAGTTCTACAAATTTTTGAAGATGTTCACAATGTTCTTCATATGTAGAATAAAAAATTAAAAAATCATCAATATTATTTGCAATAAACTAATAATAAGGATTGAAATTTTATCCATTCTCTACTGGAATTGGGTTGGGGAATTTTTTAGACCAAATGTCATGACAAGCCATTCATACAGTCCAGATGGTGTAAAAATGTAGTTTTTGGAATATCCTAAACTTTAATTTTGATATGATGATAACCATATTTTTAGTCAAACTCAGAAAAAACTTTTCCCATTGCAACACACTGAATAAGCTATTCTTTATCTAGGAGTGGCCATTTTATATCAACATTAATGATATTTAGAGAAATATAATTTATGACCATTCAAACTTTAACTCTTTTAATTTTAGAATGATTTCTCATAATGAAGCAAATTGAAGAATACTAGGATGACGATGGCTAGATAAGACCTTTTTACAATAGTTCTTGAACTTGACTTCAAACTTCTTCATCATCTTGTTTATTAATCACAATATTTTTCCCTTGAATATGTCAATCATGAATCATAGGGATCCCTGCTTTAGGAGAGTCTACTTCCCATTTTTCTAAGGGATGTTCAGCACAATAGGCATCAAATCTTTTATGTAGAGAGACAACATGTTTTTCTAGTTGAGCTAGAATTTTTAATTGTAAGGCTTTAAGAACTTGTCAAGTTGTTTTTCCTTAACAAGCTTCTTTTCATGAGAAAGAATTTCTCTCATAGAGGGCTCAGACCATTGAGATTTTAACTTTTCATAGTAAATATCTTGTTGGAGCTGAGGAACTAAAAATTTATGACAATCTATATTCAAGACTAGATAATCGGTAGAGATGGTATAGGTTCCAATAGAATCCATAAAAGGTCCTCCAAGGCCTATATCATAATTGCTATCATCAATTTGAACAAAATATGTATGCATAAGTTTTGATCCAATTTGTACTAGTACATTTGTAACAAAAATTTACAACATATGAACACCATTCATGGTATTAGCAGTGAGAGGAGTTGGGTAGCACACCCATTCAAAAAAAACTCATGGATTTTCAAAATTCAGACTGGCACCCATATTAACAAAAGCATCAAAATTTTTAAATTTAGACTGTTTATCCATAATAATTCACACAGGAATATAGACAAAGGCTTTAGCTTTCATGATAGAGTGAATCTGATGTTGATCAGACTTTGTAGCTATGGAAGAAACTTGAATTTTCTAGGATTTACATATATTTGGTAGAAGGAATTTTTCCTTATAGGGAGTAAGTGCCTTTGGATCCTTAGATGGATTATATGCAGAGATTTTGATAGGTTTCCATTTTAGTTTTAAAAAAATAGATTCATAATAATCTGATGAATCACTTGTTGAATTTTTAAGGTGATTTTTTGAGATAGACTGATTAGAATTAGTAGGACAATCATTTAAGCAGATCTCATAAAGAGTTTTTGATTCACTATAAAAATTTCCATAAATCATTTGTGTAGAGGCTTGAAAATCCCATAGATTATCATTTTCTTTTAGCTCTGAAATAGATTCATCATCAAATTCTTTTAGAGAAAATAATTCAACCCCATTTTCAATACAAGCACAAAAATATTGATCTGACTCAATTAGTTCCCAATTATCAAAAATATCTTCATCAGCAAACAGGGAATAAACTTAATGTGAAGCTTTGTTAGGGCATAAATGAGCATAATGGCCCTTGTTCTTACAAGCATAGAAATAGACATCTTTAAGGTCTTGTTTAGGCTTGTGATTATTTTTTGCCTGAAAAACTTAAAAGGCTTAAACCTTTTAGGATTTTTTTGCCTAAACTGATAATGTTTCTTGTATACTTGTGTTTACCCAAATTGTTTGGCTCCATCAAATTTTTCACAAACTTGTGATGAAATATTTGGCAAGGCATTTTGTACTTCAGCTCTAAGATAAATTTTTATTATTTCTACCATTGTTACTTCTATCAAATCTACTAGATACATGTTTTCAATTTCTATTTGGAGTACTACTAATCTGTCATGCACTAGCTAGCCTATTCCTTTAAGTAAGGTAGATAAATATTGAATCTTAACAAAGCCATTTCTTTCAAGATTAACTTAATAAACTTTCTTTTGATATTTTTTAGAGAAGCTTTTAAACTATGAAAGATCACATAGTTTCATTTTAGGCAAAAGAAGTTGATCTTCCTTTTTCTTTTGCTCATAAACTAGAGCAAATTTTGTTAATAAAGCATTGAGTAATACTTGAAGCCTTGATTTAAATATTTCATCTTTTGACTCTTTATAAGAATGATTCCACCAATGAAAAATCATTCCATCCATATTTCTAGTTTATATATTAAAAAAACATATCATTCCATTTATTTATCTGTTGGAGAGTCAAATTAATGTGTGACCCATAACACAATCACTGATCTAGGATTAGGATTACCATCAATATTTAAAACAAGCTTATCAGAAGACCCATAATTTTTAACATTTTTGGTAAAATAAGATGAAGATGCTCTAGATTCATCAAAAATAACTTTGTTCATCTGAATCATACTCAAAGTTGTTCCATCTCCTTTTTTATCAACTACTGCTACAAATTTCTTTTCTTCAATCATTTTCTCGTGTTCCTCTTTAGAAACTATTTTAGGGAGCTACACATGAACATCCTTTTGACTCTTTTCTTTGTCAAAAGAAATAATTTTTGTGGTAAAAGGAGTAAAGGTCATGGAATGAAAATCATCAAAGAGTACCAATGGTACTATACTAGGAGGGAGGTAAGAGGACATTTTTTTGACCTCAACATTTTGTTGTATTGGAGCTTTTCTCTTTTTCTTAGCTTTGTCTTTTTGTTTTTCTTGAAACTTAGTAAGCTCTTTGAGATTTTCATCAATTTCATTCAGCTCATTAATAATTATATCTAATTTATTGGACTAGGTGTCTATATTGGCTTCAACATACTGAGTCTAAAAATTTAGATAATTCAATTGACGTATTTCATCTTTTTAATTATGAGTAGAGTTTGCTAAATGTTCAAGCATAAAGGACAAATCAGCTCTAGTGGTTGTTGGATATTTAGTTTCCTAAGAAGAAGTACTAAAATCCATTTTCCTCCTTTATAATATATTATTCCAAGATGTTTCCATTCATAGGAAGTAGAACCTCTTGGCTTTGCTATGAATTGAAAAATATTCAATGTGGCAGCCAAAGGATTTACTTCTTGCATCTTAATAGATGGCTTAGGATCAGAAGTGTTAATGATAATGCTTGACACATTTTCAATAAATTTTGTAATATGTGACTATTGATTAGGAGATTTAGGATTGTGATTCATCTTGGGAAATGTCAGACAAATTTGAAATAGTTTTCATAGACACAAACCTAACACACTTTTTTGTTTTCTTAGGTTTGGATGACCAATATTTTTTAGGTATAGACAATTCTTTAAAAGGAATATCATCAAGATATTCTTGGATAGCAATACATCCTAGCATAAAACCTTCAAAATCTATTTCATGACCACAAGATATTAAATGTTTCAACCCTTTAGGATAAGACACACCTTGAGGGAGATTAGACATCACACAAGTAGAATTCATTAGTCTAAATATACATTGACTACCAATAGTATAGTAGAATAAACCAGGTAACAAGTCAACACCCTAAAACTCAATACATAACATAAAGGCATTTTTAATATGCCGATCATCAAAGGATAGAGTAAAATTTGGATAGACAAAACAAATAGCATCATTATATAAACAACCTTTAAACTGAGTGATTTTTGCTTATTCCCAAGTAGTATGATGAACATCAACTAGAGTAACAAAGAATTGTGATCATATATCATAGTTAAAATGAGGATGTACTACGATATCAACTTTATAAAAATGAATATGAAAATATCCTTGATCCTTCCATTTTTTAACTTGGTCTTTAATTATGAATGGGAGAAAAATAGGACACATTCCCATTTTATAAACCATAAGATTGACATCAAATTGTTTAACGGTAGTACAAAACTTAGTAAAAAATTGAGTTTTAGAATATTAATATTTGGTATTAACCTTTGGATATTTAAATTTTACTTCTTTATCAACTGAAGATGTTTTTTACATAATAATATCATGCAAAGTGTGAACATTACCTGATACATCTTGATGAAAAGATCTAGATTTAGACATCATCAGTCATTACTCCATAATGTCACTTTCAAGCAAGAGAGTCAGCTTTACGCTATGCGATACTCAGCAACTACAACTGGCACTTAGCACAGTAGACTTTTTATGATTATAACATGATAACCTTAGGTAACCTTGCAACCAAAACATGAAAATAGACTATGAACTTAGGCTCATATAAAATAGAGTTTGATACTAATGAAACCATCTATATATACTGGGATCATCATCTAAAACATGCATATGAATAATATTGATGTAATAAAACTAGTATTAGTAGTAATATCAAATATATAAAGTTAATTGTATAAATATCAAAATATCATAATGGACATCTCATGCATCAATTAATAAATTTAACATATCATCACAATGACAATTACATAGTAGTGTAAGGTATAGAATCAAGATCTATGAAAATTGGGACTCAAATACAACATGAACTTTATATGAATTTGGAAATAAAAAAAATTATGAAGAAACATAAGAAAAAATAAGTATTTAAAGAATCAACAAATGTGATGCATTTAAATTTCATATGCTCTAAAAAACAAACCACAAAATGTTTTGCACAACTACTTAGTTTAGGGTTGCATTCCATTTTTTTAAAATAGGGAATTGTGTTTAATGGATTCAAGTGTGAAAAGATAAAGGTCATCATATAATCTTTCCAAACTTTTTAAAATACACCTTACTATAAAGCAGTAGTTAGAAAAGATAAAGTTCATCATATAATCTTGTCAAAGCACATGTTTATCCACTGAAACATTTTGATCAATAAATTGATAGTGGAACCCTAGATAAGGTATCATAATAATTGCCCTTATATATAAGGTTATAGATATGATTACCACATGGATAAGTAAGGGTTAAAATCAATGAAAAAATCCTCCCTTAATCATGTAAACCTACACTCTCTATGAAAATGAATCTTAGAGGTTGTTAAACATGAACTTTAACATGATCCTAAGATGTTGACAATGTGATAGTTCTCATTTTATACCTAATCATGTTCTAATTGGTTTAAAATTTAGTATGTATATTTTATAATCGAAACAAGATGCTTAGTAACATTACATAATCATATTAACATACCAACAATTACCATAGAACAATATATTAAGGATTAATATTATTATTAAGGTTACTATTATATCATAAAATTTTAATTTCAATGAAAATAATAAACTTTCTATTCACTGAAAATCCTTTCATTTGCCTAGAATTTTTAGAAGCGTATTTTAACTACTCATAACCCTGAGCATGCCTAGTTCATGATTCCTTTCGATACTTCCCAAAGATTCAAAAAATAGAATTATATTAATGATTGGTGAAATTTAGTTACAATCATACAAAAAAAATAAAGTGCAAGTCACATCCTAACATGACAAACTTAACTTGCATCCAATTTGAACATGTATTAATTTTCATAGCTTACTAGAAGGGAGAGATAGAGTAAAATATAATAGTTTAATCCATCACTTATCTTGTAATTTATTTTTAGAAAATAGAAATAATATGATAACCAATAATCACATTGTAACTCTAAAAAAATTATACAACCATTACTCTACATGAATATATTGAGTCATCAAGAATCATGTTTATAAGTCATATGTAGGTCTGAATAAGAACCAAACACAAGAAAAGAGTTCATCTCATGCCAACATATATCATATATCCACTTCAACAAGTGTTTACCCATATTAACCTTTAAATATTAACTAAATTGAGCCCATAATATAAATGATCATTTTCAAGATTACAATAATAAATAGATAGTGATAATATCTTATTCACCATTAATCATAGGTAATTTTATCATATTAAACATATTGGACATAAATATAGTGAGTAAAATGTTCTCACAATTATATGTAGATAAAGGAATCAATATTTCAAGTAATCACATCACACCATGAAAAATTAAATTACAAACTTGAACACCTATTCCTTGATAGGGTTGGAAAGAAAACTAAGTGTAATAATTAATTATAAACTAATTTCAAGTGTAGATCATAGAAATAACATATCCCATAAATCATAAAAATATTTAGAACATGGATACCAAATACCTATTAAACATTCATGCCCTAGCCAAGTACTCACTGCTACCTTGAAATAAATCTGATACTTTTATGTCATGCCTAAATGGAAACTTCATGTATAAATCAAAATCATCAAGAATATTCATTCAATATTACACAATCAAGGGTTAAAGTGATAGAAATACTAAAATTGGTCAAGAAGAAAAAGTATCAATATAGAGTAGCTTTACTTATTAGGAAAAAAATAATGTTCTTAACTTCCATGACCTGATTTCAACATCACAATATTATCTACCACTTCCATTTTTAGGTTCTAATATTATAGACCAACCAGTAAGTCAAGTACAAAACTCATGAAATGTTTAATTCAATTTATTTATCCACTTATATAATTTTTCATATCTAACTAAATAGAGAAATAAATTCAATCATACAACTAGTGATTACATAATAAAGGTATATTAACAGTCAAGGGATCAATAAAGTAAGTGCTCAGGTCTCAGTTAAACATGAACTTAATATAAAGAGTAATTAGTAATACCATATTATCAATGACAATAATTAAACCAAATCACTTCAAACCATATGATAAAATCATTTTAAGTTTAATAAACATAACTATCCAAATTTATATTATTGTAGAGAAGATGGCATTCACCTCTATGTTCATACCTTGAATTGTGTTTCTAAATCGAACATTATTCCTAGTTAACATGATGTGAAATTATAGTCATACCTATATATTTAATATAAAATGTGATAGATCAAGGGTTAATATGCTAATCTAGGGTTTATAAAACACAATTACTATACCATATAAAAAGAAACATGATAAGGTATAACTATTGGATCACCAATTAAAAATAATGTTAGAGGTAAAATCATTGAGAGGGGAGTGAATCAGTGAGCCTAGATATTTCAATTTCAATTTCAATTTCAATTCCAATCCTTTAAAACTATTAAATAATCAACATATATCAACTTGATCAAGAAACATTAACAAGAGAGCTCATTAATTCAATGCATACACAAGATCAAAACACACAACACATAGTTCCTATGGCAAACTCTCATGGGGAATAAAACCAACTCTTAATGCTAAAACACATGGACTACTTCAGAACACATAGTTCCTGTGGGAAACTCTAATGAGGAATAAAACCAACTCTCAATTCTAAAACACATGGACTACTTATCCTAAAATAAATTACAAACAAGAGATTATTCAACTCTTTTAGACCAAAAAACCTTGATCATATCCTCCTGACCAAAGGCCTTTAATGAAACACCTATTTCACAAGGAGTAACTTCCCCTAAGGAAGATAAACTATTTTAGATCCTATTTTGAACACCTCCACCTTAGTATTGATGTCTTCAACACCTAGTGATGGATATCTGATTATCTAACCCCTACAAAAATTGCTTTTCTACCTCATATAGGCCTCTCACATAGGCATGCCACAATATCTCTCATTATTCTCTCAAAATATCATCATATACACTTCTACGTTCTTTACATATTATCAAATTGCAAGAGCACTATTATGACCTCAAAAACATGACCTATAGGTTATACACATAGTCCTCAATCTTCTCTAATCATAGGTCATACACCATTGATTTTTTTAACTTTAACTCATAGTTTACCAATGCCAAATGTTAAACCTTGAACATATTGACCTCATCCCATGTACTCTTGAAATACTAACTCAATGTGCACCATCGATCTCCTGTATGTAGTTCACTCTATATCTTTGTTACACATTAGAAACCTTAAAATAATCTCTCTCAATATGCACCATCGATATATAAATATATGAACATCCACTCAATATTGATCCTTGGATGAAGCTCAATATTTATATTTGCTTGATGTTAAACAATAGACACTTTTCCTCATCTCGCTACTTCATGCCATCTTTGAACAAACATACTCTATTTATCTTTTTGTATAGAACTCATTATTTATATTACTTAATCAACAAACACTTTGACCCATTTGAATTACTATGAACCATAGATATATATGTATGAAATCTTGTGAAATGTTATATCTCCATCTGGGCTTGATCTTTAATATTGTGCGAAAATGACTAAGTATGGGGACCATTGATTAACTGCCTAGAAGGCTAACTTTAGACCACAATAAATTTTGTTGTGCTTAGATGCATGATCTAAAATTTGGAACATATGATATCCTCAAATATAAAATTCCAACCATAGAACAATATTATATTATAATCCTCACACATGTGAGATATAATGACATTAAAATTTCTCCTCAGATTTATCTATTTAAAGAGCCAACTATGTCAAGAACTATTTGAAAAGACCAACTTTGCACATGTATAGATTTTGTCATGCTTTAGTGTTGGACCTAAAAGTTAGAAAAATTAAATAAACACAAAAATGAACACACACATAAGATCACTTCTCATAAAACATCCACATTTGTGATATATTCCACCATCAAAATGTCTACTTAGCTTTTCTTTGCCACATTGTAAATTTGGCTAAGTATGGGAAAACACTATCAAAATGCTTGAGATCCCAAATTTTCACATGCATATATTTTGTCATGCTTCATAGATAGACTTGATAATTTACACATATAAACTAGGGACTAATTTTATCACAACCATATGACCAGATCCCCATGACTCTTCCACACGTGGCAATTATGACATCATCAAACTACCTACTCAGATTTTCTACCATTGGACCCACAATATCTAGATGAGGACAATGATGAACTGAATGAATTACAATCATGAACATAATAACTCAAATCATATAAAACCTCTTATAGGACCCCTTAAACATGCTTAAACATATTCATCTCTAAATATCTATAACCATGCAAAAATAGAAGATCAACTAAGCCACTTTCAAGCATACTAGGACAAGCATATTGCACACTTTGTCATTGTCACTTAGACTATCAAGGAACTTCATCAACTCACCAGGACACATCCATGACATCATTGAAAATTATCTAACAATCTCCCCCTTTTTCATTTATGTTAACACCCATCATTAAATATCTCACCTTCCTTCTCTGTCTTCAAGTACTGCATACTAATAACTTTATCCCCATTTGACACAATGAAAAAGTCGGTAAAAACTGATCCTAAGGACCTATAAATACTACCAACATGATAGGACCACCTTATAAATATGACTAAAACTCCCCCTTACCTTGATCCTACCTCTTTTTGTCTTGACAACTTCCTCTTGCTCCATGCCAACACTCTCTTCAACCAAGCACTACAACAAATGAAGAGAGAACAAAAAAGTACTAAAGTATGATGGATCTAACCAAGATAAATATAAGATGGACTCCCTCTAATATTTTTTAGCCATTTCATCACTTGATCATCTTCATATCTTCATACACCATGAAGAACCACCATACAGGTTACTAGCCTTCTCTCTCAAACCACCTCAAGGACTACCAACATAACTTCATGCCACTTTCCAAATATAAAACTTGATCTAAACAAACCTAAGAACTTTCCTATAAACATACATACCTTTCCATTTTGGAAACATTGAGTAAATATCACTCTTATTCTTACTAGACCTATCTAGTCTCCTTGTAACCCTACCTAGAACTTGCAGAGACCACAAATTTTTGTAGACACAACATCAAGACCTAAAAATTAAAATATAGAGCACTCTCATATGCCCCCTCAATAAAACCAATTTTAAACACCTAAATCAACCTTTACAACATTCTTCTTTAACAAACCAACTTGTTAATTAGGCTTCCATATTGACAAAAACATGAATAATTTGAAAACCAAACACCTTCAAATCTATGTGAAGCTTGATTTGACAACCCATTTATCCCATTCAACCTATTACGAATCCTTAGACCTCAAATCATAAGGCAAGTCACTTTTCTAGCATAGCCCAAAATCCTAGAACCTCAAAACAAACAAAGTCAAAGAACCTCCTTTTGGTCAACACACACCTCTAAAACTTTTTTCACACCTAAAAATACCCATCACACACTTATGGACCAAAATTTGAGCTTCCACACCTTTGGGAAAATTTAATTCCTATAACCCATTTTAGGAGCTTCATACTCTTAAGCATAAATTGGGAAACTCCAAAGCAAAAAAAAATCTCCAATTTGACTATAACATATCTTCAGACCACAAAACCACCTAGAGCATGATATAATAAGGTTAATAGACCTTTTTATACAAAATATCATCTTGAAAAATCATAAATTATCTTTTACCACTTGAAAACCTTCAATTTGATCTTGTAGACTGACCATATATAGTTATGACATCATTTTGACATCACCAAAACATATCTTCCACCTTGACATACCTACTCTAATAGAAAACACTCATCTATAGCCTTTTAGGACCAAATAAAGAACACCACAACAATACTTACTTCTCCACTAAAAGGAGTCTCTTGAGAAGCATAGTTAGAGACATCCTCTATACCATAATGCTCTAAAATAAAGTGAATTTAGGAGTGGCTCACATCTCCTCAATAACCACTAATATACTCTTATAGCTATAAGACTTATTACTCTTATTCTTCTTCATCTTAGTCGAATCTATGACAACTAGTTCCTTTTTATTTAACTCTCCTTCTCTTCTAAGATATAATTAACAACATATGGAACAACTATGGAATCTTGACATACCTTTTCATTTGAAGAATAAACATTTCAGTTAAGAACCTCATCTACTAGGAACTACCAATTGATGTTATTTGAAGGATAATTTCTTAGCAAAAATAAGATGTTCACTTGGATCCATACTCATTTTAAAACTAGCCTCAACCAGTACCTTGGTCTTCTACTTGAGCTTGGTCTCTTCACTCACAACATGAACAGATAATGAGATCCCTTGGCACTCTTCAAATTTTGAAAACTTATCCACCATAGAAAATGAATTATTTAGGCCTACAATCTCATCATGACTCACACTTACCATATTTGGATTCCATGAGTTAGCTTGACTTTTTCCTTACACTATAGGATCTTGATTAAACCTATTCTGACTAGTAGGCCTCTGCTTTCATAATCTAGTAATGTGACCTCTCTTTTGATAGTTAAAGCACATCATACCATTTTTAAGAAGCTCGTTTTGTCTTATCAGATTTAGACAAAATCTTGTAATGTGTCCTAGTTCATAATAAATGTAGCACTCAATATTTATTGAAATAAACTCAACTTGTCTTACTTTAAATGGATAATGTTTTGTAAAGTGTCCCATATCATGATAGTTGAAGCACTCAACCTTGCTCACACATTTTTATTGATGACCCCCATCATAGTTCCATGTAAATTCATTTTTAACAGGTCTCTTACATTCTCTATCTCTTTGCCCAAACTGATTACAAGTATAGTAATAACCATTAAAATTTTCATACCTCATGGAGTTTGGTTGCCTCATTTGATTTTTATTCATTATTATAGCACATATATTCCTTGTCTAATTATTTATCTTCAAAGTATGATTTTTCATGTTGAAATTAGCCTTCATCTTGTCTTGAGTTGCATTCTCCTATTCTTCTTTGTATCCAAGACCAATTCTAACACTTGCATGCTTTTGATCATTTAGAATATTGTCTAGATCACTTGAGCTCTTTTTAAAAATCACAAATTCCTTTACCTTACTAGATGTCTTCTCTAACTCAAATTTTAATGACTCATTTTAAATTAAATACATTGACCATTCATCTTATTTATCTTTTAGGCTTGTAAACAAGATTTCTAATTGACAACTAAGATGATTGGCCATATCTCCATACTCCTTGGTGTCTTCATTCATTCTTGCTTCATATACACTAAATTTCTCCTCAAAGTCCTTGAGTTTATATTTCATCTTCTTATTGTTCTTCTTCTCAATCTTCAATTCTTTAAGAGCATTTGTCAATGTAGTCTCATAGTCCACCTCATCTTCTTCATCATCTAAATCACTCTAAGTAGACTACTTTTGATGTGAGCAACTTCCTTCCTCAATCATGAAAAGGTATCTATCTTTAATAGGACCATCATATTCATGATCATACTTTGAGTCACTATCTTCATTCTCATCTGATGAGCTACAATCTTCTTTAGTGTAAAGAATCTTCTTGTCCTTGAAGTACTTTTTATTATTGTCAAACCTTATGAATCCCTTTTTGGTTTTACTAGACCTGAATGATCTCTTAGCATCATTAAGACCTTGATCATACTCTTCATAATAATCCTTATTATAATTATTAGGGCACTTATTCAAAAAAATTCCTACCTCTCAATAATTTAATTATTATATGGGTAGTTTACCCTTATTATCTTGAAATCAAATTAGTTAGTTCATCCTCATCTATATCATACATTTCATCATCCTTGTGTTTCTTACCTTGAAACTTATTATTTGGCTTTATCTCTATCTTGAATGTTGCTTCCTTATTTGGTGATCTATCATCATTCTTCCTCATTTCATAGGTAGTAAGGGTGCCATACAATTGATCCATCTTCAACTGGGTAAGATCATGACTTTCTCCTATATAAAATAATTTTGAATCAAAATTAAGGGATAGAGACCTTAATACCTTTTGATCTACAATTTCCTCTTTAAGGTTCTCTCCAATACCTCTGATAATGTTAACAATCTCATCAAATCTCTATAGAAAGGATGCCATAGAATATTCTTCATTCATCTTGAGACTTTCAAATTCCCTTCTATGAGTCTGTAACTTAACAAGCTTGACCTTTGAATATCCTTTATAAATGATCTACATTCTATCCCATATCTCTTTATCATATTTATAATATATTACCTTGGTGAACTCAGTCTCTATAATACCACAAGTGATGGCATTCATTGGCTTAGAATTATACTCGAACAACTTCTTATCTGCAACACTAGATGGAGGAGTAGTAGGAAAAACATAACCATCCAAAACATATTGTCATACATTAAACCTTAGGGATATGATGTAGGTCCTCATAATTTCACTCCAAAAATCATAATTAGATCCATTAAACATTAGTTCCTGATTATTAGAGAAATATCTTTGATGACTAGCCATATTGTACCTTGGATCTCCTTCAAGATGTCAAGCCTTTATCAAAGGACCTGTTCTAATACTAATTGATAGAGGTACAATCACTAGGGATGGTGAATAAATGAGCCCAAATATTTCTATTTCAATTCCAATCCTTTTAAACTATTGAATAATCAACATATATCAACTTCATCAAACAACATCAACAAGAGAGCTCATTCATTTAATGCATACATAAGATCAAAACACACAACACATAGTTCTTATGGTAAACCCTCATGGGGAATTAAAAACACTCTTAAGATTGTAAAAAATGGAATACTTATCCTATAATAAATTATAAAAAAGAGATTGGTCAAATCCTTTAGATCAAAAAACCTTGATCATATCCTCTTAACCAAAGGCCTTTAGTGAAACACCTATTTCACAAGGAGCAACCACCTCTATGAAAAATCAACTCCTTTAAACCCTCCTTTGAACACCTCCACCTTATTACTAATGTATTCAAAACCTAATTATGGATCTATTAATATCTAACCCTTGTAAAAATTCCATTTCTATCTCATATTATCCTCTCACATAGGCATGCTACAATCTCTCTTTTTCTTTACTCAAACTATCCTCATATGCACTTTCATACTTCTTTGCATATTCTCAAACTACAAGAGCACTTTTATAAACTCAAAAACATGACTTATAGGTCATATACATAATCATCAATATAATTTTCTCATCAATTCATCTACTGAGAATTATACCTCTCCTTCACTCCACAAATCTCACACATACACCACTCTCTCAATTTTTGCACAAGTCTTTTCCAAAATATAGAAACCATCAAATTTGGTTTCACTATATATAGAGAATTAATAAAATATCAAATCCATAATCTTTTCTTATAAATCATAATACATTCCTTCACCCTTAAGAGATATAACATGGGTCAACTTAAGCACAATCCACTTTCAAATAGGCCTAAGTCACTTTTAGGTCCTATGAAGACCCATTCAGCTCTTTGACACTTCTCTGATCAAACTAAGAACATAGTAACACGTTAAAAACACATGAACCCATGAAAAATGATCTATAGGGTCCACTTAAGTGCCAAAAATCATCATATTACCCTTATGCTAAATCATAATTTGCTCAAACAACATTCTATGCACACAGTCACCATGAATGAACACACAATCACCTTCTAAACCTTTGTTCATACTATATAACATTACCAAAACTTTCATAATGCACATAGATCATTCTCATGGAGTTTAAAACACTCCAAAATACCTAAGTCATCATGAAAAATTTAAATAACATCAATACAAGATCAAACATCCTTCTCGGGTCACTTGTATAAAATGCATGAACACATAGTAAACTTTGAACCTTAATATCTTTGACTGTACACACTTTCAGATAATTAAATTTATACTTCCAAATTCACCTTGTATTCTTTTATTAAAAAAAAATTCAAACCATGGTAAAATTATGCATAGATCAAAATATATATCACAAAACTTGAGCACTAGTTTTTCCTTCATAAATTTAAATATTTAAATCCAAATGGTCACAATTAAACATCAAAAACTATGCTCAGATATCATATCCTCATTGGTTTAGATCAATCTCACACCATCAATTTTTTTCAAACTTTAACTCATAGTGTACCAATTCCAAATGTTAAACCTTGAACGTGTTGACCTCATCTTGTGTACTCTTGAAATATTGACTCAACATGCACCGTTGATCTCCTATATGTAGCTTGGTCTATATTTGTGTTAAACATTGGATACCTTTAAATCAACTCACTTAATATGCATCATCAATTTTTAAATGTACAAATATCCACTCATTATTTATCCTTGGAATAATCTTTATCTTTATCTCTACTCAATGTTAAACAATAAACACTTGTCCTCATCTCGCTCCTTCCTACCATCTTGGAACAAACATGCTCCATTGATATTTTTGTAAGTAACTTGATCTTTAGCTTCATTAACCAAAGAACACTTTGACCCATTTGACTTACTGCACTCCATATATCTATATTTATGAACTCCTATGAACCATTGGATCTCCATCTAGTCCTAATCTTTAATATCATGAAAAAATGACTGTGGGGACCATTGCTTATCTACTTAGAAGGATAACTTTAGACCACAATAATTCTTTTTGGGCTTAGATGCATGATCTAAAATTTGGACCATATGATCTCCTCACATATGAGAATCTAACCATACAGTAATCTACTCTTGGAACCCTCATATGTGTGATATATAATGAAATTAAAATGTCTCCTCAGATTTATTTGTTCATAGAGTCAACTATGTTAAGAACTATCTAGAAAGACCAACTTTGCACAGGCATAGATTTTATCATACTTTAGCACTTGACCTAAAAGTTAGAAAAAATCAATTAGGAATAAAAATAAACAAACCCATATGATAAAATTCTCTTAAAACATCCACACATGTGAGATATGCCACCATCAAAATGCCTACTTAGCTTTTCTTTTCCACATTGTAAATTTGGCTAAGTATGGGAAAACATTGTCAATATACCTAAGAAACCAACTTTGTACTTGCATATATTTTATCATGCTTCATCACTAGAATTAATACTTTATACATATAAAATAGGTAATAATGTGACAATAACCATATGAACAACTCTCCCTGACTCATCCACATGTGACAATTATGATATCATCAAACTGCTACTCATATTTTCTACTATTGGACCCAAAATGTCTAGATGAGAACAATGATGAACTAGGTGAATTACACTCATGCACATAAGAACTAAAAGTATTCAAAAACTCTTATAGTATACCTTTAACATTCCAAAATCACCATACTCATCCCTAAACATCTCTAACCATGAAAAAATAAAAGATCAACTAAGCCACCTTCAAGCATTCTAGGACAAACACATTGCACACTTTGTCATTGTCATTTAGAATATCAAGGCACTTCATCCACTCACTAGGACACCTCCATGAAATCATCATGAGATAATTTATAATTTTCCAACAATATCCCCCTTTGTCATTGATGTCGACACCCATCAATAAATAGCTCACCTCTATGTCATTGATGTGAAAGTATACCATATAAAAAGAAACATTATAAGGTGTAGCCATTGGAACACCAATTAACAAGTCCATTAAAATAGTAACCTTCTTTTTTATTTGCATGAAATGACAAAAATTACATAAGTACAATGTTATCATTCATTCATTTCTATAAAATACCAATTGAAATTCTTTAATTATTATAATCAAATTAATATTTAAATGGTTTTAATATAGATTAAAAGCTCATAATGAGTAGTTATGATCAAATATGTCCATCTACAATAGAGTTTTAATACATAGAATACAACAATAGTGAGATTCTTATGATCAAAACCAACAATTATCAACTGAAATAGCCTCATAATTTTATGTTCAAGACCAAAATGTGCTACAATACAATATTTGAACTAGAATTATAAAACTACTTTTACATAAAAAATTAAAAGTATAATAGTCTATGTCTATATTGTAGGGTCACATAGATTAAATGAAACAAACACTATGTTAGGATAAATACATGTGTAAATTATCCTCAAAATTATAAGGAGATAAACTATGTAAAACATAAATTAAACTTGAAAAAAAAAAAAAAAAAACATGCAAACCATAAGACAAGGATTTTTCATGGTTCACCAATTTGGCTACGTCCACAATTTTTTTTTTTAGCTATTATATTTTAGCAACACTTGGATAATTAATCCTATGACAACAACTTGTGACTCAATCCTCTCCAATCTCTCACAAAAAATTTCTTGTCTTCAATACATACAAGATTTCACCATGCTTACAACAAGCTAACTCTTAGTTTAACATAAATATTAAAATAAAATTTATTACAAAGACTAACAAGTCTTCAACTCTAACTCTTAAAAATACAAATGAATGACATCCTTAATTATATAAATACAAAGAATAAGGAGAAAAAAATAGATAAAACAAATAAAAAGAAAAATTTTTGCTTCATATCCATGTGGGCCAAAATGATCACTATTTGGCATACTTGACTCCAAGTGTAAGGGTCAAAAGTGGATGGCATCTTCATGATGCCCCTTGACTTCCTCCATGTGCTTCAAAAATGATATGCACCACTTCAAATTTGGGAATGTTCTTTTTACTTTATTTCCCACTTCAATCAGGAATAATAACAATGTCCCCACTATCCCATGTGTACACACAAGAGTTTAAAAGGTTACCCAATACATTTTTGGCTTATCCCACACACAAATTAATGAGGTCACCTAATAAATTTATCCCACCTTCTTTCTCATCATCTTTAACACTTGAAAATTCCTCCATGGGCCATGCCACATCACCTATATACCACCTCATAGTCATTTCTAAATCACCACTACCACCACATCACATTAATAGTGATTGTGAATAGTAACACATGAATAGTGATAATGAATAATATTTTTTAATAGTGACTTCACACTTAAAAATTCTCACACTTTAAGTCAACATACACATCTTCTCGCTACATCCATTGAACAATTTTCTCACTCTAGTATTCTTCATCCATGAAGACCAACTAAAGTTAAACAATATTTCAAATTCAATTTTGAAACTACCTTGTTCATAATATCTATAGGATTCTTACTTGTATTTATCTTCTACATCTTCAATTTCTCCTCTAATATTAAACGAATGAAGTGATACCTCAATTGAATGTGTTTTGTCTTGGAGTGAAATGTTGAGTTCTTCACTAGATGAATTCCATTTTGACTGTCACTAAAAAATATATTTTTTCTTTGTCAATGTCCCAACTATTACATTATCTTCTATAGCCATATCATCTCCTTAATTACTTTAGTAACAAAAATATACTCAAACCCTATGGTATAAAGTGACACAACCATCTATATACATGATATCCAATTCACTATTATACCACCTACATTGAACACATACTTGATAATACTTATCCTACCATCCAAATCACCTACCATGTCATAATCAACGTATCCATGTAATGTCACATCTGATCCACCATAACACAACACTACATATATGGTTCTTATGATGTAATGAAGAATCCACTCTACTACTTTGCAGTGTTTATTTCCTAGATTACTCGTGAATCTTCTCACCACTCCCACTACATGTGCAATATTTCACCTTGTACATACCATTGCATCCATACAATTGACAATGGATGATGAGTAAGGTGTGTTGGACATGTGATTCCTCTCTTTTTGTTTCTTGGGACATTGTTCCTTTGTTAATTTGAAGTGGCCTTCCAAAGATGTCCCAATTGGTTTCATATTTTGCATGTTAAACCTCTCCAACACTTTCTTGATATATTATGTGATAATGTCAACCTCTAATTATTTCTATCTCTAGATATTCTCATCCCAAAGAACTATTTGGTAGCACTTAGATCATTCGTGGAAAATAATCACCCAAATTTCTCTTGAGTAAATTAATATCTTACATGTTAGAACCTGCCACCAACATGTCATCTACATGCAAAAGTAGGATAATAAATATGCTATTTTCAAATTTATTAAAATACACACAATGGTCAGAATGACATCTAGAATACCCTTGTTCCATCATAAAACTATCAAACTTAATATAAAATTGCATTGGATCTTGATTAAGACCATATAATCTCTTCATCATTTTGCATACAAAATTCTCCTTATCGTTGACTTTAAAACGTCATATCTGATCCATGTATATCTCCTCTTCCAAATCCCCATGAAGGAAAGCAATATTCACATCCAAATATTATAAATGCAAGTCTTCAATTGCAACTATACTCAAAATATTTCTAACAAAATTCATCTTAACAACAAAATAAAATATTTCATCAAAATCTATACCTTTCTTCTATGAAAATCCTTTCACCACCAATCTATCTAGCCTTGCATTTATTTTTACCCCCATCTTCATCCTTCATCTTGTATACCCACTTGTTCTACAATGTATTCTTTCCCTTTTGAAGCTACACCAAATACCATTTTTATTATATTATAAGAGATTCATATTCTTCATCCATAACTCATTTCCACTTCTCCTTGGCATCAACTTGTACTACTTATTCAAAGCTCTCTAGCTCACCACCATTAGTAAGTAATAAATAATTAAAATAAGGAGAAAACCTTTCAAGTGGTCTACTTACTCTAGTAGATATTATCATAACAAGAATTTGGGGTTCCATATTGATAATTGTTACGTAATCTCCCCTTTTTATAGCCTTCTAACATTTTTTGGAAGCTCCAAATTTCTTGGAGAGTGCCACCATTTTCAGAATGGAATTCAATTAGTGGAATTGTGTTTAGGGGATCAAGATGAATCCATTTGTTCTTTCAGGGAGAAGTTACAACATTAATCAAGGAGTACAAGGAGATCAAAAGTGAGATCACTATTTAGAGGGACTATTCATGAGTCACTATTCATGTCATATGGAAAGTGATGTAGGTGATGATGTAGTATAGGAGGTGGATTATAGATGAGGTGGCATGGCCCACAAGAGGATCTCATATCGGGTTAAGTGTATCTATATGGAGTGAGGCTTACCACTCCACTAAAGAGACATGTCTAATTAATTTATTGGCAACTTGATATAGTTCTTTGGTGAGAAAGGGAAAAGGCAGAAGTATGGTGTAATTATAGTTAGATTTATGGTGTGGAGTGTGTGGATAAGTCAAAAGTATGTTAGGAAAATTGCTTAGGAATGTGGGCACATGGGTGAATGATGATAAAGTTCCCATAATTGATTCTCCTTCAAATGGTTAAAAGAGGCATCATCATAGAAGCATGAGAGAAGGAGATGATTTTAAAGATTTGATTTTGACTCTTGCACATGGTGATAATTTTCTCACTATTGGGAATTGGTCCCTCCATGTGAAATGATATATGACCCATTTTTTCTCTCCTTTATTATTCCATTTCTCTTCCTCCATTGTAAATATTATAAGTATGATCTCTCTCCCTTTGGAATGCATCTTTTGGCATATCATAAACCCCCCATTTTGTAATCTTGAGCTCTTGGTTCAGTTTCATCTCTTCTATGGATGAAAACCCATTGAATATTGGGATCAATTGATAAAACCCCATTAAATTATAAGATCAAAAAATGAAACCCCTTTGGTTCAGTAAGACAATCTCACTCAGAGATTGTGAAGTTACTTTAGAGTTGTAGATCTATTATATGTGTTGTTTGAAGGTATTTTAGTGTAATTGTGTGGAGTATCCAATTTTTGTGGATTTTTCATATTTATAGTATGTAGAGTGTGTGTATTAATGGTAGATTTTTAGGTATAATTGTGGAGTAATTTATGGAACTACAATATTGTAAGTGGTATTACTATGATATCAACATTTGAGTCATATTATGTAAGTGTTGTAATTTATGTAAGCATTGTTTTTTATGGATATTATCTCCAAAAATATCATTTTTAACTTAGTTAAGTATATTATACAACTAAAAATTATAGTGTTGTTTATTTTATGAAAAGTGTTATAATATTATTTTATTGTGTTATTCATGGGTGATTCCCATATTTTATTTATCTATAGTTTGGCATTAGTACAAATTAGTTATTTTCCAAAATATCCCATTTGGGTATATTTCAAGGTAACTTTGGGACATGTTCATTTGTGATGTCATCCAACACTGTGTATTCTTTCTTAACTTCATCTTGCTTACTTTCCTACAACTGATCCCTGTACATGACTTTTTCATTGAAGATAACATCTCTACTCCTAATGATTTTCTTATCTTTCAAATCCCACAACAAGAATCCAAAGTAATTAGTCCCATAGCCAATGAAAGTACATTTTAATAATTAGCCTCTAATTTAAACCTATTATTTTTTTCAATATGATCAAAATCTTCACAGTCCAAAATTTCCAAAAAATAATAGTATACCTTATTATCACTCCATACCTCCTCTAGTATGCCACCATCCAAGGCACTTGAAAGTACTTTATTTATTAGGTACACTATTATATCTATAGCATCTACCCAAAATTTTAATGGAAAACTTGCATATAATATAATAATCTTAGCACATTCCATGATGGTTTTATCCATCCTCTCTGACACACCAATCGATTGTGGTCTTCCTGGAATTGTCTTTTACCTACAAATTCCATTTAGTGGACAATAGTTATCAAGCTCTTTGATGTAGTATTATCCACCATTATTTAACCTAAAGGACTTGAGATTTAAACTTGTTTCATTTTTAACCAAATATCTCTTTCTCTTGAATATATCAAATAGATTATATTTATGTTTTATAAAATAAACTCAAACCTTCCTAGTTACATCATCAATAAATTTGACATAATACAATGAACCTCCAAGTGAAGATATTTGAGCTAGTCCCCATACATCCATATGCACAATCTCTTTCTTTCCTTTCTAGCTAGTCCAACTCTTAGAAACTGCATACAGTTCTATTTCCCATACATACAATGCTTATAAAATTCCAATTAAATTTATTTTAGACATGGTAATTTTACCTTTGAGTGAAGAATCTCCATTCCCTTTTCACTCATGTGGCCAAGTTTGTAATGCCACAAAGTTACATCTATACCTGAAGCAACTAAATCACAAGATACATTAGTGTTAATAGTGGATAAATAAAAAATACCCATTTTCTTGCCTCTTTCCACCACTAATGCACCTTTGGTAACCATCCATGAGTCACTAGTAAAAGTGACCATACAACCATCACTACCCAACTATCTTACATAAATTATATTTCTCCTCAAATTTGGAACATGCCTAACATCCTTAAGCATCCAAGAATTCCCATTATGTAATTTAACTTGAAAACTTCCTTTTCCAACAATGTTGTAGAGTTCATCATCACCAAGGTAAACATGTACAAAATTTTCTTGAACATAATAATGAAAATAATGTCTATGAGGAGTAACATGAAAATAAGCACTAGAATTTAAAACCCAAGAATCATTAATATTATCAAAATAAAGTATGAGATCATCTTTTAACACATCACCTACTACATTTTCCTCTTTCTTACCTTTTTTTGGTCCTTGGTTGATTTTCCACAAAGAACCCAACAATCTTTCTTTGCATGTCTTGGCTTCCCATAGTGCCAACATTCCTTCTTGCTTCTTGATTTTGACCTCCTCCTTGATTTTACATGGTTCCCTCTTCCTCTATTCTTTTGTCTTCCTCTAGTATCCATATATAATGTATTACCCAATGTGGTAGTTCCACTATTTCTTCTATTTCACATTTCTTCACTTAGGGTCACACCCACCACATCCTCAAACTTTAGTTTGGCATTGTTGGAGATGGAGCTACTCACTACCATGACCAAACTATTATAGATCTCAGGTAAGGAACACAAAATAAGATTATCCCTAATTTAATCATAAAATTTAATATTAACATAATTAAATTGTCTTATAACCATGTTAAAATAATTTAAATGATTTTCCTCCAAACCATTTTTAGACATTTTCATACTAAATAATTTCTTCATCAAGAAAATTTTATTAGAGGTAGAGCTTTTTTCATACAACTTCCCTAGTGTGCTCATAAGACATTTTGTATTATTTTATTTGGACATGTTAAATGCATTGTAGATTCCATGCATAATCAGATGTTTCAAGTGCTTTTCTATCTAGCAACTTCCAATTTTTATCAAACATTATCGTTGGCTTCTTAGATTTACCTCCCAAAGGCAAGTAGAAATTATTTTGAAAGAGGTAGTCCTCCATTTTCATCTTTCATAATCCAAAGTTATTTTCATTGAACTTATCCACCATTGATATGATATCATCTACCATAGCTCCCACTCAAGCTAAAATCCTTTGCTTCTTGTAACTTAATCCTTAGCAACAAATAACCTTTGATCTGATACCACTTGTTAGGATAAATGCATGTGGAAATTATCCTCAAAATTATAATGAGAGAAGCTATGTAAAATAGAAATTTAACTTGAATAAATCAAAAATAAAATATTCAAACCATAAGACAAGGATTTTACATGGTTCATCAATTTAGCTACATCCACATAGATATTGTTCATCTATTATATTTCAGCAATTCTTAGAGAATTAATCCTATGACAACAACCTATCAATCACTCCTCTCCAATATCTCACAAACTCCTATTTAATGCATATAATATTATGATAAACTAACTCCTAGATTAACACAAAG